>JAYRBT010000082.1:83614437-83654970 GCA_036023395.1 Myiotriccus ornatus | reverse complement strand
CAGGGGTTGGACTTGATGATCTTGGAGGTCTTTTCCAACCCAATCTATTCTATGATTCTATGATTCTATGATTTCATGAATGTCCATTGGTGACTGTTGAATGCACTAGCCTGGATGCAGCTTCTGTCTTTAAAAAAAAAAAAAAAAAAGAAAAAAGGTGTGTGTGAGAAAAACTTTAAGCTTCTTTTATTTGCAAGGTTGAAAGTTATGTCTGTCCATATTTCAGCTTTTTTTTTAATGCTCTTTCTTTAAGTAACCTCTCTCTAACCATTGTTAGACATGAAACTGAGTGACCTTTGGTCTGTTCCAGCATACATCCCATTATGTACTTAATGACACATCTCTGTGCTCTTTTATACCACAGGGCCCAACTTCAATCTCAGAGAAGGCCGACTGGGCTGTGGGAATGAAGTGCTTTGGAGCATGAGGGAGGCTGCTTCCTCAAGGCCCCCTGCCTCCCTCTTACAGAAGTTGGAACTCCTACCACGCACAAGGCAAGGCTACAAAGGTTACCTCATGGTGAGGGCATTGAAAAGCTGATTTCTATTTCTGTCCCTGATACTGCTACGGAGTTTTTACCTGATGCTAGGCAAGCTGCTTAAAATACATTTGTTGGAGTGCTGACTAATGACCTTTCCCATTTCTCTAAAACCTGCTTTTGATACTTGGTGGTCGTAAGTCCCCAAATGGAAAGGCAGCTGGTACTGATGGACTAGCGTGGAGGCTCTAGTTACTGGGAGGTGTGATTTGAGCAGGGTGAGCAGGCAGAGCACTCAAGTCTGAGTCATTGCAGAAAATGAGTTCTCCAAATCAATGGTTCTTAATCTTGGTGCTTTAGCTGCCCTGTGTAAAATGAGGATAACATTGCAGTCATACTTTATAGGCAGTTATAAAAGCAAGGGATTGCTGTTCATGAAATATAGTCATGGGTACCACAGAGAAGTCGAAACAAATGGCTTCAAACGAGAGCTTGAATACCACTGTGCAAACAAGAGCTAAGGCCATACTTTACAAAAAATAATAATAAATTTTTTTTTTTTAACCGCCTCATTACTTTCCTGAATGTAATCCATTCTTGTATTGAGAAAGACAGGGGTCATGTGTTAGTACTGACCAAGTAGTAAAAACACAAGACTGAATTAACACTGCAGAGGTGACTTTTTCTCCCTGTCTGTCATTTGCTTTTATTTTCTGGCACTGAGGGTGTCTTTTAAGGTGGCATATGTGTGCCATATGCACACTAGGGAATATGAAAATGAGGTTAACTCATAATAATGAAGTGCTCATAAAATTCATAAAAAAATGAAATAAAAATCAATGACCTTACTTTTTTTTCCTTGCTGATTCTATCCAAGGATGACAATTTTTACTTTGAGGGAGAAGCTCCTAATAGCTGATTTTAGCTACAGCAAGTTATATGGTGGCTACCAGAGTCAGTAGAACCCCAGACTCACCTGGTGTCACCCGATATCTGTCAAAGACTTCTGAGGGATGCACTCCATTAGTTTCAGAGCCACTAACAAAGCTAGTGGAACGTTCTCCTGATATTTTCTATAGATTGCCTGATGCTTTCTAGATAAGCTCTTGTGTAGCCTCAGTATGTATTTCAAAAGAGAAATTTAGGTACCCATGGAAAAACAATTATGCCTTGTCACCCAAAGAATGGTGCCACACAAAAATGGATGCTTCAGGCAGGGAAAGAGACCTCAGAAAGAAAGGTGTGATGTAGTTTGTACACAGGAACAAATTTGTCAGATATGTCAACTTGCTGGGAACATTTTTTTTCCCAAATTGAATTGTATGAATTGTATGAACACTATTCCTGATTTTTTTCATGTGTCTAGCACATATTTGAACATAGAAGCTTCTGTGTTGCTCTGAAAAAGAAAGCCAACTAGAAGAGCAAGAAAGTCTTTTTGGAAGTTGGCTTTTAAATTTATATTTAAAATTTTATTGCACTTTTGGTCTAGTATGAGCTAACAGGTTTCCACAGATATATCACTGAATTTCCCGCATGTATCATTCTTATCTGAAAAATGGGAGTAACAAAGTAAGATCTCCACTGAAAATGGGCAAGAAAAGGAAGTATTAAAAATCATTGAATAGTCATCAGCCATGTATTTCTTTCTGCTATTCATGGTGAAACATATAGTTCCATCCAAATTTTGGGGAAGATTTTAGCTTCTGTGTCTCTTTTTTTTTTTTTTTTTTCTTTAATCTTCATGCTTTTTAAGTTCTGATCTCTGTAAAAGCTTTCTAATATTTTAAAATGGAAATGAACAATCCATTTTATTTTACATCCTTTGAGAGCAACAAATTCCTTCTTTTTGGTGGTAAAAGGTAGGGGTTATTTGATTTACGTATGTGAAGAATTGATAGAAGAAAGCTCAGCAGAATGAAATGAATTTTGTATTTAGTGCTGAAAGCAATAAAGGGTCATTTCTTAGCCAAGCACTTGTGAAAATTTTGTGTTCCATATTCACAACCTCCTACTGCAGGACAGCAAATTTATTGGTTCTAGTGAGAGGACATTATTTCTGGGATCTTGTGGTCACTGTGAGAACTGATGTCTGGGAGTTAGATATGATCTCATAGAGTCCTCCGAAGACCAGTAGATTGACCTTAAGCTGAAAACAGTCTGAATTCCAGATGCTGGAATTACATCTTCACAAAAGTAGTGTAAAGCAAAGTAACTGATGCTGATTAAAGTTGCAGATTTATTTCTTCCTAAGGTTTCTTTTCAGCTGTCTATAACCTTCTTTTTGTGTGTTTTCTTTATTTCTTTTGGGCTTGAAATTTGACATGTGAGTTCTTAAGACAGAAGCTTATACTTTGAGCAAGTGCATCTCTTTTCTGACTAAAAAGAGAGAAAGAAGAGCCATTGCCTTATGTAGCTTTCTTATCTAATCTCATTTTATATTACATTTAGTGAATGGTACTGGAAGAACAAAGTCTTCAAATCTCAGCTGTGGATTGAATCAGTCCAAGAAAAATTTGATACACTTTTTCACATTAAGAAGAGTTTAGAAGCAGACTATATACACATATCTCAAGGTTTCTTTGCTGCAGTGGGCTACTGATTTGCCATGATTCCTGGTAATGAAGTGCGTCAATGTTCTTTCAAGGCGCAGAGCTATAAAGTCTGGGTTTTCAGTTAAAAAAAACCCCAATGAACAACTAAAGCCAGTGTGTCATACATTGAGGGCCCAGATTGAAGAACATACATGAACATGTGTGGAGACTTGCATTGCACAGCAAAAGGAGTTCCAGAAAGAGTTGCAGCTGGCATACACAGTACACATATCCTCTATCCCCCTTTAGCTGGTCATTGTGTTAACCATGCAGGAATAACCATGGAACATTGGTAAACAACCTTAACACCAATAAAATTATTATGGCAATGTATTTTTGCCTAATTTAGGTTCTAAGAAGGAATTGCAAATTATGAGTAGATAAGTAGCTAGTTAGTTGTTGAAATAACATGTGCTACTGCTAAAAAATAAAAGCTTCAGAAATTGATGTCATTAAGTACACAGGAAAAGTGTCAGTCCTCTTTGTAAAGAAGATATGCTTAAGAAAGTTCACCTGTATACATTCATAACAGTGTGGATACTTCAGTAAAAGACTGTTGAAATGATGGAGAGTGACATTGGTATAAATTGACATAATTCATTTTAGATTGTTATAAATATCTAAACTTGAAATCTCACATTTATAAAACACACACATTCCTTATTTGTCAGAGAGAGGCAGCTTTTGTGTTTGACTGATTTGATCTTCCCGCTTTTAGTTTTCTGAATAAGTCTGCCATTCAAGACAAAAATTGCTGGGATGAATTTTCTACATTTTCTTGTAATGATTGCCTTATTGCTTTTTTTGGTTTGTTTGGAGTGTTTGTGGTTTGTGTGTGTGCAGTGTATGTGTGTGAGTTAAAAGATTAATTTTTTTTAACTGCCTACTCTGCAAATTCAGCCAGGAGTCTGCTTTTCCTCTCTATTACATCATCATCAGTAATAAATATTCTGCAGCTGGAATTCATCTGTCAAGTTTGATGGTGATACATGAGCTAAAGTGAAATCCTGTATCTGTCTTGGTTTTGCATTGCTAACATTACAAAACCTTTGTTTTATTCAGTAAAGTAAGCAGATACACATCAAGTGCATATGGGGAATTATAGTGGCTGGGTAAGAATTCAGAATTTTTATAATAATTTTTCAAACTGTAACTGCACTTTAAAGCTTTGAATGTGGTGACACAGCTAGTTTGACAGCATCACCACTTTAAACCTTTTAACTTCACTGCAGGGTATATTAACACACCCAGACTTGCCATCAGGGAAAGGATCACACTCAAACCCTGAAGTAATAAAGTAAGTGCTCCAGCAAACATCGTCAGCAGACAACCACTGACTGACCCTCTGCCTGAGGTAAGCATTTCTAGACACCGAACTTCAGCTTATCTTCTCCTTGAGAAAGAAATTGGTTACAAAAGTACAGTTTTATATACTAATAGTGTTGTTGAAATTATATTTAGAGTATAAATTTGACATTGTAATTATGTGATATACATAAAAAGAAAAGCACTCTGAAATTTCAGAAGTATACTGTGATTCAGCATGTTTTATCATAACACTATATGTAACTTGACATGCTTTAACTTATTATTTTTAACCTTAGATTTTCTAGGTTGATTTTTCAGAGTGAAGAGTAGACATTTGTTCCTTCCTGGCATAAGCAGATGTTCACGTGTGTACTTACGTGTGATAGTTATGTTAGTATCAATTTGCTTAGAAAAAAAATGAGCCTTGCATGCATTTGTATCTTAATTATGTTTCTAATACAATAATTCTCTGGAAAATGTCATTCCCCACTCAATATATTCTCAAAAATTCATCAAGAGCACAAAGCCCTTTAGGTGTCTGTCCACTAAACAATCAGTTCATACATGTTTATAGATGAAACTCTAGGATTCACCTTCATAAAATTTGCAGCAATGTATTTTCATAATAAAAAAATATTTGCCAGCAAAATAGTGTGAATTTTATTTCAGAGGGGACTGAATCTTTATGTAAACTCAAAATAATAGGATCTGATTACAGAGTGCCAAGAATATATATATTGGAATCAGTCCTCTTACTAGCACTAATGCGCTGGTGAAATAAAAACTGGGCGTATGGTGATTACACAGAGTTGTAGTGAAAAACCACAAAGAGTATAGTACTTTTGTGCTGTCACTACTTAACCCTTCAGGAGTCTGCATACAGCAATAATCATCACTACTTTAGGTCAATATATCCAAGGAAAATGTGCAATACTAACCAAAGTCTTTGTAGCCTCTTACAGTGGAACGCTGTGTGTTCATAGGCACCAGCAAATTATTATTTTCTTTCCTGAATCTGAGACACTTAGACTGTATTACAGCTTCCCACATACTGTTGCCTCATGCGAGCCTCCAAGGAAACTTCACACTCACCAATATGATGTTTCAGAAACTCCATCTTTATTGGAAATTATACTTTCTGTTATACAGTTTTCTAATTACCGTATGAATGACTATTTAACTTATTATTGGTTACATATACAAAACACAGGTTGTTCACACAGCTAAACTACATCACTATTGGTTAACTATTATATCTTATTTTTCTAAATTCTTCTACTTCTCTATTTAACTATAACACTCTTATTTATATGCCTCTTGGCAGTTTCAACCCATCCTCCTATCTGCACGTGCTGTTTTTCTCAACTTTCCCAGCTGCTGCTGTTTTCCTCCTTCTTCCAGATGTCCAGTCCTTGTCATATCATCAAAACACTCAGTCCTTGAAACTTTCTCATATTCCCATCAGCTGGTCCACTCCTGCCTGAACCCAAAAGGTTCCTAATTCTCCTTCAACATACCTTTTTTTTTTTTTTTTTTTTATGTCCAGAATTCTTTTTTATGTCATTATACTTGACTTTTTTGGTCCATCTAGCTGAGGAATTACATAGAGAAAAACTAGAAGGATTCCTAAAGACTACTAACTCCAGCAATTATCTTCAAGGAGTTATACTCCTTGATGTGTGATGTGTTGTATCTAATGATGTTTCTTCAGCTTATTATGGACTGCTTCTCTATCCAGAATAGCTAGATTGTACAGTCTTCTCAGGTGATTTATTCTGCTTCCCATCCTTCATTATAAAAGTTATATGTGATAACGTGTATATATATATTCTAATCTAACTTCCTTTCTTTAAATGAACCCCGTTATATTTTATTCTGTGCCTGGTGGCATGAAGAAAGCATTTACCCCATGCTCTTCATCAGCAGAAAGGGCCAGTTTCCATGTCTATGACTTCATGGTTTTCCATCCTACCTAATACAAGCCCAACTCTTTCATCAGTGGAAATTTAGTCAGACTACTGATCTATCCCTGTACTCTTTTCTTATTCATACACAGGTCTTTTTGTTATTGGAAAGCTAGACTTTATAACTCTATAAATGGCATTTCTTTCTAACAGGGCCTGAATAATGCCCAAGAAAATTTGTTGAAAAGACCTCCAATAACTAAATTTTGGGTTTGTGTTAGAAGAATTTATAAACTTGTAGTGTAGTAAATATGATTTTTCTGTTGCTGATAACAGACCACAGGCTGCCCATTAACCTCCCAGCACGTTTCAGTGTTTTTGGACTTCTCTTGGCCTTTCTGGAACCATCTTTTAGTTTGCATAACTAAAAACGGTAATCTAATGACCAAGGGATTGTTACATCCTACAGTTAAGGTTTTGTGTATATATGTTACTAAAACACATAGGCATACATACTTTTAATACACATATATGGATGTATAACACATCGGTTGTAATAACAAGTAGTTATTCTGTGCAACTGATTCATGATCATGGATTAAAATGCTGTGTAAAGTATGGGCATGAGTTGGTAAGGAAGGCAGAGGAGGGTATGGGAGACTCAGGGCTGTAACAGCTCAATTAGGATGATTACCACTCATCCAAGAAAGGTAGTCCTGGGAGTCGGCTAAAGCACCTTCAGGGGTAACTCTGGAAATAAAATGAACAAATATCCAATACCCCATATAACAAATCTGGATGTAAAGTGGAGCTGTAAACCAGTAAAGAAAAAAGCATAGTGTAGGACTAAACGCATAATAATTGCCTCAAGTGGACCCTATAATGAGGAAGAAGAAATCATCAGTGTCAATGCCATACTCCTCCCAGCACAGGACATAGGACATTTGTCATCTTGCCCCAGATGAAGTCATCAATTAACTGAGGAGCCAAGGTGGCTGTGCAAGGGTGGGCAGAATGTCAAAGAAAGGAAGTAGGGATTAGAAGGTCTGTGTGTGCATATCACTTGAACTGTATTTACCTTGAACTATCAGAATTAGGATCACTGTAAGGACTCTAATAATAACTCTCTGGTTATTGTGTTAAGATTTAACCAGGCTAAGAATATATTTTTTGGGTTTTTTTACTTTTGCCCATAAGAAGACTGTGAATCTAATTAACCAGTAAAAGTTAAAACACGCTCTGTAACATGGTGCAACAAATTGATAGTAAAATACAACAGAGGTTAGATATTTCCAACTCGTAAGCAGTTTTAAAATTTAATCAAAATATACTTCTCACCAATGTTTTCATATTAGTCTTCATTAGTTAATGGAAGTAAGCAAGATTTATTGGTTACTTAAAGCAAGTTAGCGAAAGTAAGGAAAATCTTTTGGCTTTGAACAACTCTTTCAGTCAAACACCTGATCCACTTGTTCAGAAGCAGTAAAATGAAATTAAAGATCAAATCACTGTAAGTATGTAAAATGTTTTGGGTTCATGTATATAAAGTATTTTATTTCACGGTTCATTATAAATCAAGGCTGTGCCCACACTTACTAATTGCAGTGTTCTCTTGCTGGCCCTGCTTGGAAAGGATGCTGATTGCTTTAGTACATACAGGATCCAGATTAATTTATTTCTCGGAGGGAGAGCCGAGCAGAATTACCAGTTATCTTTCTGTTAATATTTGGTATATTCCACATTTATTTTTAACTTCGAGATTGCTGTTTCTTATTTGTCTTTGGGTTTTGGAAGCCTCCCTTACTGAAGTAAAAAGGCATCACATTCATTTGAATGATTATTTTTTGTGTGTTTTCTGAATGGGGAAACCATAAGACTGTTTCTTAGCTCTGCAGCTAAGGAGCCTGGAAGAGGGAGAAGAAAATGTCAGATTGGGTGACCAGTAATAAAGTTTTCTTTTCCTGCTGCATTAGATTGAACATTAGAGCCAACTTTTACCTAGTAAGTAGTCACATAACATTACATTTAACAGTAGTACTCTGATGACAACAGCTGATGATTTAACTTGTACAGCTTTAGGAGACATACTCTTGTAGGAATTACATAACTGCAGGAAATTTTGAGAAAAAAGGGTGTCATGAACATGGAAAAGAGCAGCCTTGCCAGATTTACTTATATGGTTTCAAAAGACTGTGATGGTGTATATGGCAGATAAAGGTTCATTTCACTATGTTGCTTTTTCTGTTGCCACTGATTCAAATACTGAAGCAGTGTGATTACTTCAATCCTTGCAACGTGGTATTAGCTACTTCAAAGCTATACTCTTTTTATTGGGCTGAATGTGCACTGAAGTAAAAGTATCTGACACAGTATAAAAACAAAAGCTATGCTACCTTTTGTGTACTAAAAACAACGAAACTCATCCAACTTCAGAAGACCTCAGTGTAGACGTTTGGTCAAAGTTACAAACTGAAAATCCCTTTATAGTCACTGGAAACAGACAATCTAATTTAAATATTTGCTTTAAGATGAATTACATCTTTGACTCCACTGATCATGACCTTATTTTTATTGCCTCTGCAGGAAGCTTAAGGTGAGTAGTTCAGATATTGATCTCTGGTTGAATATTTCTCCATTAATCAAATAGCCCATTACACTTAAAATATTGTATTGACAAAATAGAAACACACCTTACATGCAAAGCTAAGAATTTATTTTTAGTGTAATGGAAATCTTAAAAGCCTAGTCAAATAAGTGTTGGTATAGATATAATTAGTTCATGGAAAACAAAAGAGAAAGAAAGAAAAGAAACTATTACAGAAATAGGCTTAAAACCAATAAATAAGTACAATACAATTAAAATTCTTATATGCACAATTTCTTGTACCTATTTTATTTGTCTGGTGTTATGCACATCCATCCGGAACCCTCTGAGTACTGAGGTGAGCGGCTTCAGTCTGGCTGGAGGCAGAAGGGAGATTTAAAAGAAGCTGAGAGTGTCCCAGACTCTTCACCAGAAGGACAGTGATGCTGTTTATGGTGTTTCTTTCTCTTTTTTTTCCCCCAAAAAAGTGTAAAATTGATCACAGTGGCATCCTTTTCCTCACCATAAGGTCTGCATGGGACTAATTTGTATGCTTTCTAACATGCTTTACATCCTGGTCTGCCGTGGTCTGCAAATCCATGTCACACTGAAATTTCCTGGTTAGATATGTTGAATGCTTGTTCATTGTTCTCTCTGTTATGCTTAAATTGGTTTTATCCAGGTCTTATGGTTGTATTTCTTTATTTGCACTTTGGTGAGTTGTTTCTTACTCTGGACTCTTCAGTGTCAACCTCCTTCTTACCATCCCATGTCTGCACTGTCCTACACTGCATCACCTGTTCTTCATTTCAAGGGCTCTGCTATGATATAAGGTCTCTGCTTCTCTGCACTGCACCATTATGCTGCAGTTTTGAATATTCGAGTTTATCCAGAATAGCTGTCTGTCACTATTATGTATATAAAAATTATGGTTACACTACAAAAAGGCAAGAAATAAAATTAGCCGTAGCCACCTGGTCATTGGAGAAATTGTTGTTGTAGCTGAACATGCCAAAACAAAGCTCCAGGCAAGTAAAAACCAAGTTTGGACAAAGCATGCCTGAGGGGCCTCAGCTCTGAGGAATTTGAGCATCAGTGTCTGGCTGATGTAGACACGGCAGTACTGCTTTACAAGACTACAGGGTGCAAGTCCGCCCAGTCATGCCCACAGTGGCAATGGCAGGAGAATGAGGAGAGTTAGAAGATGGACAGCATTTGGCTACTTAGGTCACTTGGATTTGTGACATTTAGAATAATGAGGATTGCAAGATTCTATTTAGGATTTTCAGAAATGGATTTGCATACTGTGTAAACAGTATGAGAAGTTTGCAATGAGATGTTACACTACAAGAAGCTGATTATATCTATTCTCTAGTTGATGAGATTTTCATTGCACAGATTGAGCAGTTTTAGCTCCATTAAGCCATGTTACCCCAAAATGAGACCACATGATTATTACCAATAGCTTGAATATGAAGGAACTTCTTACCTGTGAAGGTGTGATGAAAAGAGGCAGGAAATATAGGGGTCAAATTGACAAAGTTCATTTCAAAACCAGATGGAATCTAGAAGAGTACTTTAGCTGCTTTAAACATGGATCTACCCCATATATGAATGAGTAAAAAAATCTGATTCAGAGCTCTAAAGAAAAAAATAATACCTTATTGTGACAGGAAATTAGAAAGTGAATTTCAAAAAAAGAATCATGTAAAAAGAGGAAAATAGGATTGGTTTTGAGACCTTTTTTTGACTGGATCGATTCAATGAGATTGATTCAAAGGAGATTGTTGTTGAGATCCTTTTTTCCACAAAATTCTGCATAAGCAGAGAAGGGATAGAGAGTGAACATTTATGGATGAAGAGATGGTGCAGTAAGGGGATGGCAAGAACCATTAAATTACTGCAGTGCACACTATCAGCAAGGGAAGGACATATGTTCCTGACTCGCTCAGCAAGGATATTGCACAGCAAGAGGTGGTGCAATACAGCCAGCAGATGAAGACTGACACACAGCAGCTGCTGTAGGATGCTGATGGCTGTTGGTGGATCCACAGATCCACTGGAACAGGGTAAAATCCAGAGAATGTTTGCCAGAATTTCATTCATTCACAATTATTAAAAAAAGTCTCCTTGCGGCACACAATGGAACGAGTGCTTTAGAAAATCACGAAGAACATTAAAATTGTGAAGATTTGTCTTTATTCCTTAGCAAACCAGATGCCAAATAGTGTATTTTGACTTTACAGAAAGAAAGCAACATGGAGCTTGGAACCTTTGTGCTGTCAGGGGCTACCTTTCTGTTATTTAACCCTCTTATGTGTTCAAACGTGGGTTTAGTGCTTTTCTGAAGATCTTGAGTATATTTGTGGAGGAATAATAACGAGAAACTGTTACAATTTAGAAGTGTGTTGGGGGGGAAAAAGGAGCACAGAATTAGGGTGATGCTTCTGCCAGACACCTGCCTAAGCAATTATAATGCAAAGTACATCTGAAGCAATTTAAATCCTTCAGTTGAAGTTCTTATGTACTCTCTAGTTGGAACTACTGCAGTAATATAAATGGGGTTCTTTGCCACATTTGGTATAATTTTTACCCCAAATAAAATCCAGTTTGAATTAGAAGGCGGTGATGCTCTTTTACAAAATGTGATGGATTTTTTAATGAATTTTTTTCCAATTTAATAATCCCTGTTAATATTCATAAAATAAATGAATGAGTAGATTACTAAATTGTGCTTCTTAATAAAATAGAAGACAGCATAGTTCTTAGCTATTCACTCTACAGACTTGACAGAGAAAGTAAAGGTAATTTTACTGATCATCCCCGTTTTCATTAGATGTTCATATGTTATTATAAAGAATGTGTTGAAAGACCTATGGGAAGTACTGGCCAATTCTCTTTAAAGATAGTTTTTCTAAAAATATAAATGTATTCAATCCTTCTGAAAATGTTTACATATGAAAATTGTCAAATTTGAAATTAAATTCATGTCCTGTGCATTTCTTAATTTAAAATTAAAAAATTTATTTTAAGCAGTGATAAATAAACACATCCAGGTTTAATGAACTTTGTTAAATTCCCCTGAAATGGCAATGCATTGGCTCAGTTACAGTTAAATCTGTGATCAGCCATTATGTTAATGAAATCATTAGAGCTCTGTTCTTTGAAATGTTACTTGAAAAGCTGTTTCATAAAGCTCTTCACATTGTGAGAATATGACAAATCTTGTAAATATTCATCCTCAGACATAAAGGGCTGTGAACAAGATAATGCAAGAGGTAGATGTCTGAATTCTGTTTACTTCTGAAGGTCTGGGTTCACAGTGGTATTAAGTGGCCAGCAAAAACATTTGGGATGATGTCATCAAAAAGTCCAAATGAAGCATAAACATATTTCCAAACAAGACTTTTTTAATTTATTTTACACTGACCTGTGTTTTATTTCCAAAAAAATCTGGTGCTGACACTTTACATTCTGTCACCTAATTTATTCAATTTTCTTAAAAAAAATTATTATTAAATTTATATTTATGAATAAATAAATTTATAAAATATATTTATATACATATTTCTATAATATATAAATATATTATAAAAATATAAAATTATATTATTTATTAAATTTATATCATTTAATTACTTAAAAAAAACCCCTGCAACTATGACATCTTTCCAGTACAGTGTGTATACTCCAACCTTTGTATACTTTGTGTACAAAAACCATTACTGTTTGTCTTTAGAGACACACAAAAATTGTACACAGAACTGTTTGGTTTTGACATTTTGACTTTACGCCTCTGAATATTTGACTGTCATGCACAACTCCTTCACTAGCAGTAGGACTGAAAAAATCTCTGATTTTGCAGTTAAAAACACAGCAGAACAATTTCCAATTAAAGTAAAGCAAAACTAGCTGTAGACTTGAGATTTCAAAACTGAAAAAGTTACTTAATATTTTCAGTATTTCCTTCTCCTTTGCTCACCAGTTTATGGTATGTACCTGTCCTTATTGGTTATTCTCGAGTCTTAAACAGCGTCCTCTTGCTGGTGACTCAAACTCAGCCAAGCACCAGGAAAGCACCAGAACTGTTCTCTTGAAGTCTCAGAGAAGACGTGATGATGTGATATGGATGTGCTGACGGTACCACGAAGCAGACTTGATTGTTTTCCTTGAATTAAAAAAATTCACATAACCTATATACATAAGAAGAGAAACATGTAGTGGTATGTACTTGTTAATTAAGTTATTTTAAATTTGTTATTGAAAGAAAGCTGCAAAATTTTGCGCAAGAGACATGTTTTACATCTGTGTTTTTTTCCACCTCCACCCTGAGGTGTTTCTGAAATGGGAAGGCAGGAATCACGACAATTTGTTGTGAGACAGTTTGTTCTCTCGAAAGCCTGGAGACAATTCTTTATGATTTTCGAGGCCCACAATATCAGAAATGTTTTCTTAATCATCCATAATCAGCATGCACAATCTGATCTTTGTCCATTTCAGAGTCAATAAACCAGCTTAATACTACAACTTATCTTGACTTTCATTAAGTGAAATTGGAAGTTCAATCAACTATTAAGATTTTTGATTGCAATCCTTTTACTAATTTTACTCAAACAGAATTCAGGAACAAAACAAATGTAAATATGCATCTATTAGCTAAACTACAGGAATTTTACAGTATTCCAGTCTCTCCTAGGTGCTCTTCAATTTTTCTTCATCAGTATCTGAAGTGTAAAGTCCTTACACATACCCACAATTTGGTTTCTCCAAAGCCAGAGGGAATCTGTAATATTTCAAATGAGCCTGCATGGTGTGCTATGCCCAGTCTGTTCCCGCCCTTTGGTATTCTGCAGATGGGGTTTGCCCCACCATGGGGTGTATGCTGTAGCTTGTGATTTCAAGGGCATGAAGTTATAATGAAACAGGGAAAACCAGGGAGGATTTTACATTTTTAAAGAAATCTTATTACAGCATCTAAGAACATATCAATATTTCTTCCTAGTTTGTCTTTTTTTCTGTAAGCATCCTAATGTCTAATTAAAATGAGCTGGACGTGCATTTCCTTCAGTTATGGAAAACAGAACCCACGTTTACAAGCCCAGAAAAGGATTTAAGAAATTAACTTTGGCACTTGGATTGGCTTATTTGTTTATAGATGGAAACGTGCAGGCTGAAAGTGTAACAGCAGTATAAAATGGTATGTACAGATAAGCAAGCCAAATTGTGATTATTATGAGATTCAACAACCTCAGCTGTTCAGTTTCGTCATTCTCTGTGGTTGTTACAGGTGAGTAGCTAAAGGCAAAATTTGACCCATTAGCTCACCCTTATTGTAAAATCTATATCTGTATACCTAATACATGTAAGCTTACTTTTCCTAACATCTCAGTACAGTTAAGGCTAGATACTCATAGGAGTATGGGATAGTTTGATAATGGCAGCAACGCACTGTATGCAGCCAGCATAGCAGTGATGACTCAGGGCAATAGTCAATCAATACTGTAAATTATGCTTTTTAACGTTGTAGTCATGCTGTCACACACTCCTCTGTACTTCTGTCAATGCTTATCTTATGCTCCCAAATGCATGAACTCTTCTCTACTACAAAATTCACAGAAACCAATGAAAAACATGTTAGTGTCATTCATGGGATATAAACTCAATATAAAAATAAACCACAACTAATATGTTTACCTTTTTGGGCTTTTTTTGTGGTTTGGTTGGGGTTTTTTCCCCCTCTAAAGCCCTTCTGGAGTGCCACAGAAACTGCAAAAGAAACAGAATTCCCTCAAATCCTTCTTCGTACTTAAAACTATGAGATCCTGTTTTGCTCCGCAGCATTGGACTGGAAAACAAAAACTTCCAGTATCCTCAACTGATTTTTTTATTCAGTGCATAGGGTAAGGTAGGGGAGAGATGAGTGCAGAGATGACATGATACAAGACATGTCTGAGCAGAGACATACTGCTCATTACTCTCAGAAAGATGCAATACCTACCTCGTGCTAGTGTCTATGAGTGTGGTTGCAGAACCATGTTGAAATTACTGTTAACTTCCAGTGCTTGCTTTAGCTAGTGCATAGTCAGGTCTAGCACATGCAACAATTCTGATGTTGATGAATATTCAACTTTTGGGGGCTTCTTACAGAAGCCCCAAAATTTTCAAAGTTATGAGTTTCTATCAGACATAGGATGTACCATAGCAGCATTTTATTGCTCTGGTGTTTAGGCACCTCAGTTTAACTGAGCCACTGACCCACTTCTGAACCATGCAGAAATTTAATACTGACTGTTGTTACATCTGTTTCTGCATTAATTACATCCGATAAATTATTACCTGTTGAGTTCAACTGTAGACCCAATGCTTGAGTGGAGATTAGATAGGTTTAGTCCTTGATTGTTGCAATGTGAGATCTTATCCCCAAAAACATCACCATGTTTCATGAAAATTGGATAGAGAAGTATGAGTTTGACTCCTTTTTCAAAGCATAAGCTACCAATTATTTTTACTGTAAGTAAAGTAGCACAGTGAAAAAAAACCTCAGTAAATACTCTCAGACTGTTACTCTGGCTCATTAGAGTAAGCCGCTGGTCTTGAAATAAGAAAGCCTGAGCTTAGCTCATTTTCCTGTTAGCAGTCATCATAGTGACCTCAAGTAAATGCCTCTGTCATTTAGTTT
This sequence comes from Myiotriccus ornatus, assembly GCA_036023395.1. Classification (NCBI taxonomy): domain Eukaryota; kingdom Metazoa; phylum Chordata; class Aves; order Passeriformes; family Tyrannidae; genus Myiotriccus; species Myiotriccus ornatus. The sequence goes on along the minus strand of JAYRBT010000082.1, from coordinate 83,639,423 downwards.
TAATGTCTGTTAGGTATAGCTAATGATATTCACCCCCTTCAGCAGAGTGGACTAATAAACATATGTGAGAGAGTCTACACTGTAGAGCAATATAATTTTTTTATTTCAAAGTTATATATACAAGGACTAAAAATGACAACTGCCAAAGGGTTAAATGGGGAGGAAAAGAAAGCCCTTTTTTCCTAGATCTTTGCACAAACCATCTCTCTGTGATCATGTCCTGTTGAAGTCAAAGGCAAAATTCTCATGGGCCACAAGGGGACTAAGATTTGTCTCATGATTTTTAACATAACAGGAGAGTTCACAGACCCAACCTAGTACTGAAGTCTAAAGCCCTAGTGTAACTAGAGGAGCAGTCTACAGCTACTCTTGTTTAAAGAAAAAAGTAGGAGAAGAAAAAAAAAAAAGACAAAAGAAGAATGACAAGGAAGGAGATATACTCAGAATGGACAAAGGAGGGTGCCCCAAAGATCCCCCTCAAAAGAATCAGACTGTGCACAATACAGCTATAAATTGCAAAAAGATAGGCTTTCTTGTGAGATGTCTTGTACTTGCCACTTCTTACTGAGCTGAAAATACCCTAAGGACAGCCTTTCATCTGTTGAAGCATTTTGTCATTTCTGTATCTGTGAGTCAGACTGGAAAATATACAGCAGCAAAGCAATCATTACAGATTCACAGTAATAACAACGACAATGGTAATATTAAAGAATTTCTGTAGCAAAGATCTCTTTGGATGACCTACTCACATTGTGCACTGTAATCCCCTAAAGAAACTGCAAATGTTGTAGTGCTGTATTCTATTGTCACTGAACTTTGTGTCTCAGAAAGTCCCATGCCATAGGACAAGGCTGTTAGCTGAAGGGTTGCTTTTTAATATGGTATCTTTTTCCTTTAATCTAAATTTCCAAATTCTGCTCAAAAAATGCTTCCAGGGGTGCAGACAATATAGACATATAGTTTCTATTTATACAGAGAAAAGATTAATACTTGGGTTGACGTGTATGATGCAGCCCTTCCAGCAAAGCAAGGTTAGTAATGTGCCTGTCCGTCAGTCAATGGAAATAAAAGACACAAAGACCAAGCATCAGCTAGAGATGCGACAGGGAGTGTGGTAGCATTCTCTTCTGGTCTGTTGTCCAGGCCTTCAGGCAGCTCTTGTGGAAGAGCAGATGGGACCATAACCCCACATCTTGTCACACACCAGGCAAAGCACACCAATTGTTTCTCAGTTTAAGGATAGTAAGTGGGAAAAGAGTTATCATCCACATCTTACAGCAGGGAAAATGCTTGAGAATCTAGTGTTTGCTGAGATCATATGGAAAAATTTGGGGAGAGTTGGAAATCTGAAAATAGTCTCCATCATCAGGCCAGCTACACTGCCAGTCTGCATGTGGTTTATTCTGATGTCTCACGGACTACGGTTTAGAGAGGAGTCAATGGACTACTTGTAAGGGATCCATGAAAGATACCTGAGCAGTAGTATGCCTCAAATAAACTGTTTCCAAGAGCATGATCTTTGTGTAGCTGGAACACCTGTATTACTTGAAAGCCTAGTCAAAAATATGTAGCACGTTTTAAAAATTTCATGCCAAATAAGCTTTGCATCCCACACTCATGAAGGTGTGTAGTTTATTGTAATTCGAAGAATTACAGTAAGAATTTCCAAATCCTTTGGCGTGATAATGCATTGTTAATGTGCATAGCATAAAAAGTAGGAATACCTAAATGATACTCTGCTTCTAGTTTGTGTTTCTGCCTATTAAGAGGTAGTTTTATGTAGAACAAGCATATAATTTCAGATCATTTTTGACTCTCGAGAACATTACAGAGCTTTTGACTAATGCAAGTGACCTTTTTTATTTGATCTAAAAGTAGGCAGATAATAAACAATATGATACCACAAGCCATAGAGACTAGAAAAGGAGATAATTTGCCAGCGTGTAGAATCTAAAGTGAAGCCATGAGATTCTTTATATGCTTAGACTTTTCCTTCAGATCAACTCCTTCACTCCTGGACTAGGAAAATTTGACCCTGAAGGCGAAAATAAGATTATTCTCAAGTTGGTTTTTTTGTGGTGGTTTTTTTTTTTGTTTGTTTTTTTTTGTTTTTTTTGTTTGCTTGGGTTTGGTTTTTTTGTTTCTTTGGGGTTTTTTTGTTGGTGGTTTGTTTTTTTTTTCATTTCAAACACTTTCATCTTCCTTTCCAACCAGCCTTTCTTTCACAGATCATGCTTAAAGAGTGGTGTACAATTTTTCTTTGACTTTTTGTGGTGTAGACAAAATAGGAGGTTGAGAAATACTGCTGTTTATCTAATGTCATTGTACTGACCTCTTTCACAGTAAGAATTGGTAGCCTGAGAGAAACTAATGCTGTTTTTAGCCAAATGCCTAAGGATCCTTATTTAATACATGCTATATTCTTAGTTTTGCTTAATCAACAAGATTGGTAACAAGCCATAAAATTAATTTTTAGTGTAATATATAGCTATATTGTACAACAATTTATAAAACTAAAGGTCCCAGTTTTGACATTGGAGAGTAACTTTCCATTCTTCTTTGTGAGGATAGTTTCTAATCATCAATCAGAAGTGGGGGACTGAGATAGTCATAGTTTGCCTTTTTTCTCCATTCAATCCTAGTTTTTTTCTTGTCAAATTGCTCACCTTAGTGCAGTGGGTTCACTTAACATTTTTTTCACAGGAGAGAGAAAAAAATTGAGATTTTCTAAAGAAGGTGAGTTTCCTGAAGTAATTTTTTTATAATGATATCAGCTTTTGCGTCTGTGCATCATGGACTAATCTGTAAGAAATAATGGATGAAAGTTTCAAGAAACCCTATTTCACTATACAGTGGTATAAATGTATGTTTACACTACTCCTCAAAATAGACTTTCAGCATATTCTCTTTAAAAGTTTGACTTGAAGATCAATTCAGTAAAGGTAATTTGCTTAAGATTTTTTTTTTTTCAGAGGAGGTACATGGAGTAACTTACCCACATGGTACATTTATGGACATAGTTTTTGTTTATCAGCTCTTTTAAAGGTTGTCTTTTGCGGTGGTGGTGAAAGATCTAGATATCATCAAAGCTCGACTGCAGATCCAAAAGGGATTGTAATGCATTTTGGACTCTGCTTTTTTGGGTATGTTCTATTCATTTGTGGACTAAATTTGAAAACAAAATATACTTTCTTGCTTAAATCTGCTAGTGTTTGCAAGGGTATTTTTAAGTCTCTATCCACCATTAAACACATGCTTAAATCCTGCTTAAATCCTACTTAAGTCAGTCTGCCTAGGTAAGCATGCCTTGCTGAGGAAGGATGGAATTATACCATGGTCATAGTCAGGATAAGTACAAGTGATTTGTGACAAACACTTTTAAGTCTACCAACTTTTTTTTTTTTTTTTTCTCTTCCCAAGGAGCACTAATGCAAGTAGGTGGAAGAATGTTTTCATCACTATTTCTTTGAGTCACTCCCAATAGTATTATTCATTGGGGCAACTCCTAACACAGTATGTCTTGAACAGATTCTAGTCTTAGCAGACAGCTGTACAGAAGTTGTTCCCATTTAGTAGATTCTAACCTGATTTTGAACTTTTTTTAAATTTTAATGACTAATCCTGGATTTGTAAATGTACTTAAAAATACTTGTAAAGTAGGCAAATAAACATCAATCACCTACTCCACTTGTGATTCAGGAAGGAGGATTTAAAGCTTCTGCAATCATTCAAAAACAGTACAGTTCTCCTACCACTGTCAATATTTCACACAGTTGGGTCAGGAACTATGGTTGCAAAGAGCATTGAATTATGGATCTGTACTTTTCAAACAACAAGATAATTTTTTTGAGATGTTGGCCACATGAGTCCAGAGGGGTATGTTTAATCAATTTTGCACAAGTGAGTTAATGGGTGAAGGACACAACTGTAATGCCAAGCTTTCAAAGACTAGGTAGCACGTTAATGGCACCAATTGTCCATGCAAATTTTGACACCTTGAATTCTCAAGAGTAGGGTCATTCAGAAGAAAAGAGAAAATTGTATGCCTCATGAAGCAAAAACAGAATATGATACTACAAAGACAGAAGATTCAAAGAAGAGAACTAGTATTTGTGAACTGGAATGAAAATTAAACAATGAAAGGAGCTACTCTGCCCTCCCACCAAACAAGGCCTTGACTACACTGATCTGGATAACAGTCACTTCTGGCAGGTACCTTTCGATATTAAATAATGTGGAAAAATTTGATTCTCAGATGCTCTACATAAAGAAAGCCAGAATAAAAGTAATTTTAAAGTATTATTGATTCCAAAGTGCATATTGCAAAGAGAGTATTTGGAGACCAGCTGAAAAATCACAGGGGCCTATGACAGAGGATGGTGTGAAATCTGCAGTCTAATTCTCAGGAAATCAGAGAAAAAAATTAAAATTTTGTGTTTAGGAAAGTATTCCACAAACATTTACCAAAACCTGTGAAGCTTTTGTGGGATAAGAAATCGGTACATAGCTAAAGAGCTGGTACCTTTGTGCTAGTGAGTTTTTGGTATGGACGTGAAAATGTGCTGCAAATAAGCGTGTCTTTTCAGCAGAGTCTTAGGAAGTTTATAATCAGTAAAGTATCTATGGTATTAGTCTTAGGTGTCAGTGTATTATTCAAACAGGTTGATTATTTGGTAATGACGTTGATCTGCTCTAAGTTGTGTGTCCCTGTAGCCTGCACAAGGTCACTGGAGAGAATTTGGCTTCATTGAGACAGTATTCCTTCCACAGTCCTTTAGTGTGAAAGGAAATCTGCAGTCTGCCAGGTCCCTTTTGGATCTGCAGTACAATTTTTTTAATCCTAGGTAACATGTAAGTGCTAAAGTTATTTTTTTCACAGATACTGACATGAAACTAACTGGCATATCTTATAATATTTTGCTAAAGAAATTGCCACAAAATTTCAATAAATTAATAGCACTTAAAAATTAGGAAGAGCAGGTTGCTCATAGAAGTTAGCAATAGTTTTGCAAGAAATGTCAACTAAAACACAGCCATTTTAATGACAACTTTCAGAGAAAAAGAATCCATCTGCTAGCACTGGAGAGAATACGTAAGAATGTGTGTCTATGTGTGCATATGTATAATTGTAAATACTCACCAACCACATTAATAAAATACACTTTGGTTGATGCTTGGGGTTATTTCACGTACTGGTACAGTCAGATCAGGTGGAAGAGGTGAGATTAGCCCTTTTCTACTTTCCCAGTTGTAGAGTGTTTCAAGAAGCAGAGCTGTTGCCAGCATAATTTAGACATGCCAGGTTGCTGTGCTGTTACAGATGCTTTTCCTGGGTTGCCTGTGGGTAGTTCTGCAACCTGCAGATGTCAAGGGTATTTGAAGCAGCCATAGCGTTGCATGCCATCATTTCCCACTGTGCAACATGGACCGGAGCTTACACAGAAAGATTTTCAGTTTGGCTGTCTCTGGTTGGCATGTGAGTTTTTATAGCCCTGGAAAAATATACGTGAATTTGCAACTGTGTCTGTCTGTAGATGAACATATAGGGAATTTCTTCTCCTACAGAAGACCTTCTCTCTCTAGTTCATTACAACCTTCTACATTTCACAACAAACCCTTCTCATGGCATCAGGGATTTACTAGATTGCAGAGGAGCACTGTGGTTGGTTTCATTCCCAATGTGGTGATGTAAAATGCACATTAGAACAGCCTCCCTGGTTAAATAACTACACTTGTCATGTGGGTCTCAGGGTATGAGATGTGAGATTTAGGGCCATCTGCCAGGATGCACCGCTAAGCACAGGCAGGGTGCAGGTGTCACTCTCCAGCTACATGCACCTCATCAGTTCCTTGGAGTAGGAAACAAGTCACTCTGGTAACCTAATTTAACAGTATGTGAGATATTTTTCCTCCTCATATTTCACAACCAAATTTCTCTGACATGCACTTTTCAATATAAAAAATAAACATACTTTTTTTTTCCTTGACTACTGCGTTCAGTTACTGAGAACCAAAATGAATATTAACTTGTATACTTCCATCAAAATAAGTTATTTTATACCTAATTTCTTGTGGAAAGCAAAATAAAGTATTGTTTAGCTGCAGTACTTTGTTTGGTTTTTTACTTTTCCTGTTTTCACAATCTAAGTACTTTTAGGGAAAAATCTGGATGCACTTCAAAGTCAGGAGAACTGTAAAATTCACTGTGATAAATTATATGTTATGGGCACAGAGGAATTTATCATGGGAAATAGAAATACATGGGTCCTTTTCTATCAAGAATTTATGTGTGTGTGTAGGTATGTGAGTATGTTTCTGGTGTTTATCCCATTGATAATCTGCAATCATTAACCAATGTGTAAATATTTTTATTTGGATAATTAGCATTGGGATATTAATTTTCTGTCACCCTTGACTCAAGCTAGACTTTGTAAAATGCTCTAAGGGAACAGTCTGCAAATTACAATGAAATTCTATAGGGTGTGGGCATCTACCTGGTTTAGAGAGCACTGAAAAAACATCTGACACAGATGTATGTTCACTTTAATATAACATGTGGATACAGAAGAAATTCCAGTATCAGTGAATGGAAAGGGTGATGTCACTTTAGAACAATTTTACCATGTGGAAAACCTATGCAAGGGAGTAGTATGCAGTGTAACCACATTCACTGCTCTATTTTATTAGGGAGAAAAAGTTCACTGCTATGACATCTGAAGAAGACCACAAAGATGCCTTCCTGATGACTATAACGAGAACAGGTTACATTACTACTAAGTTCCACATTCTCATTACAAGCTTTTTAATGAGAAGGGATTAATTTTCTGCCACTTTCCATTCTCATTACTACTCAGTAAAGGGAATGAGATATCAGGAGTTTAATGTCTAATTTATATTCAATGAATCTTAGTAGTGTGCTGCACTCTTTTGACCTTTTCAATATTTTATATTTTGATTGGGTGGTCACTTGACTCCTGCATTGTTTATAGCCTTATTATAGCAACTTATAGAAGAAAAAGTGGACTGGCTACCCAATCAAAATGGCAAAATAACAGCAAAGTCAATTTAATATCATACACATGTATCAGTTCAAGAATATAAACAACATTAGGCTTTGGACATCTTCTTCCTGTCAGAACTGCAAGAAAGAAGATGACAATTTAGTCCACACTGTCAGTGTTGCAACCAGGACTGGGGAATAGAAGAGAACAGAAATATTCTGTAGTAACTGAGGTAACTTTTACTTCTTTAAGCAGTCACTTAAATCTATAAGCAATAGGGTAAAGATTGACAAAAGTACTTTGTCATATTTTACACTTTGCTTATCCATACTTTGCAAAGGCCAATGACTGCAGAAGGAGCAAGATGACAAAGAATCAGGTCCACTGTACTGCGAGAAGTTAACATAGTTAATGCTTTTTGAAATGCTTGTTAAATAGCTGTGGGAAATATTTTGATATATTTTTGTAAGACTGTCATGTAAAAGTGAGATGATAAAAGGGTCAGTCAGGAAATTTTAAATCTATAAAAAATTGAACTATAATGTCAGTCTATTAAAAAACGAAACAAAATTACCAAAACAATATTATGTATTTCTGGTGCGTCATTTAAAATTACTAAGCAACCAGAACTTTGGAATCATATTTTCTCTGAAGTGTGTACTTCAAAAAATTCAAACACAGATGAAGCTTCTTATTTGATAGTTTATTTCAGATATATTTCAGTCCAAAGTTACCAAAAAACCCCTACACCCTATAAAGAACTATAAATTGGAAATATGATGCCTAATTGTTTAAAGGTGATTGGTTACAAATTTATGGCTACAAACATAATTTGACGTAACTTAATTTGAAGTCACTTGCAGAAGTGATGAAATTCAAAATTTCTGTTAAAAAAACTTTCAGAAAGAAAGATTTAGCTAAAAAATAAAAATCCATTAGTTTTTTTTTTTTTTGTTTGAAGCTTTCTATCTATTTGTTTTAATTAAAAGAGCTTGTTTACAGAGATCAGATAATTATTCTTTTAAACCTGACTAAATAATTAACTTATGTCAAACAAATACCACTTCATTACTGGAAAGAAATATAATTGATGTTCTGTAACCCTCTATATAATAAACATACTATTCATTCCTCAGCTATTAATTCTCAAAACTCATGTTCAACAGTCAGTAATAATTAATTTGCTATACAATACATGTCTTATTAAATGTAAATTAAATCCAGTTTGAGACCCATCGTTTAAAGTATTACTCAGAATGTCATTCCTGGACTCCCCCAAAAGAAACATTATTTAATACAGTTTGTGAGGCCAGAGGGAGGAATAACAGTTTGGGTAATGAGGGCGCTATCAGACCTGTGCCATTTTAACTGAAAGAAAAATTAATATATGAGATCCTTGCAAGACAGATTAGAAAGAAGAAAGTGACAAAAGTAATAATGGGAATACTGAAGGGACTCTTCACCTTAAATGAGCCCAGGCAAATATGTTTTTAGCTTCAATGATATCAAACTGAAATGAAAGAATTAAAAGATATGTGACTACTTCAGTAAAAGCAAACCAGAAGTCATTACAATAGGCTGTGCTGAAGTAAGTCACCATTCCAAATAATACATGATTATGTCCCTCATGCATGAAGTCAATGCAGCTTTAGGGATCAGAAAGTTAATTCAAGTTCTAGAAAAGTAACTGGGTTACTCTGCAAGTATCCAAGTAGTAAAAAAATATTTTGTACCAAACATTATGAAAAAACTTCATATAGATATTATGTAGGATGGAGCAGCTGAGAACAAAAAATTGTTGAGCAGGTGGTAAAACAAATTAGAAAAATAGGTCTGAGTATCACTCAGAACTTGTTTTTCTAAAGCTTGGCAATAAATTTCAGAATAAGAGATCTGACTTTCTTGCAAAGTTCTTTGCCTTGTCATCGTAGAAAACTCTTATTAAACTGAAGTGATGGTTTCAATAGGTTGCTTCAGGATATAGTATGCACCAGAAATTAAATAGAAAATTTTTTAGCCTGATCCTTACGTATGATTACTACAGGTTAATAAAATGGACCAAACTATGAATATTCTTGCTCTGAAAAATCCTATGTATTCAGAACATGACATTCACAACATACTTTCTGGTTTTACATTTTTTTCTCATAAAGTTGGTGCTGTATCAGCAATTGTATTTCTCTGAGCTGATCTCTTCGTCAACTCTACAAGAGTTGACAATGACCAATATATGGTTACTGTATGAGAACAAATACTTTTTAAGAGTATGGTTGTATTTTGAAACATTCTTTTAGTTGACAAACTACGCAGCAAAGGGTGAAGAATCAACAGTTAATTATCTAGGGTAACTGGGAATTTCCTGAAGGGACATTACTGTATATGTGGTATTTTTTCAGTCCATTAATCATTACATTCATTGGTTCTTGGCACAGATGCATTATATTTATGCTTGGTTAACCACTTCTTTTGATATGTTGTGTCATACTTAGCAGTATCAATAATGTATATATATATAATGTATGTAGACATTTATAAACACCATGTATAACTAATATACTTATAGATAGAGTCATCAAATCATGGAAACATTTAGCTTGAAAAAGACCTTTACAATCATCGAGTCCAATAGTAGATAAATATACGATGAAATTAATCTTATATTTTATTAAAAAGTAAACACTGTACAGAAGTAGCTACATTAAAAAAAAAAAATCAAACCAAAACCAAAATCAAAATAAAAAAAACTACTTTTTTTTTTTTTTCATTCTGTTGACTCTCACAGCTGTGTTTTGCTGGTTTTCTTCTGATAGTTAATGATAGTTAAAGACTTTCATAGTTAAAGACTCCTTGGGCCTTGCAAGGCTGAGTCATATCCAATACATTTCCAAGGAGACTGAGCCAGCCAAGACTCCCAAGCCCCAAGTTCAAAAATGAATTAGGCATTTGAGTCAATAACCCTCACAGTAGTCTTCCAGTCACAGACACATGAGCCAACTTTAAACTAACTAGCTCTACAACTGGTAGTAGTTAATTGTGGCACCACTGAGTTTACTGCATCCTATATGAAGTCCCATGTTCCTCTGAGAATCTGAGCTTACAAACATCAGGTTTGGAACTTGGGCCCAGCTTGGACTTCTAAATCACTTAGGTATCTTCATGGATTTTATTTTTCATTCACAGGCAACCTACTTTTTCTGTTGTGTGGTTGTGGGACATCAAAAATACATTTTGTATGGAGGCTTTCTGTTCATAGCATTTTTCAGACCAATTATACAGCATCATGGGGTGAACACATCTGCTGCTACTTTCTGGAGGAGAAGAATGTAAAAGTTCACTGAAGACTCGCCAAGGAGTAAGCTCTCCATGACGACATTTGCTGCTTCATACTTTTGTGCCATACTGTGAAAGTTAGGAAAATAGAATAAACTTGTCCTTTACCTCCCAGCTAGATCCTTATCCTCTGGTGCCAGTCTATTTTGTATAGTATTTTTTTAGCTTGTGTGGAGGTCAAAGACGAAATGTTTTACTTGACCAAAACTAAATTAGTATTCAATTGGTCTCCAGTGATCAGAATGTAGCATAAAAAGTAGAAAGTAAAGTACATTCCTTTAGGTATTCATGGGGAATATACACCTGTCATTGAACTGCCTGATTTGAAGATTTCATCTTTATTGCACATAAAATCACAGCTTGGTAATTTATTATTATTATTATTATTTTACTTTTGGGCAGTAAATAGCTTAGCTCATATTACAAGAAAGATGCAATGCCAGAAGAAAGAATGACAGAACAACAAATTAAAGATGAACAGCTCTTGAAAGTCTGAAACACAGAGGTCTGATGAACTCTTAAAGGACAGACTCTTTCTGCTACTATCAGATGACCCAGCACAGCACTCAGAATCCCAGAATCAGAATATTCTGATTTGGAAGAGACCCACAAGAATCACCAAAGTCCAACTCCTGGCCTTGTACAGGACAGTTCCAAGAGTCTCACCAAGTGCCTGAGAGCATTGCCCAAATGCTTCTTGAACTCTCTCAGATTTGTTGCTGTGATCACTTCTTGGAGAGCCTGTTCCAGTGCCCAGTGACCCTCTGGATGAAGAACCTCTTTCTGATACCCATCCTAAACCTCCCCTGACACAACTTCAGGCCATTCCCTCTGGTCCTGTCACTGGTCACCAGAGAGAAGAGATCAGTACCTGCCCCTCCTCTTCCCCTCAGAAGGAAGTTGTAACTCAAATGAGGGTCTCCCCTCAGTCTCTTCTTCTTCAGGCTGAACAGACCAAGTGTCCTCAGCTGCTCCTCATACGGCTTCCCCTCAAGGCCCTTCACCATCTTCATTGCCCTCCTTATATCGTGGTGCCCGAAACTGCACACAATATTCAAGGTGAGGCCATACCAGTGCAGAGTAGAGCAGGACAAGCTCCTCCCTCAACCGGCTGACGACATTTTGTTTGATGACCCCCAGACACAGTTGGCCCTCCTGGCTGCCAGGGCACTGCTGACTCAGATTCACCTTGCCATCGACCAGAACCCCCAGGTCCCTTTCCACGAACTGCTTTCCATCATTTCTTTCTCCAGTCTGTATGTTCATCTTGGCTGCCCCGTCCCAGGTGCAGAATCCAACACCTGCCCTTGTCAAACTTCACACTCACTCTTGCTCTATAGCCAAAGCAAGATTTCCACGTTTTTTCAGCAGCAAGCTATATCAGAAAGCTTAGCTCTGTAGCCCCATGTAAAACTCTGGTCTGCTTGAAATTACTGATTTTTACAATGCCCTTTATATCGTTTACCTGCTTCACTTGAAACACTCTTCAGTACAGGAGAAAAAAAATTCAAAACTTTTATTTACCTATGACCCCTAGGTTAACCTTCACCCCAAAAACCAAACAAAAAATACCAAAAACCAAACCAAACAAACCCCACAATAACCCAGTGAACCAACCAACCAACCAACCAAAACAAAAACAACAAACCATCAAAAAAACCCCCCTAGCAAGTAAATAACCCAGCTCCAGAATGACAAAACTGGAATTCATTAACATTAATGATATAAAATTTTTCTTGCATTTCCATCTTCTTTTATTGGACTTTTGCCCATGCCTCCTGCCAACTCTGCTTTTCATAAACTCTTATTTTCTGGAATAAATAGAATGTGTGAATCTCAGCTTTAAATTTTTAAAAGTAAATTTCTCCCTTTTATTTTTTTTTTTTTTTTTTTGAGGACAACTCATTAGCTCATGAGAACAAGAGTTAGTGCTTCGAAAATACAGACAACAGAAATTTGATTATAAATGCTGTTTTAAAAATCTAATTTTTCTTTTTCATCAAAGTTACACTTTTTGACTGTGCAATTTCTTGGACAATGAAATTTATTATTTTTTAACTCCTTTTGTAATGTGTTCACCTTTTCTTTCTCCACTTGTCCATCATGCCCATTATGGCTTTTAGAATAGCATGTCATTTTAGAATAGCCCGACATTTTCATCAGCCTTTAAGAGTGGTTGACATTCTAAGTGGCCTGAGATATATTAAATGGGGCAAGTAGACCAAGGGTTATCTTATGTTAGGGAAAATATATTTTCTGCATCTTAGTTCTGCTGAGTCACGTTTTGTTAGAACATTAATTTTAATGAAGGTTTCATCTTTCTACTTGATTGTTCTTACTGCTCTTGCATTATTTTCGAAATATTACTTCTAAGTATATACTCCTCTTCTTCCTTGTCCTTGAGAAACTACTTGCCTTTACATCGTGGCTAGGGTACTGCCTGCAATGTTTCATGCAAAGTTATGTTCTGGAACTCCCCCATTCCAATACTATCTTTGGAGAACTGGTTTCTAGGTATACCATAACTCTTAAAGAGCTCAAAATTTTTCTTGAAATTTCCGTACTGAATCAGTTTGTGACTCAGGTGGAAAAAAACATAAACTTATATGAACCAAAAAAGCTATGGGTTCTTTCAATGCTGTCTTTGAAAAGAAATAGATACAGGAGGAGAGAAGGGAGTGCTTTTATTAACTAGACACATGGTTTTAAATTATTTCTTTCAATTAGGTTTTTTTTTTCCAATCAGTTGCTTTTTATATAAAGTTGGATAGGTTGCATTACATCCATGGAAGTAACTTCTCACACATTTTTCAAATAAACAGAGAACAGGGAATCTAAGAGCGTGAGTGAATGATCCTCTTGCAACTGGCTTTTGTAATGATGGCAACAAGATATTAAAGATTTGTCACACTGCAAATTATTCATTTGAGATTAGCATTGGTCCCTCAGTGTTGTATGATCTGAAAATGTGCATGCCCAATCAATTATCTTCACACAAATACAAAATTAAATTTCCATAAGCTATCTAGTTATTCACATACCCAGTAATAAGCCTGGGTCTTTGATACTTAACAACTTTCAGTGCTGTAAGATTTTCTTTTCCTATCCTCAGTCCCAGTTCTGATATTTCTGCACATGGAAAGTAACATTAGGTACATAGACACACTCTCGAATAAACTGTGGGTTATTAATGTGAGCTGAGATCCCAGAGAAAAGGCTGAATTTTTGGTGTTCCCAAACAGAGTAGGGGAGGGAGCATTAGTCCTGGTATACAAGGTAAACTAGAAGCAATATGGGGCAGGGCTTGGTAAAAGATTAGGATTTCTATTTTTACTGGAATTATTTGGTTTAGAAGCAGTCTTGGACCTCTCTTGCATCTTGGGGACTACTAATTGCTGCAGGAGCATCATGTTTTGTGCCTTTCTCTCTTGCCACATGGACAAAGAGAGCTATAAATTCTGTTCAAAATTAACAGTGCTTCATTGCTACCCTGAGAGTTGTAGCCTCAGGAAAGGGCTTGGAGCATTTAGGATCAGTGCACTGTTGTGTTCCAATACTTCTTTTCCATGGGAGCGTTAAGCAATCTCCTGTCCTCATCACCATACCCCATCAACTCCACAAATATATTAAATTTGGCTGCCAAACAATATGCTAGTTGGAAAAAAAACATCAAACAGTGAAATTTTCCAGAGGACAGGAATTCTGTTTTCCACACAGCTGTGACACCTCCTCAAGTAAGCTGTCTTCGGAACACGCTAAGGTTGGTTCATGTAACATCTTCCTTACCTGAGGTAGTATTTTTCAAAGATGAAAGTCTTCCAGGATTTATCTTTCTTCTTTCCCATATTTGTAACTATTCATCACTATAAAATCATGTACTTTTCAGTGTCTGAATAATGTCCAGGTTCACCATCATTAGAATAATGACTCTGAAAGAAAAAATGAAAGGGAACAAGTCATTGCTTATCTTCAGAAGAACTGGATAAAGGAGTAGAGACCATTAATGTGGAAATGTTAGGAGAATGAAGAATTCGGAATACAGGGCAAGATAAAAGCAAACAGCAGAGGTGGGGTAAAAGGAGATTAAGCATTTAAGATGCAAGGACGTGAGGAAGACATCCAGCAGTAAGGAAGTGTTTCACTGACTCCATTTAACTGCACTTGGAGACTTCTTGAGTCTTCAAGGAGTACAAAGCACCCTTGAATATAAATTATATAAGAAACTCCAGAGGCCATCTTGTCTCATGCTGAGGGTGACTGTTCACCTATTCATTTTCTTTTAAAAATGTGACTATGAGTATTGTATGAATAAGCTAGTCATAACTTTATGCTTGGATCTCTGACTGAAACATTTAAGTGCTTAATTAGTTCTAAGTTTACTTAAGCCTGGATAAAGCACAGCCATCAGAAGAGCATATTAGCTGAGTGCAGAAAAAGACATCCATGGAATCCAGTGTAAATGGTGCACACACAACTATTTTGCACTCAGAGAGTGTGACTGATATTTGACTGGAAGGAATATGAGAAGGTTAGTACATTGCTCAATAGTCCCCACTCCACTTGCATTTCTACAGCTTTTACACTTGAAAACAACTCCAGGCAGAAGCAACAGGATTCAAATAAAATAGAAAACCCACTAGGATATGTTCAAAGCGAAGCATTCAGTAATGTGTTCATAGAAAGATCATTGTCCAGTATAAGTTTTAGAACAAGAGGTCTAAATTTCAAAACAAAAAGATTCAGAAAATTTTGTGATGACATATAGGTTTTTTCACCAAAGATTGATTGGACAGAAACACTGGGCAAATAACACTCTGATCAAAATATTGTTGGGTCTCTGATAATAGTTGGGGCTTGTAACTCAGAGTCTTTGTAGGAGCAGCTTCCTGCTTTTTAGGTGAGGCGTCAGTCCCCCTTGTAGGAATCTTGGCTGTGATTAATTAGCTGAGACAGCTGAGTGAAGAAGGCATTGAAGTGCTCTTTGTGACCCATGATTCTAAAGTAATTTAAATCAAATATATCTTCAGATACACATTCAAGCAGCCATAAAGTTACCTTAAGTTGAAGGAGCTGTCACATCTCAAGGACAAACAGCATCATCTGTATTTGATTCTTACAGTATCATTTTAACTACCATGAAAGAGTGATACAGGAATTGATTCTACATTTGAAAACACCTTCTTCTAAATAACATTTAGAAACAGAGACCTTCATGTCACTTCAACCTAGCATAGATCAAGGCAGGGTCACCACCTTTAGGAAAAATTTCCAGTTGCTTCTTTTCACTGATTAGAAAATACACCAAACATAAAGCATAAGCTCAATCTCATAAAATGTATCTAATGAATTATTTTCTCTGTTTCTCTGTAATACTTTGATAACTCCAAGAAAATATGATCTATTAATTGCAAAAGTATAAATATCTTTTAACAAACTACTGCAATTGAATGCTGCAGATTTTTAAAACTATTATAAAGTGGATCTGGATCTAGATCTGATCTGGAACTGGATCTGGAGGTATTTTATCCTTTCATCATCACACTGTGTATAATGTTAACTGCTTCAGTCTTAGCCCAGCAAGCTGACATTATTTGCTCCAAAACGCAATCCAGTGATGAGAAAGCTTTAGCTGGTCTGCTTCTAAACTTAGGGGTGATGACAAATAAGCTTTCCAAAACTACTGACAAGCTTATAGGTTATCCATTTATATCACCTGTATTTTAAAAGCTGTGTCATGATGAATCAACTCTTCAAATTCATTTTCAATTGTAAGGCGATGGTTCATTGACAATACCAGTTTAACTTCACAGTCTGATTTTCTGAAAGATACAATGCTTCTCAAGAGAATAAAATACAATGTTCTTGAAGAAAGAAGCAGAATAAATCAGTCAAATGATACCATGCTTCTCTACTTTTGAATTCCAGGGAATACTGAATTAAGCTTCTGTGCTCTTTAAATTGCAGTTTTCACAAAGACAGTTTGGAATCAGTAAATATCTAAATGCCAGAACCTGCTTATTCAAATTTCCTTTTGGGTATTCACCTCAATATCATCCACATTATGCATTTAGAAGTGAGTCTGATTGCTGCATTCTGAACTGTTTTTTTTTTTTTCTGTGCCTTCCCAGATTTTGTTCTCTGCAGTACTAGGTAAATGGAAAGCATATAGTTTTGTGCAATCAGAACTCAGATATCATCTGATTGTGACCTGAATGCTCTCCTTCATATATGCTGGCAACATTTAGTAGAGATGGAAATCTGACAAAGAAACAATGAATAATCACAATGAGTAATATTCCTCAACTCTTATGTAGATTGCTATCTTACAGAAATGAGGTTCTAATAGCAGTGAATGTACTGCTTTGCCTGGCTAGTGGATTTCTTGATGTACAGTATCACTCTACCTCCTATAATCTGCCCTACATACATTTTCTTCAAGCAAAAGAGATATGTGTGATTACACCCCCTTTTCACACCATAAATATTAGGACCCCGATAAAGGCCCTAATCACCTTCTGACTGGAGGAAAAAGGCAATAGAGCCAGTCAAGGATCAGAGCACAGAGGGTATGGGACAAAGCAGGATGGTGGTTGAACTCAGATTTCCAATAACGGAGCTTTAGTCTCTCAGGCAGATCTCACCTGACTTGAAGCAGGTAGCTGGCCACAGCTAACTTGTCTGACTTGGAAACACTGTATGACAGGAGAAAAGACATTTTCCAGTGACTTAGATAATGTCTGATTGAGCAATTCGGAAGACTGCCTTTGCTGTGAACACAACTATAGCCTGTGAATTTATCTTGCCATGACACTTCCTATGGGTCCATTACCCACTGTCAGGTTCTTTTCTTCTCTGCCCCTTCAGATTTGAGAAGGAAGAGATCTTCAAGCCATATAAACTGTTCTTATCGCTGTCATTATCCAAAACTGTTGTGTGAAAAGCAGTCAGACAATTGTATAATGTGGGTAGTGTTGTGAAATGTGACTCCATGGTGCCTTTACCCTGAAGGTCTGGGTAAATTTACATTAAGACATTAATTTAAAAGGTCTTTGGCCATCTTCAACATCAAATTAAAGACACCTTTCTTATTTCCCTTTCCTGGAGCTATGCAGAGAACATATTCTGAACTGTTACAAATTGTTGATTTAGTTTAGAATTGGAACTAATATTTATCTTTGAGAATATAATGCTCCATAAATGAAAGCTGAATACTAATTAGTAGACATCCCTTTTTTTATTTTTATTTTTTTGGATGCCTTCAGGACAAATTTTCATTGATTTCTCAAGGTATTGTATTAAGGGAAGAGATCAATGATAGTGAAAAAGATCAAAATGTAGAAATAGAAAAACAATATAAGCCTAGTTTGAACATGCCAAAAAGTAGTGCTTATAATGTCCTTAATATTATATTTATTTATTTAATATTATATTATTTAACCATAAAAACCCAAACAAAAAACAAAAACCAGAACAAAACACCAAAACCATAAGAGATATGGAGATACGGAAGTAATATTAAAGGTTTTTAAGTAACCACTGAACCTGGTGGTACCATTTGAGAGTATTTTTATGCCAAACCAGAAAAAAATTTTCAAAGTGCTCAGCAATATTTTTGGACTCAGCATCTAGGACTGTGTGAATAAATAGCCCCTGGGTATGTTGCTGGGCTTTGAAAGTTGTGATCTGTCCTGCAGAAATGCTATCCAACATGTCAGGGGCTGATGTTAACTTGGATGCCCATAGACAATTCTTGTGTACATTTCTCAAGTACCACTAGGCAGTTTGTGTGCCATTGCTCTATTCTGCATGGCCCTATGTTTTACTAGCAGAGGGGCTAGCTATCCATCCATATTACTAATGATGGACTAGATTTTTAAAGTCTGGAGCAAAACTTCCAAGAAACATCAAAGCACTTCTAAGTGGGAATTTTGCTAAACTGCTGGAAGATGTTTCCTTCAACCCATAGTCATTTATGGTCTCCAATTTTTAATGTAGACAGGAATCCTAAACTGATTTTATAATGATAAAACTTGCTTTACTCACCATTCTAGGACCAAAAAAAAATAGTTTCTCTCTACATTTTTCTTGAGGGTGGGTAAATCCTCAGCTGGTGTAGTTCAGCTGAACAAAATGTGTGTTTTCGCTTAAAAGAAATTTTTAGGGGGAAATTTCTCTCTCAGCTGGAAGTGCAAATGGGTATTGGCCATGGGTTGTTCCTGCTGTCAATGATAATGGGAAACTTGATAGTAGATGACAGGAACAATTTGTTAAGAGCTTCAGCTAACTCCTCTCACAGTTTAAAAATATCTAATGGGATTGGTTGCTAGATGAACTGGCAGTTCTGAAGAACAGATGGGATTGAAAAATCAGGGCTTGATAAAGTGTGCCAGAGGTGGGGCTAGATGTCATTTTGAGCCTCTTTTGAGCCTCTTTCAAGCCTTTTGAGTGTGGGTGGGAATTGTTTCCCCAGTCTGGAATGGTTTATGGCAATGTAAAGTTTCTATGCATACACAGCCAACTCTTATCCCCCCACCTGCAGTATGCTCATGGATTCTGCAGGAACACGTGTCATCACATGCAACATGATTGCTAATATAGTGGGAGGTGGTATTAGAAAACAGTTTGTCGTTACATTCTTGTGTATTAGCAAAACACATCAAAGCTGTATGAGAACTTTTACTTAGTTTTGAAGTTCTTTAACACATTTCTTGCTAATAATTACCATAGTAAAGAAAAGCTGATTTCAATCTCTCATGAGGGTCAAATTAAGATTTTAAGTCTGGTCTTTTTGATAGGAGCCAAGAGGTAGACATTGGAATATGCTGAAACCCAAATAAGAGACCAAGTAAGCACCCAAGCAGAATCAATAAATGTGCATGTAGTAGTTTGAATCTCATCCCTCTATTACTCATAAACCATAGTAAATGATAATTAGCTCTCTGTAGTGAAGTGAACTAGAAGCTGACACATGATTACTGTATCTCAGCTGGTGATGTGGTAACTTTTAGACAAAGGGTGGTAATGAAAAGCTGGTAAGCAACAAAGTTCTGAGGTTTCTAAGTACTGTTAAAATCTTTCTATCAAAATATTAAACAAAATCAGGTAGGGATGATCATAAAAGCAGATCAAAAATTAAAGAAATTATCAAGCAACTCAATGAAAAATTTAAATATCAGAAGTGTAGAGATCATTGCTATTAGAAATTTAAGAGTATGAATTGGGAATTACCTTTGTCTTAGTGGGAGCTTTTATTTTCATTTAAACACTTTGGAAGGTTTCCACTTGCAGTAACTCCAGGGTATCAGCAAGCATATCTGCACCTGTATTCTGATAAATTTCTTAAGCAGCTCTGGTCCCTGTGTCATTGTTTATGTCAGTTTAAACATTTTAGTGTCAAACAGGGTTGCAAATACATAGCACAATATTGACTGGCTTGCTGAAAAACAAAGTTTGAATACAAGTGTTTGAAATAGTATCAGGATTTTATCCACTGTCATAATGTACCTAAGTATTCTTTAAAGTAGGGACTGAGTTTTAAATTTCTAGTTTTCCAAGTAAGCTCTCTACCTACCAATTTACCAAGTTATTTTTATGCTTCATCTTTATCTCAGTAAAATTTAACCAGGAGGTTAAACCATCAGTAGGAGCTGGAGAACGACCCACTGTCAAAAAAATCTTGTGGCAATAGCTATAAGAAAGTATATCACTCACAACTGGAGAAACTTGTGATGCATTCTCACTTCTCATGACTGCCGAGGTGCTCAATGAAAGTAAGCTACCATCTGCCTCATGATTTTGCAAAACATCTGAATGTACAACTAAATTTGAAGGAGAACCTTTTTTTTTTTACATTCGTTCAACTTATTTTGGTTCTCCTTCCTTCACCCCTAATTTGTTTGCCTCAATATGACAATAGAGGAATGAATGAACTCAGAATAGAGGAAAGACAAGGATAAGAGAAGAAAGAAGAGAGAAAAGAGAGAAGAGAGAAAGAAGAGAGAAAAGAGAAGAGAAGAGAGGACTGAGAAGAGAAGAGAAGAAAAGAGAGAAGATTTCAGTTTGAAGGATTCCACAATGATCATCTGGTCCAACTGTCTTACCGCGTCAGGGCTGACTGAAAATGAAGCATGTAATTAAAGGGCACAGTTCAAATGCCTCTTAGGCGCTGACAGGCTTAGAGCATCACACATCTCTCTAGGAAGTTTTTTCCAAGATCACACTCTTGTGGTCAGGCTAAAGTTATTAAAAACACGTTTTCACAAGCTGCTTCTGTTGTGATGTGTTGCATGGTGAGTCACTGAGACATCTAACATGGCACCTACTAAATGCTGGTGGAAACACTCATGGGTTTGAAAGGTATCTGAAGAGATGCCTATGTGCTTCAGTCCTTTGGAAGAACTATTTGCTACTATATTATCCAGTGAGGTTTCTTTTGTAGGGAAACATAGTGGTTCTCACTCTACAGGTTTTCCCTTTGTCAAATAACAGTTTTTTGTATTACATTGCCTTTGCTTCTGCTGTCATGTAGAGATGGTATTGTGCTGAATGAATCTTGCCCATCAAAAAAAGCTACCTATCTATCCTGCTGAGCTCTGTGGATCTCTTGGTGACTTATTAACCCATAGACCCGTACATTAATTAATTAACTTGTATGACCTCTGCATCATTTAAAGAACAAATTTTTAACACATAATCTTCTACCCTTTCTCATACATGTTACATTCTCATTCTGTGTAAGAGATAGAATTTTTTAGTCTTCAAAGGTTACTCCAGAATTTGGTTTTGCTATAGATGCCTATATTGTAATCAGAATGAATAATCCCATCTTGTCTTACCAAGGTTAAACATTTTCAGAAAAAGAGATAACAAGGATTATAATATCACCAAAATAAAGTCTTACACTCTTTAAGAGAGTTAAATACTTGCAAAACTTAAGCTGGCACCAATAGCTAAATGAGGCTGATACAGCCCTAGCAGCATGGAAATTTAGATATCATTATACAATAATTCCCTTACTCCAGAAGATACGTACCTGAATACAAGATAAACCAACAATCATAAATAAAAACACAGTTTAAAATCCCAGTCTGTAACACCTGGAGTATTTAAGTAATTTGGAGAGATAGCAAAAAATTAATATATACTACTAGATTTGTGGGGGAAAAAATTGTTTCCCTTTCAATCACCCAGAAATTAAACATAATCTTTGGCATGATACATTTCAAGTATAAATAAGGTCATTTTTCAATTTTTTTGCCTTTTATTTTCCCCTTTGTTATTCAGTTAGTTTTTACTGGCTTTAAATATTCCATCCAAATGGTCCAATAAGCAAATTCAAAGATCAAAATACTGACTTTAAATCCCAACCCAGAGTTCTCACTAATAAATTCTTCCCTGCTTAATCAGTCCCTTGAATGTCTTCATTTTTGACATTATGTTTTCCCAAAATTTCAGTTCAAATCTGAGTTTTAAAATCAGTGTTGAGTTAACCTATTTCCCTTTAATATTGTACCACTTCTCAGTGTATGTCTCTTCCTTAACTGGCCTGGTTATCTCTACAACTGGAATATGTAATTTTTTAACCTCCCATCGATTAATTTTTGTTCTCAATTTCTTTATGTCCTAACAATGCCTTTCTTTCCATGTGAAAGGGGAGAGAAAGTGGAAAAATGAAGGCAACCCATAACTTTGCCTTTGGTTTCTGTTGTTATGTTTGTTAATATTTCTTCAGCATTCATTCTGAATGAGAATTCTAATGAAGAATTAGATTGTTTACTCATTGTGGGATTATATGCTGCTGTCAATAAAGGAAACATTTAATGCAGATCATGTGAAACATTTGAAAGATACAAATCTGGAAATAGAAAAACTGACCAGGCAATTATTAGGATTCTCTCCTCTTTCTTTCTTGAACAAAAAGTGTAAGTTAAAAATATATACAACCCTGACAGAACAATGAAACTTAATAAATACAGCCTTTTGAAATCAACTATTAGTCTTTGTGGATACAGCAGTCAGACTACAGAATCAGGCTGATATATTAGTAAGGTGTTCTTTTACAAAAGCAGACAGCAGCTTCTTCATGGAAAATGGGATATACAATAATTTGTTAAAAATCCCATCACTGCAAATTAAAAACCTAATGTACCTTGAAGGTACAGAAGTGTAAGGTTTGTAATGGTAAGATTAATAAGGTAAAATTATTGATGAGATAGATGAAAATTAAATTAGAGAAAATAATTTTTCTCTATTGCTTAGGAGCCCTCAACTTGAAGTTTTGTTTAGCACAGTTCTCTTCTGAACAGAAAACAAGCCAAACAAACAGAAACCTCAAACTGATTTAAAAACTACTTTATAAAAAAAAAGTAATTGGGAGAATGCATATTATTGTTGGGTCCTCATTCTTCACAGGTACTGAAATTTCATAAATCAAAGAATAGCTTGGGTTGAAAGGGACCTTAAAGTCCATCTAGTTCCAATTCCCCCACCACAGGCATGAACACTTTCCACCAGACAACGTTGCTCAAAGCCCCATCTAACCTGTCCTTGAACACTTAAAGAGCTTCTACAATTTTTGAACAGCATATTGTATTTTTCAATCGAAACAATGTATTTGTACTGCATGCATTTGTAATGGTGCTGCCAAACTTTTACCACATCCTGAATTTCTAACAGGGAAATATTATTTCTTGTCATCTCTAGTAATTTCTTCTCATCACAATGACATTATGAGCAAAATCTGTTGCTGACTTCCTGAAATAATATCTTTTTGTTTTGTTTTATTTGTGACAAGTAGTTTTATGTTGCTGCTGTGTACTGCAATATCACTTTCACATCAAATTTCCCTTTTCCTCAATTTTAATGCATAGTATTGATTTTATAAAATTGTTTGTGAATACATAATGAAATATCTCCTTTTGCCCATGAAAAATTTGTTCATAATTCATTTATGAGAAGCTCCTATAGTTTTTTTATTTTCAGAACAGGTTGAAATTTTCATTTCTTATTGAACTGTTCATTTTTTGACGAATGATTTGTATTATTCTCTTTCCCACTAAACTACATATGTGGGGGATTTAGAGTTCTATAAATACTTTTGATAGCTGATTTCTCCCATAGATAGAATATATCAGATAAAATTGCCATTCCCCATTTTATCGTCTCCAAAATTTAAGTCTCTGACTTTAGTTTAATATTCAGATTTGTTGTTTATTTGAGGGTTTGGGTTGGTTGGTTGAAGGTGAGTTTGTTGCTGCTGTTGTTGCTGTTTTCATTCTATAGGATGATCTATATTTAAACTTCTGATACAAGAGTTTGGTACAGAAATATTTGAGAAAACTTCTTGCTGATAACTATTGCTAGATCTTAATTGTAGCAGGGAACATGAAAGAGCGCTTGGGCAGTTAAAAACATGTGGAAAACCCAAGCTTTTCTGATGTCAGTAGAGCTTCTATAGGTTTACACCAAAAAAAGATCCCACCAGGGTGGGTAGAACAAAACCTGTAGAAAATATGAGAAAAATCTAGGGATCAGTGGTACTGAAAGTCTCTGATATTCCACTATCATTTGTGCACAACATAATCATAAATTTTTGAGATTTAGGAGAAAATACAAAAATTAAGTGCAAATGAGATTTTGAAAAGAAATCAGTTTTTCTTTCTTACGCAGAATTTATTTTCTCTGTTATTATGTTACCCCTTCTGGCCTACACTGAAAATACATGGTGAGAAGAATTGTTCTTCTTTTTGTATATAATCCTTAGAAACAATTTTGGTATTTCTCTTTAGTAATTCTACACAGTTTCATGAGTACCAGTGAGAGCACATTTAAAGGGAACAAAGTGTATGCCATGACTTGGTGAATTGATCAGGTTTAATTTGACACCAACTTGAAAACTGCACATTTGATCCAGGAATCATTAAGAGGGAAAGCTTCAAGGTAGCATTTTCACAGTGAGTTGTCAGAGTAAAATGCATATTAAATAGAGCAATATAACTCTGATTTTGAAAGGGAATGGCTTGTAAACCTGACTGTGAGAGCAGAAAACTATAATATTGATCCTTAAGTATTCTGCCTGACTGCACTAGTAAGTTACATTGCTTGTGTGTCTTTCATCTAACTATGGTAAAATGTAGACTAGATAGAAAATCTAAACTGATCCCTATATTATAACTGGAACTGGTAACTCTGTAGGTACAGATATTTCCTACTCTCAGGTTATTTTCAGAAGTTATGATTCTGTAAAACCCTAATCTCTTGTGAGGGTTTGACCATATTGGTTGCATAGGTTAGGATGAATATTTTTGTAGTCACTTTTCCATTATATCCCATACTCCATTCCAGGAGTAGTTCCTGATGCCTGTATTCTATATTTAAACCTAAACGAGATACAAGTCATCTTTTATGTTTGTGGTTGAACAATGTATTGTAGGTCATTGCTGGTAGAAATTACTTGTAGTTTTCATAGTTGAATTTGCACTATAAGGATATTTAAAATGCTTTGACTTGTTGCTTTTTATGATTTGAGAAATATTAGATCTACAGTCCTGTTTGGGGAAGGGTTGGTCATCTGTACAATCATCATCATGGCTGGGCTTCGCGAACGAAGATTCTAGGAGGGCTCTACCCACGCTTGGGCTCTACCCACGCTTGCTA
>JAYRBT010000082.1:83595314-83614337 GCA_036023395.1 Myiotriccus ornatus | reverse complement strand
AAGACTCTCCAGGTGGTATCGACAAGTCGCGATCCTTTCTGCGTTGTCTTTTCTCCTCGAGAGTGATCCTGCGTGTGCTCTCATCTGTACAAAGACCAGTTATCATTGGCTGACTACAAAAATTTATGGTTAAAACTAATTTTCCAATCTCAGTATGCACATTGATGGTTCTGGCACTACAGAACAACAAAACTAAATCACCAGACAATGCACATTTTTACTTATTTCACTGGTCAAATGACTATTTTGATTTTACCTAGAGAAATCTTAGCTTGCCTATATCAAGGCAGGCAATGAAGCAAGATGGAAATATACTTGAGAGAGATCCTTTCTCCAGAAATTTTGCATAGGAAGAGCTTTTGGTGTTTGAGGGTTTAGGTTTGGGTTTTGTTGTTGTTTGGTTCGTTGCTGTGCTAGTTTTGGCTGGAATATAGTTAATTTTCTTCACAGTGTCTGGTATGGGGCTGTGTTTTGGATTTGTGCTGAACACAGGGTTGATAATATAGGGATTTTTTTGTTATTGCTGAGCAGTGCTTGCACAGAGCCAAGGCCTTTTCTGCTTTTCTTACTGCCACACTAGCAAGGAAGCTGAGGGTGCATGGGAGACTGGGAGGAGACGCAGCCAGGACAGGTGACCCAAACTGATCAAAGGAGTATTTCATACCATATGACATCATGCTCAGTATATAAACTGGGGGGAAGAAGGAGGAAGCAGGGGGATGTTTGGAGTGATGGCGTTTGTCTTCCCAAGTAACTGTTACACACGAGGGGCCCTGCTCTCCTGGAGATGGCTGAACAACTGCCTGCCCATGGAAAGCAATGAATTAGTTCCTTGGTTTGCTTTGCTTCTATGTGTGACTTTTGTGTTCCCTCTTAAACTACTTTTATCTCAACACACAAGTTTTCTTGCTTTCATCCTTCTGATTCTCTCCGTCAACTTACTGGTGGAACGAGCAAGCTTCTGTGTGGTTCTTGGTTGCTGGCTGGGGTTGAACCACAACATTTGTTTTGTGTGGTTTTGGCTTTTTTGATAATTTGTCAATCTTAGGTACAGTTTCTAAGTTTGAGTGGGGTGCCAATGCTGCTCATGAAAGAACATCTTATTTGGTTGGTTGTTGTACATTTTATATATGATCTGTGAACTGTTTGACTTCTGAGAACAGCCACATTATTAAACTGATTATATCTAAACTGTTTCCTATACCAGCTTTAACTTTGACATACTGACAAAGAATACCTTGCAAACAAATTGCTTGTATGTCAAATATGCTCAACTATCTATAGAAATTTTCAATTTTAGGCAGAAGTTATATCAGAAGTCTTAGCTCTGGTAATTCCATTCTCTTCTGGTACCTAAGAGATGTTAAGTATCTGAAGTTAAAGAAAAGAGCCACAGGGGTATTTTTGGAGCAGCAGTACTATTACTACTATTTCTACAACTTCTGCTACTACTACTGGAATTTTCTGTTCCTTGACCTCTAAATTATACATCCTCTCTGTGAACCTGAGCTTTTACTGAAGGAAAAAGACCATGTAAGAAATTAAGTTTATTAATCAGAATGTAGAATATGGCATAACCAGAAGATGTAATTCAGTCTGGACATATTTGAAAGGGTAATGTAGTATAAAGAGGCTATGATATTACTGTAAACCTCTTTTATTTTGTACTTCAAGTCACCTTTGCAAATGGCAGAGTTTCTGTCAACCATACACTTTTTGTCATGTTCTTTTGAATAAATAAGTCATCACAAAACAGAATGTTTGATTGCTTCCTTCTTTTTATTTTAAGCTCTGAAAACTCTCCAGACTCACAAAACTAACCAGCTTAAAATGATGAATAATGAAGCCACGTGCATTTGCTCCAAATCCATAATTGCTTGGTTTTCTTCCTAGAAAATCAGAAAATAATTAGGAGACTACACAAATGGCTAGATGCTTATATGAAATCCACATATATTCTCAGCAAACTCACAGTAACACAGTAATGACTTACTGTCATGCACAAGAAAAAAAAATCTACACGGAAGATTGCTTTGCAGGGTCTCTAAAATAAATTATTATTATTTTCTGGCTAATATATGTGTAATCATTCTCTTCAGAATTGTCACAGCTTGAGTTAAAATAATCACTTTATAAGGCAAAAGCCTCCTATTTATTCTGATAAATGCAACTTATGACAACTTCAATCCTTTGGTTTTGATATGACTCAGAATAAAACATATGCAATAAACACATATATTTGGGATGTTTAAAACTAGTAGAAGTACACTTTGTTTCATCTGTGAATCAATTTAGTTTGTAGAAGAAAAATATTCACTAGGTTTCCCGAAAATAGAGCAATTTCCTCTTGTAGAAGTTTAATTCAGGGTCTAGAAATATTAAGAACTTCTGGTGGGCCTAAGAGGTTTAACTATATAGAGGAACATGCGAAAATCCACCAGTCTTGTGGCAGAGTCATTATTTGCAGGTGACTTGGCAACTCAGAGCAGAAGAACAGTTAGAGTAGAGTGAATAGCAAGAGCAGTGAAATACAGTAGTGAAATATGTGTTCCAGGTGGTCAAGTAGAAGTGGACAATATTGTGTTCTCAAGGCTGCATTAAATTGTGCATGTTAGTAGACACAACAGCCTCTTTTCAGAATTATGGCTTTGTCTATAACGGCTGGTATTCACTGTGCGAAAGAGCAGAACTCACTGAAAATTGAAGGCTAATAATCTCTTAAAATCTGATGCTGAAAGTCAGTATTCCAATTTGATGGCCCTAATTTTTCCTTTATTTACACTACTTTTATGATTATCTAACTCCATTCACTTCAATAAGGCAGTTGTGCCTGATTTACAGGAACTGTGTGAGAAGTGGTGCCAAAGAGTCTTGTATAATGTGTTCATAAAAATTCCCAGTATCAAACAACTTTTCTGACAACACAGTCTTTAGGTTAAATGCCTGACTGCACAAAAGTGTATCATTAAAGCAAATTTTTGTCCTTACGTGTACTCCAAAGAAACATGACTTTGGTCTGTAATACACAACACAAAATGTTGAAGAGGACTACGAACCATTCAGTAGTACGTCTTTAAATTAAAGCACACATTTTAAACAGTAATTTAACTGAAATTACAAACAAAAAAAATTAATTTTGGTTTTATTTTGCATAAGATCTCAGGATATAATCAATCACTTTCTCCAAATGATGCCCTCATTGTGCAGGTCAACTTGTAAAATCCATACAGCTGAAGCGGTTACAGACAATGTGCTGAGTATAAACATCCTGGAAAACCTCAGTATGATTTCTTTCTGTTATGAAAAAAAAAAAAAGGAACAGGGATATTTATTATTAAACATAATTTCTATAATCTGTGCAATCTCCAAGCTAAAAGCTGTGTCTCTAGACTCTTCCACGGCAAATGTAATTTCTAAGGCTGCTTCTGGAAGGACAGATTAATATATCTGAGAAATATGAAATATTTAATGATGTTACAAAACACCAAGCAGGAAGAACAACACATGCACCAGAGCAAAGGCCTTTAGTACTGAAAAACTGTCCTCTACCCCAGCCCTTCCTTCAGTCAAACAGTGGTGCTCTACAAGCACCTTAGACTTCTGACAGGTCATACAACAAGCCTCAGTCAGTTGCCATGACAAAGAAGGTACCACATCTGGGGTTTACTACTGAAAGTTGCATTTGTCTTCCAGTCTAATCCTCTGAATCCTGCTGGTTTACCTGTACTAGGAACAGTACCATGAACCTGGGACCCCAGCTGACCAAAATTGATTGCTGGTAGATTGCAAATTACTCTGGCCAGCTGTGGTTGGTTTGCAGGATCAGGGAGTGAGAGAGGGACAGCAGCACCAACCTGAAAGTGCCTGATGTAAAACTGTGGAGGAGAACAGAGTAGCAGTCAGTTGTATGGCTCTCGTGAAAGATGCACCAGTCTAGGTGAGGCTGCCTTTTGCATAGCCCTACTTTCTGACTAGACTGGGAGGCAGACCATGGAGAGCTTCCTTCACTTCTGTGGAAATGTCTTTTCCAGAATCCCTTTCACTATTATCCGATCATTCTTGCTGGTTTATAGGTGCACAGTAAATGTATTTAATGTAGTGGGGTTTTTTGTTTTGATTTATCCCCAAGTATTTACATGCATTGAGAAAACTTAGTAGTTAACTGAAGAGTATGTTCTTCCATGGACAACCAGCCTTTCACAATAAGTGAGCATTTATTAATCTGGAAGAGTGATACAATCCTAGAGTGCTCAGACTAGTTAGGCTTCATCAGGCATGAAAAGCATTTCTGAGGTACGCTACCATAAAAATGTCCATTTCAGCTGCTGAATATACATTAAGAACTGACATATCTTGCTGTTGTGCTATATTGTCAATATTCAAAATAAGTATACATATATAAACATAAACTCTTTGCCTGATGCAGTAGGATTTCTAGAATAGCACCAGAGGAGAGTTTATCATAAGATGTGACCATGATGATATTGCATATTACCTTTCAAGGCTTATTACCTTGTTCTTTGTATGAATAATATAGAGATCTGCCTCATGACTAAGATCACATAGCTATAGCAAAAGGAGTAAATAATATTAAGAAAAAATTTTGAGGTGTAACTATGAGTAGGAGAAGCTGATGATTTCTCAGATACCTTTCATATGCTTTTTCTTTGATTTGGTAGTATATTTGGAGGAATTTAGGTTTTGCAGGTTTTTGTTTGCTCTTGGGGTTTTGTTCGCTTGTTTATTTGTTCATTTCTGTGGTTTGGTTGGTTTTTTTTTTTCAAATTAAATGCTGTTTCCTTGAGTGTAAGAGCAAACAAATCACCAAAGAAAGCATCTTTTCTCATGATACTCAAACCTAAATCTCTCATTCCTACTTTAGCTTTTTCTCAGAGCCAAGTCGTCTGTGCTTCTGTGGCTGAGATACTTCTTTGAAAATGTTTCTCTCCAAATCTGTAGTACTGGACTACATTTCTCTTTATATTAGTTCTGTCAATTTATGTTTCAGGACTTTGAGAATATTGGTTTCATGTATTCGCCCTTTCAAACGGTATTTATCTTCCTTGAACATGTTCACTCTCCCCTTAAACACCTTATAATGGAAAATTTTAGCATCCTGTGGTATCTTCAGATGCAAGAGATCTGAAAGAATAAACTTACGTAAAGTATTTGTCAGTATGGAAAACCATACTGTGGGACCTTCTCATCACAAATACAATTTTTCAAAGTTTCAATGGTCCATGCCACTTACTTTTCATGCTGAAATCCTCTGAGAAATCTCATGAAAGATCTTGGGGCAAATTTTTCTGTAATCTTTTTCTTGTCACACCTTCTTCATCCTCAGTGTCTTGTCTTCTTTACACAGAACCAAGAGCTCCTCACTATAGTCTGTGAGGCCTGAATGATGACACTGTCATCACCACTGTTGTGCTGTTTCTTCTGGTCACAAATGATATTTCTTAATCTTGTAGGAAAATTGATTTTTGAAAGTGGATGTGGTTTTATGAAATTCCTTCCTTCTTCTATATTTTCTTTAAAGTCTTTGTCTTATCTATTTAGGCTGTAAACTTCTCAGGGCAAAGATGTTTTTTCCTCATATATAATACATAAAGATGTAAAATGTGCTTCAGTCTCAGCTAAGACTTCAGACTGATAGCCTGAGAGATACTTCAGCCAATGAGTTTTAGGACTGAGAAAAAAAAAATATTGTTCCCCTTATCAGAGAGAACAGAAAAAAAATTCAGCAATCAAGTTCTTATTAGTCTAGTATATCTGAATTATAGTGTTTCATACCTATAAAGACATCTGCTGACTGTTGAATTAGGTGAAATGTCATCTCTAGTAAATGACATTCAACATTAATGCAGGGACAAGGCAAAGGGAATAAAAAGAAAGAACCTTATCATTAAAGGGTAACTCTATACCATCTTTAGGCAAACACAGACAACAAACTTCTGTCAGAGTGTGAGCAACTGATGTGTTCACAGGGTAAAGAATGGTCATATTGGTTCTCTTTTTTGTCATGTTTTCTTTGGGTTTTTTTGTGTACTTTGTGCGGAATGAATCTTCGGGACACAGTAGAGAGAACAGATGAGTCTAAGCAATCATTATCTTATTTCACAGAATCACAGAATATTCTGATTGGAAGGGACCCACAAGGACGGAGTCCAACTCTTAACTCTGCGCAGGACCATCCCCAAGAGTCACACCATTTCCCTCAGAATATCATCCAAATGCTTCTTGAACTCTCTCAGGCTTGGTGCTGTGACTGCTTCCGTGGGGTGCCTGTTCCAGTGACCAACCACTTCTAGGGGAAGAAACTTCTTCTACTATCCAATCTAAAAATCTCATGACACAGCTTCAGTCTATTCCCTTGGGTCATCTCACTGGTTACCACAGAGAAAAGATCAATGCCTGCCCCTCCCTCTCATGAGGAAGCTTCACAGTGCTAGAGCTACTGAACCAGTTTAAGAATGAACACCCTAGAGCTGATCCAGAGAGTTGCAAGGTGGAACATGAACTATTCTTACTGGACTAGTACGGAAAAATCATCCCTTTTATGCTCTTTGGGCACCACACAGAACTTCCTACAGGGGGTACAAAGGCAAAGATTTGGATGTTGACTGACAAATCCAGATAGATAAAACTCAAATATTTAGCATTTGGAATTACAAGATTCACCACTTAGTCAATGGAATTAATTGCATAGACTTCTATGTCTGTAGAGTAGGGAAATATTTAACTTTTTTCCTTTTTCTTTAAATGGTAGGATTTTCCAATAGATGCTAGGACTGTTACCATGACAGTAATATCCACAACATCCTCACCTTCTCTTAGGGTACTGAAAATGGGGGAGGTCACGTTTGGAAACCTTTTTTCTGAATCTAATTTCACAAAGTATGGGGTGGAGGGACTGCAGTCAATCAATGTTTTCCTTTTTCATTACCTACAAAGTAGGTAAGGGAGTTTACTATAACTGGGTTTGAGAGAGCAACAGTTTGCCAGAGAAGTACAGTTCTTGGAGGGACCACGATTTTTTTTGAGGAACAGAAATTAAAGATCAGGCACCAGTTCCTGGTAAATGTCTAAAAGGAAAAAGAGAGGCTGTCATCTTTAAAAAGGCATGAGTTTCCAGACTTAACTGACAAAAGCAGACTGATTTTGTAACTGATTTTTTTCCTCATTTTATAACTTTATAATTTAACTCATAATAATAATAATAATAATATTTTCTACTGGTGTTTCAGTATCCTAAATATATTCTATCCTTCTGCCTAAATCCTCGACTTTTTTAAGTACAACCAAAAATCTGTGTGATGTTCTCATCTGAAATTTTCAATTTCAGTGATTAAGACCTTCCATTTCATATATATTTCAAGAGATGTATTTTGGGAAAGCATTTTTTTCCCCTATTCTTTCATACTTTTTCTCATTTTGTTCAGAATGTTTTTTATCATCCCTCTTCACTTTTTTTTCCATATTAACAACTGAACCTTTGTTAAGCTGAAGGCTTGCACTGTAGAGACAGTGGGAATGATCACAAAAGCTTCCCTGTTGTAGTGGTTTTGCATGGGATAGAGTTAATTTTCTTCATAGTAGCTAGTATGGGACTATGCTTTGGATTTGTGCTGGAAACAGGATTGATAATTCAGGGATGTTTTTCCTATTGTTGAGCAGTTCTTGCATAGAGTCAAGGTTTTTTCTACTCCTCACCCCATGCCACCAGAGAGAAGGCTGGACGTGCACAAGAAGCTGGGAAGGGGCACAAGTGGGACAGCTGACCCCAGCTGATCAAACGTACATTCCTTATCATTGGCATCATGCTCAAACATACAGAGCTTTGGGAAGAAGAAGAAAGGGGGTATATTTGGAGTGATGGTGTTTGTCTTCCCACGTGTTGTGGTTTAGGAATGGCACTCCCTATTTTAGTGCCCACCCTCCTACCCAACTCTCCCAAATCAGATACTGCTCGCTCGGTCCCCCTCCACCTTCTTCCTCTACCCCTTCCCACTCCAAGAGTGGAGCTGAGAATTGGAGGCATAAAAAGGTAAAAATTAGGGGCTGAGATAAGACCAATTTATTGAAAACAGCAATGACATAAGAAAATTAACAGTAACAGCAACAATAATGACAGAAACGTATAAAAAGAGGGTGATTTACATGCAAAAATGCTCACCAAAACCGGACCTGATGCTATGTGATATGACCGCAGCCAGCGGCATCCCATTCACACCCCTCCATCTGCCACAGTTGCTCCCGAATAGAAACTATGCCCCTTCCTCATGGAAGTGAGAAAGTCCCTTCCCTGCCCCTAGCCATGACAAAAAATGGTATTGAATAACATATTGTCTTGACCACAGCCCTCCCCCTGATCTTGGCTGGAACTAGGACACCAAGTCGCGGTAATGGGAGGTGGAGCTCTATGTTTCCTGGGGATGGCTGATCATCTGTCTGCCCATGGAAAGTGGGGGGTGAATCCACAAGCTTTTTCACTTGTATCCATCCCATTGTGCAGGGATTGACTGACAGGCTGTGCGGGTCTTACTTGCTAGTTGGAGTTAAACCAGGAGACCTGTTTTTCATAATCATTCTTCTAAATGAGCCTGACATCCTGCTCTTGGAGACAGCACTTCTATAAAACTCACATTTCGTTGTCAGTATTAAAAGTATTGATTCTCTTTTATATTGATTGCTTCTCTCAAACAGCCTTCCCACATGTGTCCATACACTCCACCCTCTTTGCTGAGGTATGTTTGTTTCAGGAATCTCAGCAAATTTGTCATACAGATACAAGTGTTGTCATCAGTAAATTAAGCCTTGAGAAGATTTTAGAATCAATCCTTTTCTGAAGAAAAGGTCCAGAAATGGAAAAAAAAAACTAGCACATGTTTAAATATATACAACTAAGAACTATTTATCCTGTCTGTAGTGATATGGTTTAGCACTAGCTATCAATTTCTTTTCTCATTTTGTAATTCCTATTTTATGGAGCATTTTGTTTCTCTGCTGGGAAGTACAATGTTGGTCTTAATAAAAACACAGTATTGATTGTACTTAGAAATATATTATACTAATCCATGAATAAAATATTAAACATTGTTTGTTTCACCATGAAGCCCGTCAAAACCCTTGTAAAACAAATGATTTTAGGTAATATTGATATTTCAGTGGTTATTTGTTTAATTAGTACATATAGCTCTGCAACAGTTGGCTTCTCTTTCCTACCTTAGCAGCAAACAAATCTCTTCTGAGTTTAAAATAATCTTCTGCTGTATTTAGAACATTGCCTTATATTGCTATATACTTTGTCTCTGCATGACTTCACTTTTACACTAGTGTGTATTCACTGATGAAGAAATTTCCATCACTAGAGTAATGAAGCAGGAAAATAAACTTGTTGTTTGTGGTCATTTATTCAGGACAGGTGCTAGAGAGCTGGAGTTCACAGATTTGTTGAGGCTGAAAGGAAGCTCTGAAGATCAGCTGGTCCATTGTTACTGCTCAAGCAGGGTCTCCTCAAGTGGGTTGCTCAGGGCTGTGCCCAGCTGGATTTTCAGTATCTCTAGGATGGAGACTCCACAACATCTCTGGGCAATCTGATCACTGTTTTCTTTTTTCACATATTAAGTGGAATTTTTTGTATTTCCATTTGTTGCTGTTGCCTCTTGTCCTTTCAGTGGTCACTACTGATAAGAGTCGGACTCCCTTTTCTTCATTCACTTCACTGGGTGTTTATATTTTTTAAAAAGATGCACCCTGAATCTTTTCTCCTCCAGACTGAGCATTCCCAGCTCTCTCAACCTTAGCTACAGTCCCTTAATCATCTTCATGTCCCTTTGCTGCAACTGGTCTGGTATGCTCTCCTTGTACAGGAGAGTCCAGACCTGGACAGATACGAACATCCATATATCCATCCATATATCCATCCATTTGACGTATTTTCCACTTCTCCCAATTTATGCCATCTGCAAACCTGCTTAGGGTGCACGAGCACATCTGCTGCTACTGAATCTGAATCTGACATAGACAAGACTCTCATTTGAAGAATTTGCTTAATCTCTATGCATCTTAGATTCACAATACCTGAAAAAGGTGGTAGCTTTTAGGTTTCCAATAAAAATTGCTGTGTAAGAGCTAAGAATTATTTCTATTCAGGTATTTTACCATCTATTATCAGTTTTGAGTTGCAAATAACATTTCTCTCTTAAAAAGGTAGCAACATATATTTTTATCACAGAAGGCAACAAGGTCCTTGTTCCAGGTCTTTTTCTTAACAGATCTTGCGTAAAACTTTGTGCTCAGATTTAATTCCATCAGCAACAGCTATTCAGCTTCAAAGAATCCGTATTTTCAATTATTTTTATATTATTGAAAAAAGCCTAGATTAAAAGATAGAAATTATTTCAGCTCTTAGAAATAGTGTCGTACAGTCTAAAAAGTGATTCTTCTTTTTTCTTTTTTTTTCTTTTTTTTTTTTTTTTATTATTATTTAGGAAGACTAGGTTTTTAATCTAGTTTAGCAAGATTTTAGACCAAGTAACATCAAACTAGTAACTCCTAGTAGTACTACAGCTGGTTTAAGCAGACATACAAACAATCTAATGTGGCATGTTATTTTGTTAAAAATACAGTGTAATAAAAGAATAAACATTTTCTTCATAGAGCAAATTGAGACATGACAAAGAGTTAAGTATTCTGTAAATGCTTCTGGCACCCTATAAATCATCAACTAAAGAAAATGCTGACAAATATCAACATCAATGGAATATTGATCTACCAAATGCATTTCAGCCTCTCACTAAATAGTTTTCCTTAAGCAGACAAATTAAACGGATGAGAGTGGAAAATAAGACCTTTGGCACTACTAACACCTTCAACAGATTTTCAGGGGTTTCTCTAATTATTCTCTCCTGGTCTTTTACTGTTCTCAGATGACTTCATTTGAGATGACAGAGATCTCTGAATTATCACATTTCATGTGCTTCGATATTTGCAATGTGAAAATAATCATTTACTAGCATGCCACTTTGTGGGCATTCAGTGTGTGTGCTGGAAGCGAGATTGGCAATTAAGGACAGTGGAAGAGTGTAACATAAATAAAATTTCATACTGGACTTGCATTACATCATCTGAATTCTAATACAGCTTTTTATCAGTTTGGGTCATATGGTTAATTTCACCTGGATTCCTATAAAAAGAAGCCCCTTGAGAAAAGGTAACATTAGGAGAATCTTTTAGCAGGTGACATTTAAATCAGAACTTCCAGAGGCAGTGTCACGAGAAGATGCATCTTTTTCACCTAATAAGCCAGGGCTAAATGTTAAATGCAGACAATAATATTTTATTAACATTATCTGAAGAGAGGTTATGAGGCAAATGGGTAACTGGTTTGCTGCAATTTCATATTTCTTGTAAAAAATAATTGCTTCTAGGAGTCAGATTATTTCAATTTATTTTCTTCTCTTTGAAGAATTCTTTTCTAGAAGGTTTCCTTTGTTAATGTAATGATTTAGGGGTGCTCAGCTTTTCCTTCAATTCAGGTCTTGAAATTTTAAACAAGACAAAAAAATCTCCAGCATATAATCATCTAATTCTTGGGCAGAGTGGTTTAATGATTAAAATCTTAAAAGGCCACTTCTGCTTTCCATTTTTCTGTTTTTTTTTATTTCAGTGGCATGTTTCTGGTTCTACTTAAATTAAGGCAACAATGAAATGAGCTCAGTTTGATGATAATTTTTTGTACCATTTAATGAAGAATTCTAGAGGTTGAGGAAAAGTGGTTAATCAACATAAAAACAGGAAATAGAAATCACCATTTTAACTACAGTTTTTTATTCAACTAATCAAACAATCTCCATACAATAATGATTGGTATCAACAATGTTTGCATTTCATACTTGAAAATGCAGTCTTTATAATAATTTTATCCTAAGAATATGCTTTCTGTAAATTTCTATATTTATTTACATGTATATGTGTATGCGTTTGATTTTTTTCTGAGTAATAGATGACCTCGGGTACAGAACAACAAAAGGTTATTATGTATTCTCAGTCTGAGTGGAAAAAATGACTCATGAGAAATATTGCAGGCATTTGTTATATAAATAGGTTAGCCTTGTTTAAAGGTTGGCAAGTTCCTCCCTCTGGTTCATTTTCATTTATGTTTTACAAGTCATATTATGTATTAATTATTGTATTTTGATCACGCTGCTTGTTAGATAATGCATGAGCATCTTCTCTCAGATCTCAGATGAAATTTTAAATGCACTCTGAAGCACATGTCTACAGAACAGTTCCTCAGAACATGCTTTTAAAATTAAACAGCAGTGAACAACATCTTAAAAGTCTAACACTGCTGATCATGTTTTTATAAAAAGGACTTATGCACATAGTAAACCTGTGACCTAGATGGTAACTCTTCCCTTCCCCCTTTTCTCTTTTACAGCAAGAGGCTAAAATTAGCTTATTATCCAAATTTCGTCAGTTTATCTTGTGGATCACTGATTATTTGCCAGTGATTTTCTATACAAAGTTAATGTTTATTAAATTATAAAACTTGTAGCTTCCCATGAACCAGCTGACTAGAGACTTATATTCAGGAAGAAATATGGTAGACAATAACATTGCATACCTACTGTCCTGAGTTCATGTTGACTCTGTATTTCACTTCACATCAGCTGAATTTGATGGGAGGTCCAGCTGACGCAGACTATTTTCATAGAGCTCATCAATACTCCTATTAAAAATCCAGATAATAAAAACCCAGGGAGAATTTTTAAAGACTCACATGGGAACCAGCAACCCAACTTAACTGGCTATCAAAATTACTTGAGCTCTGTCATGAGATTTTCTAAACAAACCTAGAAATTTATAATTTAGGTCTAAGTTGTTAGTCTTCACATCACTGTAGAAATCTGTAGAAATTTAGGATAATTCGTGGTTACAAATAAGGAAAGCAATGGTGATTTTGTCTGCTAGGCAAGACTGTTTGATACGGCAGTGTGCACATATTTTTTTATTTTGAACATTTTCAAGATTGTAACATACATATGATGTAAATGTAAGGAAAATCATGGTTCTGAAAGCTTGAGGTGGCTTAGTTATGCCAATATTTGGAAAAGAAATAAAACTTGAAGTTAAGAATGGAAAACCCCTTCAAATGACATGGCTATATAGAATGTCATCAGAAATATTTTTTTTTTCTAGAGATTGCAGTTTTCCAAAACAAGGGCTAATTAGGCAAAAGATTTGTGCAAAGGTCCACAATACAGCATTGAGTGCTTTGGTTTTCATCTGTTATCATAAGTAGGATATTAGATTAGAATAATCAGGATGTTAGTCTGGTACTTACATATTCACACATAACAGCAAGACGATTCTAGTCTTAAAAACAAAACCACCGCAAAGCCTTACAATTTAGGTATAAGATGAAGAAGTAAAACTAGGTCAAGGAAAGATAACAGAGAGATTATCAAAGCTGGGAAATATAAAAATTCTGATCTGCTGCACATCATTTGCTTGACCACTTTCAAGTGGCACCAAGACGTAGGTGAGTGTAAAAGGCAGATCTGAAGAAATATACTGTGACTGTTAATTAATAGGGAACTTCTTCCTCTGTAGTATTCACTGCCTGCATAGGTGAAAAGCACAAGACAGCATCTTTTCTGCATTAAATGTCCAAGGGAGTAGGGGCCCCTTTACTTTACCATTTTCTACAATGTTCTTACACTGAAAGTAACAGGAAGTTATTTAGAGGACATAAAACCAAATTAAAATCAACCAAACAAAGAAATCACACACACAAAAAATAGTTAAAAAACCGAATCACAAAATGCAGACAAATCCTCCAAGACTGCTTCATATCCTCATAAAAAAAACTTCTTAGCAATTGCGCAAATTCTATGTGGAGAATAGGAATCCATCCTAACACCTGCAGCTAATCAATTTATGCCCTGAAGCATGATATTTGGTTTAGCCTTATTATTAATTTTGGCATGCAAAGCTACAAATGTTGTTACTGTTCATATAATTAGCCCACTTCTTTTTAACATTCAACCAGGGTATTTGACTTGATGGCCTCCTGTGAGGGTGAATTTCACAGGTTGATTATATGCTGCGTACAGAAGCATTTGCTTTTATTGGTTCTAAATTTACTGCTTTTAAATGGCAGAGAAGGAAACCGGAGAGTAAAAAGCCATTTTATTGGCAAAAATCTGTTAGGTTGTCCCAGTGAAAACTAACTAGCATATTGTTGTTGTTGCAAAAGAGAAGAAAAGAGATCTCAGAGAGTTCTAAATATGATGGGTTTACCATGTGTGGGCAGGAGTGGGTAATTAATTAACACCACAGTGTTCCAGGACAAATATGGAATGAAAAAACAAAACAAAACATTAAAAAAATCCAAAATGCAGCAGAAGGTAATAATGAAACGATGTCTCTGACTGTAGAATTAGGATATTGACCTATGTGCTATATCATGCAGGAAACTTAGTTAAAAACAGTCTACATTCACTTTAGAGGAAAGAATGGGTGACAAAATGCCAAATGGGATTAGCATAATATTGATCACAACTACATTAGCAATAGGCCTGAAACAAGATTAGATAGAATTGAAGAATTTACATTATAGTAGAAAAAAATCAAACCAGGAAAAGTACAAAAAACTAAATTAAAATTAATAGAATTAAGTCACAAAAAAGGAAGTACCCTAAGGCATAGCCAAACCATACAATGATAATGGACTACTTTCAAAATTTCTGTGTATGGCTTATATCTACTGTAATAGAAACAGACCAACACAATGAGCAAAAAGAAATACCCCCAAAAAAGGAAAATAAGAAAGGGAAAAAAAATAGGCTCAATAAATCAAGCTCAATCTCTAAAGGAAAAGAAAAATTAAAAAAGAGTATCAGATAACAGAACATTTGTTTACCTGATAGCATTTGCCAGATGTACAAAAGAGTACCTTGCGAAAAACATCTAACTAACACTCCCAGGGAAGTTTGGCTTACCTCAGTTTAGGTATTTACGGAATAGATTTGTCTCTGAGTCAACTGCTCAGAATTTGTGTTTAATAAATGGGAGAAACGGTTCTTCTCGAATCACCTGGCCTATTTTAGATAGTTACCTTATGGTACAGTAAACTGTGCTGCAGAACTGCTTCTTTTTATTGTCCTTTCTTTGAAAAAAGAGGTAAGCAGGCTTGTCATTCCCAATGAAGATACGATAAACCTCACTGCTGAAGTAATCTCCAGACCTCTTAAATAAATCAGGAGATTGTTTGATACATTTGAAATTAAAAGGAAAATAGGATGTTGAACAAACACTATGCCAGCTAATGACTTTGTGGAGGACTGTGCATAGCCACAGAGTAAGCCATCCACACATTTTATTTTTCATTGTTTGTCACCTCCTGCCCAGGTAGCAGTGCACTAAAGAGGAAGGATAACAGTTTAATGGAAGCATTCCAAACTGCTTTAATATTGTCCTAAGTAGGCTGAGACAAGTAAGATCCCTTGGACACCAAAATGCTTACTGAAAGTGCAAAGGTGTTGCAATAGCAACCATTTACCTTCTCAGAAGGACTTTATTTCTGTAAGTAAAACTGTCTGCTGGCATGGCTATCCACCATCTGAATGAACTTGGCTCATGTTTCAAAACGCAGCACAGAGAGAGTTTGGTCATGTAGCTACACCTTAACTAAACTGAAATATCTGCCACGACAAAAATTATTTGCTGCTCAAAAGTTACTACAAATTTCCAGACAGTAGCATGAAAAAAAAAAAAACAACTCTGGTATTATCTGACAGTTTCTAGGGGATACCAAGAGTCCACTTAAAAAATTACAAGAATTTTTGAGCTACAGAAAACTGGCACAAAGATCTAAAATAGGTCTGAGAGTTCACATCAGTTGCTTGCAAAGGACAGACTTCCACATAGCCTGAAGGATGAAGATTCAACAGTTTTTGGTGAGCAATGGCCTATTACGTAACATCTATGTCATTAATTCCATAGAAAAGACTGACATAACTTTCCATGCACCCATACAAATGGTGCAGTAGCTCCCCACCACCACCCAAAAAAGGTCTTGCAAGGATAGAAAGGATTGGAGGAGATGTTCATGTGTTGTAATGATAGCCATGCATATAAGAATCCAGCTTTTAGTGAGGAGGAGTATGGAAAAATCAGACTTGGTCTCTGTGCTGGAACTTTTTCCTTGAGTATTGGATTAAATATTTACCTCTGAAAATATCAGGTTAGATTTGTTGCTTATTTGAGTCAAAACAGGGGTTAAAATCTCTCAACTCTCATGAAAGATTTAAACCAAAAATCCGTGAGTTTGTTGATACACAATAACAAGGGAGAAAACATAAGAACTGGTTGCTAGAGGAGAACATTACCCCACTTTCAGTGTGGGATGTGGAGTCATTTAATTACAATCATAATGTGCAATAAGGAGTAAGGTACCTCCTAACTGGGATGGTGTCTACAGTTATGCACATACCACTCACATGTCTCTCATCTCCTCATCCTTGAAATACCTGGATATTTGCATAACATAGTGTTGTCTTACTTTGCATCTCTATAAAAGGTTCTGGAACACCATGTGGTAGCCTTTATTAAACTTTCACAAGTGCTTCAGAAAGAGGGTAAAGAAGAAAATA
This sequence comes from Myiotriccus ornatus, assembly GCA_036023395.1. Lineage (NCBI taxonomy): Eukaryota > Metazoa > Chordata > Aves > Passeriformes > Tyrannidae > Myiotriccus > Myiotriccus ornatus. The sequence continues at coordinate 83,597,673 of JAYRBT010000082.1, read as the reverse complement.
CGTAAGTTCATAGAAAAAAAAAGGATAAAAGAATGAATATTGTTGAAACAAAAATGTGGTTTCTCAATATGAATATTAACAACTTTTTCAGCTTTCTTCATGACTTTGAAAAATGTTAATTCCACAAAACAGTCTGTAATAGCTATTTATAGAGAAAGTGACTTTAATTTTTTTTTTAAGGAAAACACTGTAAGTATCAACAGTGTGAAGGCATGTATGACAAAACATGTTTTCTATGAAATCCAATGAAACACACTGTTACTTTAGTGGTCTTGGAACTTTAGTTTTTGTCTTATGGATAAACAGATAAAAATTTGGTCAACTGTCTTGTCTCAGGCAGATCCCTCAAGAGCGTATGTGAGTATGTGCTGCATCCTTGTTCTACAATAGCTGATATTAAAATCAGCATAAAACTAGATGGTAGTTCCCATTGTCCTCATATTTAATTGCTTATTTATTAATGTCAAAGTTTTTCTCTTTACTTGTCACTGATTCTCAGTCTTTCTTCCTAATGTTGGTTTCCTCCTCTTCTCCAGATTCCTGCTTGTAATGTTTTACTGCTGATGTGGCTATAGTAGACAGCATCTCTCCTCTTTGAAGGTCTCCTGCTCCTCCTGCAGGGTTTGTACAGGAAGACCTATGCAGCAAAGAAAACTCTTAAAGTAATACTGCCAACTTTAAGCAATCTATTTAAAATAGGAATAACAATGATTCAGTACCACTTGAAGGCAGACCTTCCTGAATATATTGCAAAGCCTCAGCTGTTTAAATGCATGGAGGATTTTTTTGGCCTGAACAAAAACACTAGCTAAGTAAAGACCAGCTGGCTCAGTAAAATCACTATTAAAATAAAATCTGTATTTATTAAAAAACCCCCAATATTTCAGCCTTATTTCTTTATTTATGTAGTTCTAAATTATAGCAAATGGGGAAAATACCAAGAAAAATTGAGTAATATTACAGAGTATCAGAGCAATATCACACCTGGGTGACTAATATAAACCGTAACAGGTAGAGTAAACCAAGATTAAAAATAATATTCTAAGCCTGTACTGCTTCATTCAGTATTCAAATGTATGTGTCAGAATGGTGTTTTTTAGTGTTTAACTAAATCTTCTCTCACTTACCTTCTTTCGCCCATCAGTGCACATCTCTTTAGGCTGTTATAATGTGGTGACTTCAGCCTGTGTCAGAAAGTTTAATGCTCTGCTACACAGCAGTAACAACACATCCATCTTCATTAGAAATCGCTCTTCTACCTGTCCTTTCATTCACTTTTGTACAGAATGGTGACATAAAGAGAAAATCCAAAGGAAATAGGAGAAAAAATGTTTAATGATTTGATTGCAGAGATTTTAAAAACATCACACTGACTGGTTTGGACAAGTTTGGGCATTAATTTCTGGGGGAGGAAAAGGACTGCTTTCCTTCTCCACTTTCTTTATTTGTGTTTTTCTTTTTTCCCATTTTGCCATCAAGAATAAATAATCAATAATGGGAAAAAAATTACTGAAACAACACCTCCAAAACCAATAGGTGCTTTTCTTTCATTATGTCATGTTACTTGCAGAAAAGAAAGTAAAAACATTATTACAAAAGATTTTTTGGCAAGCAAAATTTAAAAACAAAGATCTAGATAACCAGCTCTAATATGCCTTTACCTTGCGAAATTATTGTTTACATAAGAATTCCAGTCAGGTTTTTTTTCATTTTTACAGAGAGTGTGTGATAATTACTATTCACTAAAATTATAGTGCCATATGACTCTTTTTATGTAATAGTAAACTTTTAAGTTTGTATTTGTGGAATTTTGTCCTTTTAATGATCCTTATTTCTACTACAACTCTAAATATGACCAGTTTGGTAGCAGACAGATTAGCTCATCAGAAAAAGTGATTTAGATGGTACTGATTCAAGCCCTTGCAATGTCTTTTGGAGTGAAGGAATAATTACATCCTGTTCTTCCGGAAATTCCAGATACTTTCTTTCCTGAAAATGTGAACTAGCAAAGGCTTACTAACTATGCAAGTACTCTTCTCTTCCCCTTGTATAGAAGATAAATTTAAGTGCTTGAAATCAGAAGTAAAATAGACTCTGGGAAAAAACACAGTGTCCCACATGAAATCGTCATCATGGCTAGGCTTCGCAAACAAAGATTTGAGAAGGGCTCTACCCACACTTGCTACAAGAGCACTGATGGCTAAAAAGGCCAATGCGAGATAGACAAGTCCGGTTGCAGAAGGCACAGCGGAAAGACTCGCCAGGTGATAATGACAAGATACGATTCTTTCTGCATTGTCTTTTCTCCTTGAGAGTGATCCTGCGTGTGTTCTCAAAAGCAGCAGCAGCATTATAGATG
>JAYRBT010000082.1:83576213-83595214 GCA_036023395.1 Myiotriccus ornatus | reverse complement strand
TTTCAATCTGGTTCTGTCACTATTTCTTTTAATCCCCAGAACAGCCAATTGACATCCACGGAATCGCTACACCCATTGCTGCCAGGAGAGCTCCACAAGTTCAGAAGTTCAAGTGGGCAGAACCTATCTTGGATATAGCCTTCCCTGCTTGGAATATCTGGTTCCATGTGAGGAGCCAGATGCTGAGCAGTCCTGAAAGCCCTCATTTTCTAGACAAGAGCTCAACTCCAACAGATCACAGCACAGACCTGAAGGCCCTTTGATCCTGAGCTGACAGAACCCTGTTCTCCTTGTCCACACTTGTCTTCCCATGGAATGGAGAGTAGGAAAAAATTGCAGAGTGAGGCCTGAACTGCCAGGTTTATGGCAGAGGTGCAGAAATTGCCCTATCATTGCCTCCAGGATGACGTGTTTGCTCCAGGACCCTTCCATCAGGGAACTTTTGTTGGGTTGTTTGGTTTTTGATCAATTTATATCACTTTCAGCAATGTCAGCTTCCAGTGGTGAGAAGTGATTAGTCCCCAGAATCAGAAAATGACCCTTGGTAACAAGAATTTTTCTTTAAATGGCAAATGTTTTTATTCACCTCCTGGCTTCTGCAGAAGTCTCCTGTTTTTCAAGACGCCTAGACTCCTAGGCCAGTTTTTTTTGGAAGGCACCTTAAAGCTCATCTGCTTCCAACAACCCCTCCGCCATGGGCAGAGACACATTCTTCTAGACCAGGTTGCTCCAAGCTGTGTCCAACCTGGTCCTGAATGCTTCCAGGGATGGGGCAGCCACAGCTTCTCTGGACAACCTGTGCCAGCGCCTCAGCACGCTCCTCTCACAGGGAAGAATTTCTTTGCCATATCCCATCTAACCCTGTCCCCTGTCTGTGTGAAGCCACTGCCCCTTGGTCTGTCACTCCAGTCCCTTGTAAATAGTCTCTCTTAGCCAAGCCTTCTGGGTCCTCTCTGTTGTGTTACAAAATTTGCAAGTTGATGTTATGCCAGGTGGCACCAGCGAGCCCTGACCCAGGGCAGGACCTTGCCCTTGAGGTCTGAGGTCATTGGGGTTGTTCAACCTGGAGAGGAGGAGACCAAGGTCAGATCTCGTTGGGGGCTGCAGCTTCCTCCCAAGGGGCAGTAGCCATTTCTGTTCTGTGTGACCAGGGACAGGACCCCAGGGAATGGCTGGAGCTATGTCAGGGGAGGCTTAGGCTGGCCATTAGGAAAAGGTGCTTCCCCCACGGGTGCTCGGACACTGCAACAGGCTGCCCAGGGCAGTGGTCATGGCCCCAAGGCTGCCAGAGCTCAAGGAGCATTTGGACAACGCTCTCAGGCACATGGTGGGATTGTTGTGCTGTCCTGCACAGGGCCAGGAGCTGGACTGGATGTCCCTTGCAACTCGGGATGTTATGTGACTTGAGCTCTTTGGTTAACCCTTCCTCTCCCCATGAAGAACTGGCAAAGCTGTTGGGGTGGGGCAGAACAAGGCAAGCCCCAGCACTATTGCTGTCTCTATGACACAGCAATGGGAGGCCCAACATTCCATCCCTGGAGATGCTCGAAGAGGAGCATCCAGACCCGTGTCCAGTAAACAGAAGCGACTGGCCACCGAGCCTAACTGACCATGGCCCTGTCAGCTCTGTGGCGTCGCTGCGTGAGCTGGAACTCAACCCTAACCCAGCTCGTGCAGCTCTTCCTCTCCTCCCAAACCTCTTCCTCCAAAGGTGAGGACAGACCCTGACCCCGAAAGCCCTGGCATGCGCAGTGGGGATATTCACAGCCCTTCCTCCCCTACAGGATGAGGACCCCTGCTCCTCCTCCTCTTCCTCAGTCCTCTCAGTGCTCGGCACCCCCTGCTTGGGATGTGACTTCCAGGATTTGCTCTTTCTCACAGGATCCTCTAACCTGCCTTCCCAGCCCTACTGGCAAGCAGCCATGGTGTTGCTGCTCCATCAGACACTGCCCAGGAAGGGGCCCAGGGCAGTGGGAAGCCCCTGGCTGGAGCAGATGAAAGTGCCCCCCAGGGTCAACTACAACCCTACAGCCACCAGGGGAGAGCAGTGGCCCTGGTCCCACCAGTGCAGGACACCCAGCACAGCCCTGCCAGCTCAGCCAACCACTCAGGGGTACCCCTTGGCAGTGGCAGCCCCCCAGACAGGAGCCCCACCATGGATCTGGACACAACCCCAGCACTTCATATCAGTCTGGCCAGTGACGTCCCCATGGATGAGGACACCCCCTGAGGCTGCGACATCTCACTGGCCAGTGATGTTGCCATGGATGAGAAGACCTCCCCGCCCAGTCACACCACTCCCAGACACTCAGTCGCACTCCAGGTCCAAGCCATCAGGGACCGTGTTGTGACTCCAGTCAGCCACACTGTGCTGCGTGGGAAGGTCCCACTGAAGCTGACTCAGGGCCCTTGGATTGCTCCCTGGGGGCTGGGGGCAGCAGCCAGGATCGTGGCAGCAGCATCCCCATGCCCATGGACTATGGGGGCACCAGTAGCACCAGCCCCCAGCACAAGGCACCCTAGCTCTGCCCGCTCAAGCAGGTGCCCCCAAATGCCTGCAGTGTCCCCAAGACTTCCAGAGCCGTCCTGAGCACGGGACACTGCAATACCATTGGCATGAAGCTTCAGGACCCTCAGCAGCATGTGGCGACAAACTTGTCACCACCCCAGAGCAGCCTGTCCCCACATGACACCAAGCTGGAAAGGCAGGGGCAAAGAGGAAGAGGGGCTCTGAGCCAATGCCTACCAGTAAGATCAAGGCTCCCGCAGCCGGGGCTGGGGCAGAAAGATTGGCTTAGGCCTGTGAAAGGGAGAGATCATTTGGGGATCTATCCCAGTTTGAGGCATAGATCATTTGGGATCTATGCCCATTGGAGGGATAGATCATCTGGGGATCTATCCCAGTTGGAGAGAGGGAGGGAGGGAGGGTGTTTATACAGGGATGATATAGATAGACATTTAGGGAAGATGTAGAGATAGATGTAGAGATACATATAGATATTGTTAACAGTTTTCTTCTGGTTATGGAATAAAAGATTTTATTCCAACACCTGCCTGTGTCTGCATGGAATGGGGAGGGAAGGAGTGCAGGGTGGCACCAGCAAATGGCACCAAGCAGATCCACCAAGGCCCAAAGGGCTCCAAGGGCACCCAAAGGGTACTCCAGGCCTGAGTCACTGCCAGAGCTGCAGCCACTCTTGGAGGGTGACTCTCCTGTCCATTTCCCCTGGGGAAGCAGCCTTTTGGCATGGCAGCCAGGACACATGGGTCCCATACAGGACTCATGCACGCGGTCCCACACCGAAAACAGCCCTGAGCACAGCCTGGGCACCGTCCTCCCACTCTGGGGCTTTGGAAGGCTGCTCCCAGTGACCCCACCATGTCCCCAGTCATCCCACCGCAGCCCCAGACAGGGCTTATCTGGGCTTCTCTGGGGCTGCATTGGACAGGGTCGATAAGAGAGAGAGAAGAATGCGCTGGCAGCCATATCCACGGCCGGCAGGAATCCAGGGAGACGACATCCATAGAGCTCTGGGAGGTGACACTCAGAACGTGTTGAGCTCTGTTTCGGGGTGGATGGTGAACCACTTGGGAGTTGATAGGTCAGGATTGAAGGGCAGGTTGGGAATGGGTACACTGCTGTGGGTGTTTGCTCCAGGCCTCCTGAGCAGGAGCAAGATGTGGATAAGACCTCTACAGGCAGCTTAAAGCAGCCTCAAAGTCAGAGTCCCTGCTTCTCCTGCAGACTTCAACTACCCTGACAGCAGCTGGAGAAGCAACACGACCAAGCACCAAGAGTCCAGGAGGTTCCTGGAAAGCAGAGATTACAACTTCCCAGGGTGGATGGAGCCTCTCCCAAGGACAGAGACTGTGCTGCTCCACCTCTTGCTAACACACAGCGAGGGCCTTGTTGGAGATGGGAATGTTAGGGAGAGCTGTGGCTGTAGACATGATGGGACGGTGGTATTCTGAAATTCCAGCTGTTGGGAAACGCATAAATAGCCAGGAGACAGCAGAGCTGATGAAGAAAAATAAATTTTTATTTGAATAAAAGGGAGAGTTCACTGAGCAAACCTCATTGAGGTTGCTCAACTCAGTGGAGGTCACAGCCCCCTTTTATCCCCTTTGCCCGGAGCACTGGTCCCTGCCCGTGGTTGGAAGGAGGGAGGGTGTTTATAAAGGGAAGATGTAGAGATAGATGTAGAGATACATGTAGATATTGTTAACAGTTAGATATATCTCAGTGTCATATATAAGCAGCTTCAAAGACTTTAAAAGTGTAGATTTCTTTAATATAATAATATAAATTAATTAGAAAACTCCTTTTTATTTTACAGAAAATACATTAGAATAATATATTAAAAGTGAGAAGAGGCTTTATGTTTTCCCCTTATTAGAAAACAAAACCATACTGTCATCTTTACTGCAATACTTATAGGCAGAACATATGAATATTCTGTTAGTGAACTGTGTAAAATTAAAATTGCACTTTTCTCTGTGTAAACTATATTCCTTCCTGCAATAAATCATCAGCAAAGTACCAATTTAATTTCCTTTCTGAGTATACATCCTAATGAGAAAATTGAAGACTAAAAAAGATGGTCTGAGGGTTCCCCTCACCCTTCACATATCAAATCAACGCACATTTGCAAAACAAAAGCCACAGGCAACTTAATTACATACTTAAGAGGTAGCAGGTAGGAAGTGCAAAGACAATGGGCCAAACTCTGCCCCCAGGTTGTCCCGTTCCTCAATAGTAATGGCTCCAAATCTGGAAAGCGCTATTCCAGAGAGTAGGTATTGCATCCAGTAAGGTTTTGGAAGGTGAGGGAGCAGCCTCTTTGTATGGGTTTGTTAAAATTTCTTGATATACCTGGTTGCAGCCTATTCAAAATAATAGACAAGATATCTAGTAAGCCATGAATTTTGCCATGGATTTAATTTCACATTCATTTCAAGCTAGATAATCTCTGCTTTAAATAAGTAATGAATCAAGCCATTTAAATAGACAGAAATAAATAATGTCATTAAATTGTAACTTTTGTATTTAATTTAACAGAATATTCTGACAAAACGAATTTAAAATAAATACATATCATTCACCTTTGCCAGCTGAATTATATCCTTGGCGTTAGTTTTGTCATGTGTTCATGAATTCACCATAATTTTCCTAATTTTCTTTATTTAATTTTACAAATGATTTAACATTGCAAAGAAAGAGGTTGATGAACCAATACATGAGATCAGGTAGTTGGGTCCAGATAATTTACTACTAAGTGCTTATGAAGTGCTAGAAGAAGTAAAGATGAACTGTAGTGGTTCCCAAAGCAAAAATAACTTTTATGAAGGTGAACATGAGTCATAGGATTTGGAAAAGAAGAAAACAGAATTATGTGCCCCCACCTACTGCAAGTAATTTAACCAATTTTCAACACTTAATACAACATTTCTGCAAGCATATTTTTAGAGAATTTTTTCTCTTGAGACACCTGTCTAAGCTTTTCTTGTTGTAAAGCTGAACTAGAATTATTAAGCCACTGTAACACTATACTTATAGAAAATCTGTCAGGAAAAGGGACATTTAACCTTTAAGGAAAACCTGCATTTACAAGAGCATAAGAGTTTCTTACAGGACTATAAGGAGGTACCATGACAGTGGACCAAGAAAGGCAAAGCAAGCAACGTTATTTTTCTTTACACCTAGATAACAGGTTAACTGTTGCAAACTGAAGACTTGATCACTAGATTCTAGTGGGAATACTTGTCCAATAAATACTGAGTGTAGGTGAAGCACCCTGGCTTAACATCCTGGAGTACATAATTCAAGCCCGAGAAAAGAGGTGAACTGACAAATTACGAAGTGAGTTCAACACCATCATGTACACAACTATCAAAATTCAAGAAGAGTCCATTGACATCAAGAACAGGAACAGTCCCTGCTATGGTTAATGTCAGAGTGAAAATATGATTAAAGTTATGTTGGGAAAGGAGTCTACTGAAAAATTCTATGGAATACAAATATGCATCCTGTTCTAGAGGAAACAGTGATGCACTTCAGGTACCTTAGACCCTGCTTCTAGTTTCCTTCTAATGCTTCAACTCATATACAAGACTACAAAGAAATAGTAAAACAGCAGATGGAATATTACACATATTTTCTTACTTCACTGTTTTACTAGTCTTCTTTTATAGCAAAATAATTTCACTAGCAATTTCACTAGTCCTCCTACAAAGCCATTTCTTTTTTTTTTTTTTCCTAAATGAGGTGTTATTAAATAGGAACCTGTAAGCAGAATCACATTGCTCTTCTGCATTAGCTGACAAGGAGTATGACACAGATATCATGAGATCAGTATATACAGGCAAAATAACTGGATTACTTTTGTGCTTCTTACTGTCTTTTGAAGAAGAGTCCGTGTTTGTGTCTGGGGTAGGAACTTGTGACGAATAGGAATTACTTGTTAAAATATTCGAGTAGCTGTCATAGATGAGAACAGATAAATGACAACCTGTAGCAGATCTGGATACTGGATTCTATTTAAGAATTAATAAGTTCAGTTCTTCTACCCTGCTTGATTATGCCACACACTCACACCCTCACTCTCTTGTCCTTTATACTGTTTTGTCAAATATACTAATGTGGCAAACTGATTTTTGGCCATCAGGGACAATTTGTTTCTTGTGCATAAGACAGACAATTGTGGACTTACTTGAGCCTAATTAAGCTTTAAAGTTTCTTATGCCCATTCCCTCTATCTAGGAACACCCAGGAATCCACCTGTTGTGGAAATTCAGGAGTGTAAGTTAAGGCATTCTACCATAACTAATTTACACCTTACTGTTCCTCCATGTGCATTTTTCACCCGTTTAAACTTCAGCTGAGGGGTTATAGGCGTCCTGTGTGGAAATGTAACTAGGCATGTCATCATAAGAAATCAGACAATGTAGAGGTTGCAGACTGATACAAAACTGATCTCAGCTTTGCAGTTAATATGGATGGGGATGGTTTATGTTCAAGTATCATGCCAACTTTAACATGTGGCTGTGGAGTATACCTTACCTAATTACTCCATAAAATAAACCAAGGATCAATTGTATTTTGTCTTATTTATTTAATATTTAAGGTATTTGCAAGTTAAGACAATCCCACCATGTTTATGCATACCACTGAAAATCCTTATAAACAGAGATGCACAGTCAATGGTCATGTCTTTGTAAACACCAGGAGAGATAAAACCTGGAAAACTGGAAGATTCAGGGCTTTTTCTGAGATCAGAATCTGATAACACAACCTGGAAATATTATTTTGTACTGAAGGTGCTCTGTCCCTAGTCTTGCAATATTTAGCACAGTTATGCCCAACTCTCAGTTTCCGGATCTAGACCTCAACTAACAAGGTTTTCTCATCAAATATTCTGTCTATTTAATTGCTTAATGAGACTGTTTTACATAGGCATGTCACAGAATCACACTCCTAAACAGGAAAATGAAAATGTATTTTCCTCAACATTTCATCACCTGTGCAATATAACTTCTTTCCAGAATATGCACAGACATATTTGTTTTTTCATGTCTACATTCTCGGGGTGGGGGGGAGGGAGGGAAGTCTTTTCAGGCAACATTTCAGATATCTTTCTTTCGTCTTCAGGAAAGGAGCATGTGACTGTTGGTATGATAATAACTTCCCTAGATGCGGTTGTATAAGTTACAAAGTACCAAATGGGGAAACAATGTACTTTTCTTACTAATTGTTACTCACCAATTCTCTTTATGTTCATTGCTATATCCTCATTGCATCCACCACCTGCTGCCAAGAGAGTTTTCTACCAGGCTATATAAAGTTATACAAGCATTTGCTTGTTTTACTGCTTCCTATGCACACTACTGAAGGGAATAAAAGTATTGTCCTGATGAATAATTTGGTTAATCAGCTTGCATTCCTGCAATTTAGATTATTTAATAGTGAAGAAAAGCAGGGAAATTGCATTAATATCTTTCTATATACTCTGGCCTTAGAATCTTCAGAACATGCTAGAATCAATTGTATCTACATACCAGATATTTTTATTTAAAAAAAATAACCAGTCCAGCCTCTTTTAGAAAAGAAATGCTTAATAATAATACTGAAAGGGACCGCTAAATCTTTTACAAGAAGGAAAGGAAATACAATAAAAGAGCATCAAGGTTCTGTCAGAAAACAAAAACATAGAAAGCTGTTGTTAACTGGTGAAATGTACCATGTATCTTCTGGTTCTTGGGTATAATATAGAAATAACAGGATTGAAACCAAGAGACAGTTTCCAAGAAATCTTCTGTTGCAATGTGTAAGATGTTGATAATGTTATTTTCTCTTGTTAAGGTGTAGGATTCACCGTTACAGTGAGACATAAAAAGATAAAAGTTTTCTGCCTTAGCATTGCTGAGTTTTTGTGGTCTCAATTTCATTTTGTAATTTCTGCCCAAGCTTTTCTTTTTTACTCCATAACCATCCTTAATTTTTACATGGTTTGGCTAAAAAATGCAAAAAGTATACTATACTAATATACATAAACTGTGCTTCTATTTCATATTAATTATTAGGAATACTTTCCATGAGGAATTAAGGCACAAAATAATGGGGCGTGTTTGTTGATGAGATACTCAACATGACCTGGTAATGTGCACTTGCAGCCCAGAAAGCCAACCATGTCCTGAGCTGCATAAAAAGAACTGTGTCCAGCAGGTCATGCTAGAGAGGGACTTTTTACAAGTGCCTGTATGATAGAACAGCGGCAAAGGCTTTTTACACTGAACGAGTGTAACTTTAGCTTAGATATTAGGACAAAATTCTTTAAGGGCAGTGAGGCACTGGAACAGGTTGCCCAGAGAAGCTGTGGATGTCCCATCCCTGGAAGTCTTCCAGGCCGGGTTGGATGAGGCTTTGAGCCATGACAGGGGGGTGTTTAGGATTTCATGATTCTAATAAATTAAAAACCATACAAGCAGTACCTTTTTCTCATTCTTATATATATCATAAAGGACTGTTTCATACAAGGGAAAAAGAAAAGCATATCTTCCTGTAACCACTTCAGTGACACATGCATGAATTCAAAAAGGCAGTAAATACAAAACTATTGTATGTTATATCCCAAGTCTAGCATCATATTGATGATAATTTACTTCTTGGTTTTTATTTTTTTAATATGTTCATTTTAATATTCCTTTAATTTTAATTTTAATATTCCTTATTCTTGAAGTGAAAATTCTTGAGTTACATATGTGTCTTATGTATTCCCTGCAAATAAAAAATAGTTTTCTCTATTTATTCATCATTTAAGCAAATATTAACATTAAAGACAGGACAAAATATTGTCCTGAGAAGGACTTTGAAAAGAATTCTTTCTTCACCAGAGAAACACTCAGAAAACCAGTTTTTGACTGTAAAAAATAATTGTTACTGTCATTTTTCTACCTTGAGTATATTTTAGAAAAGTAAAGTAAAACACTGCAAATTATGTAATCTGTATCTGAGCTATGAACACTTAGGGGTTGGGACAACAGAATAAAAGAATATTTCTACAAGTTTGTCCTATTCTGTTTTTCCTTAGGCAACAGCTGGATATACTGGCCTAAATGGATTTTAAGCCTGATTTAGCATAGCCATTCTTTTTTTTTTTTTAAGTCCTGCATGTTCAGAACACACCGTCTCTCCCACCCCTCTCCCCAGCTCTCCAGATCCTCACTTCTTGTTTTAATCTACATAAGAAAACAAATTGGTGAATTATCTCTGGAGCCTGAACAGGTAGAAACTCACCCAGTGACATGCAGAAAAATCCCCGTTTTCTTAACAGAAATAATGTCCCAAATGCAAAGATGAGGGGTCTGTAGATTTAAGTCTTATTTTTAAGGATTTTATTTATCCAGAAATCACTACTTAAGATTCTGTAATTTTTACTAGGTGACAGACAACTGAATATTAAATCTAGAGTTTTGTTCATTGCAGTTTATCTCAGGATTTATGCAAGTTTTCATAGTCAATGATACTGCAAGCAGTTACCATTTTACCTTGCTTGCGTTGTGTTTTGATAGCCTGACATTTGTTCTCTTCAAATACATGAACTATGAGCCTGTCTTGCCACTGTGCTACTTCAGCTTATACCAGTTAAAATCAAGTTTGAAACTTCTAATGCACTTGAAAAATGCTTTCCTATTTACTATCCTCTCGTGTATTATCTTTTCATGAGCATCACAGAACTCTTATTTTCCAAACACCTATGAGGGTTTTTTGTGTCTTTTGCATTACTTCTAGCTCAATTTTGCTGTTCTTCTCCAGCCATCCATAATTTCACAGCTCAAGGACAGTACCAAAGGAAAGCATGTATTTCTGACCTTAAAATAGCCAAATTCATACATGAAAAGTAGTGCCAATGAGAGGGGAAAAAAAGCACCATAAATTTTCAGCTTGCCAGTTATTTCCAAGGTACCATTTGACAGTGGCATATGATATATTTGAGTATGAAACACTTTTGATCTCAGAATGAGGCATGTAATTCCTTTATGTTTACTGCTTCAGTAGAAGCACTGTAGTTATATGTAGTTGACAATTTCCTATCAATCAAAACTTCTGTTTAGTTTCTCTGTTTGTAGAAAAACATCAATTTTGGCAAGAAATGCCACTGGGAAATAGTTTTCAGTACTAGGCTGACATTTTTGTTTGTATCTGTAAAAAGATATATTCCATGAGGATGCGGGTTCTCCATTTTTTTTTGTTTGTTTGTTTTCTTGGTTTTTTGGTTGTTTTTTTTTTTTTTTTTGGTTGGTTTGGTTTGGTTTTTTTGGTTTTTTTTTTTCAATTTTCTTCTCTTGGTTTGTTTTATTGGTAGATGTTTGCTTATTTTAAGGAATGAATCACTGAAAAATTAAAATTATAAAAAATATACAAAAATTATCTAATCCCATTGTGAACTAGAATTTCCAGTATTCTTCTATATTTCATGGGATATGAAATTTTAGTTCTTAGGAAGCTAACAAATTCCAGCTGAAGAACTGATTATTGTTGTGCCAAGATATTGTGAAGAATGACACAAGAAGCCCCAAAGGATAAGATAAACTTTTTCTCCAAAATTTTCATGCAAAATGAATTACAGTAGAATTAGTTAAATTAATGGATGCTAAATTATTACATCTAAAGTTGGATTACAGTAAATATTTTTGTTTAAAAACACAAGACAACTTAGACATTCAACTCATTGCACCTAAGAGAATTCATACAGAAATGCACCAATGGGCACTGATATTTCTTAGTATCTTGAGCAAATATGATTGTACTGTTGGTATCACTTTTATATAACCACAATCTTAAATAATTAACATTCACATTTACTCACATTAGTTTTTCCTTCAGTTTGTCATGAGTGAGCAAGAACACAGAATTTTTCTAATTATGAACGTTTCAACAGAAGACAAAATTTACTTCATATATTGTTGCAGGTTCTTGGGGTTTTTTGCTAGTAGGCAATTAGGAGAAACCACTAGAGCACATTGCTAATAAACATCTTTTTTGGTCTTGCATCACACTTTAGTGTGAAAAATATACTGTTGCTTTTTTGCTTGCTCCATCACACACGTATTTCTCTTGATTATTCCTTACATTTGCTGATTAAAAGATATCATGGTAGAGCATGTGATCAGGAAGTAAAAAGCAAATTATGTATTCAAATAAATAAAGGTCTAATCTGCTCTGTTATACCTGTGAAGACTATCTTTAGCAATTTAAAATCTCAGTATTTGTATCACTGATCTAATTTTAAAATAAAATAACTGCAGTATTTTGAACACAGTTGCACAGTGTGAGAAGCATGAGCTTGAATTGAAAAGTATTTTTTCCAAACACAAGTACCAGATCAGAGTCACAAACCAGTATTTATCATTTAAAAATACAGTTTTAAAAGATGGGCGTTTCTACAAAAGGGACATATATACTTCAGCAGTAAATTTAGATTTCGATTCACAAAGATATTTAAGCATTCAAATACTGCAAAGTGATTTTAATCTGTTCATCACAAACTGCTCAAATGTTTAAAACTATTCATGTGTTTAACTATCTTGTTGAATTGGGGCATACACTGTAAATTTGAAATACTAATAATTTGGGTTAGTAATGGTTTAGAATTTGTAGAACATCATTAGATGTTTTTAACCCAAAAAATCAACTATTTAGCTTTTTTTCATGTCAAAGAAAAAATTAATGGATTTGAAAATGTTTTTGTAACATATTCTAACACCACCAGAAATCACATATCCTGTCTCCAGAATCTTTCAGGCTCGTGAAACCATTTTGAAAAATATCACAAGAAGTGCAGAACATAATTGATCCACCATGTAATTTGAGCACTACTCACTGGCTTTTGCTCTGTGTACATGGATATTCAGTGAGGACAAAATTGAAAGCTGCTTTGAATACTAATGTTTGTAGATTATCAGGAGAGTCATCTTGTGGAAATGATAACTACAAAGAGCTATTTCAGTAAAGCGACAGAAAACAATAACATCCTATTCTCTTGTAAGGTAATCTTCTTGAGGAGAAAGATGAAGAGAAGTACATAACTATCAAATGTCCTGAAAAATAGGACAATATTTTCTTTTGAATTGCCTCTAATGATGATGGAGGACTGATGAAGAGTAGGAAAGGAATGTAGAAATTTTTATTTGGTTAAAATCATGAGTTGAAAATATGAAAAATGTTAGACAGCCAGATCAAGCTGATTTGTGAAACTCCCAAGAAATCATGTGACTTGTGACAGTAGATTTAAGACTGATGTAATTGATTTAAAAATAATTGCAACGGTAGATTTAAAACTTATGTGAGTGATTTAGAAATATTAGGGGGCTGAGCACAGTCAAATGACCCATATGACTGGTGTGACCAGAAGACTATTGCTATTGCCTTAATTTTGCTCTTCCATCCATTTTGTATCAGGGTAAGACCTATCCATGTTTGAAAGATCTATAACTTGCAATGGCTTCAGAGCACTGTCTGTATATAATAAAGACTTAAAGTCAACTACATTATATTATTTTGAAATGGTTTATTTCATATTCAGTTGCAGGGCAAAGTAAGATTTTTCCTATGCGCACAGCTGCTCTTGCTTCAAATGGAAATTCCACTCTGATTAAAAAAATCAGGCTTTTCTCTCCTAAAAGGAAAAACATTAAAAATCTGCAATAATATTTTACCTGAAATAACTATGTTGAAAGGTCTGTGATACTGTGATACAACACTATTCACAAACCAGATATTAAATTTTTTTTGATGGCTTTAGCCTCTGTGAAGATTTTTGCAGTACACACAAATCTTTTTTCCCATATCATGGTTAAAAAAACTGACTTAAATTTAAAGAACTTACACTGATTGTTGTGGTTTAACCCCAGCCAGCAACTGTCTCACAAGCCGCTCATTCACAGTGGGATGGGAAGAGAATTATAACAGGGAAGGTGTGTTGAGGTAAAGACTCTGTGATGGGGAAAGCAAAAGCTGCACATAAAAGCAAAGAAAAACATGGAATTAATTTACTAATTCCTGTGGGCAGGTGGGTGTTCAGCCATCCCCAGGAAAGCAGATCCATCATGTGTAACTGTGACTTGGGAAGACAAATGCCATCACTCCAAATATCCCATCTCTTACTTCTTCTTCCCCCATTTTACACACTGAGCATGATGCCATATAGTATGGAATGTCCCTTTGGCCAGTTGGGGTCAGCCGTCCTAACTGTGTCCTCTCCCAGCTCCCTGTGCACCCCCAGCTCCTCACTGGTGGGGTGGGGTGAGAAGCAGAAAAGGCCTTGACTCTTCATAAGTGCTGCTCAGCAGTAATGAAGAAACCCCAGAATAATCAACAATGTTCCCAACACAAATCCAAGACACAGGCCCATGTCATATACTGTGAAGAAAATTAACTCTGCTGCAGCAAAAATCAGCACACTAGTCTAAATTCGAATAACTTCAGCCTCTACTGTTTTCTGATTCTACATACTACCATGGCAACAATTAGTTCGTCTTTAATAAGGCAGAAAAATTATTTCACTCAAGTAGTAGTGTACATGTACTTGGCAGAAAGTATGTTTGTGCAAATGGCCACAGACAGTATGTCCTCATCAGGTATTGCTCATTACTAATTGAAGAGGAATACTGCAATTGATATTTTTCTGTAGTGATTTCAAAATGACACCCTCATGCAGTGATCTACCTCTGCTGCTGGCCACTCTCACCAGCCCCAAGCCACAGTGGAGCAGTTCCAGAAAGTGGGTTATGTGTTAGATCTTATCTCCAGTGTGTCTACCAACAGTGCAATGGAGAAGTGGAGGTGTTTTACTGCCATGATGTGTATAGTGTGCAACTACTCCCTGCTGTTCCACTTCATCTGGATATAGATAACTAGCCTTCGTATCAGCAAAGATTTCCATTGCAAAGGATTCTCCTCTCTAGCTCTTTAGAGAACAAGCTTCCCTGTCACACTGGCATCCTTCCCATTAGTTAAAGCTCTTCTAGACTATAAGACATAGACACTTTTGTTCACTGCATACATTTTAGCTGATTATGGGCAACACAATCACACATGGAAAAAATGTTTTCCAATCATTGTACTATGTCATAATCATAAAAGTGAAACAATTCAGGATGGAACTGACCAACAAGAGGGTTTAATACCTTCCAAATGTTTCAAATATTTGAAAACATAGAGGAGGTCTTTTGCAGGAGGTCAGCGCTAAGGCTTTGTACATGGCCAAACCACTTTCTTTGTGTGGCAAACTTCATCATTGCCAAAAGGATGGCTGAATTTCTTTTCTGCCATGTGCTAGTGCTATCAAAACTGTCAGGTTCCAATGTGGGAAAAAAAATGCATTCAAAATTAAGAAAGGTCAGCAGCATTTTCACTGCATGTTTTTCTAGCTCTGGTTTCCAGTACTATATTTTTGTTTAGAAAATATTAATTTAAAGTGTATGACAGTATTACTTTTATATTAGCAACTTTTAGTTTTAATTCTCTAGGCTTGTCAAGGGGGCTGATTTAATTTTTCATTCTCTACAGTTCTGTGTGAGTGAGTCTCATTAAATGGAATAGCTGTTCTGCATGCAAATCAGAGAAAACAGATATGGTAATTTTGGTAGACTGTTCTCTTAAGTTGAAGATACAACCATGCTTGCTAAACACTATTGTCTGTGCAAGGTGTGGAGGAATAAACTGGTGCAGGTAGCTTGTTTTGCAAGCTACAGATTGAGATGCAGATTGTGCTCCAGGTGGGAGCCTGGGACAAGAGGTAGTGAACTGCCAACCTTTTGGATAACAAAGGCCACAAAACTAGTGGCATCAGCACGGTGGATGGACACTGGGAAACAGCAGAAGCAGAGGGCCAGGAGGAAAAGCTAGACTTGTGCACAGATAGACTGTGAGGGTATAAAAGCCCAGAGGTTCCCTTGTTTAGGGTCCCTCTAGAAGGCACCAGCTTTGATGCATGCACAGTTTTATTTCATTTTATAGATCCGCTCTGTCTTAAAGATCATATCAAATAGCATTAAAAAAAAAGTCCAACAAATGAGTAGAAGAATTCTGAAGTATCTTCAGATTATTTTCCCTTGTGATATCTTACTGCCTTTTCCTCATTTATGGTAATCAAGTTGCTTCTACCCTGCAAGTGAAGAATGTTTTCTTTTACCATTGCTTAAATCATTTTGGTAGGCCTTTATGACAAATTTACTAATCTGTGTGATAGCTCCTGACACCTTGAGAACTGGTGGGACTTGCTTTGCTATTATATTCAGGGTACAATTTCATGATCCTACACTCAACAAACTGTCAGTCATTGTAAGTAATATATAATTATGTATTGCTTAAGAGAAAGTTTTCTTTATCCTCAAGGTAACATAAAACACAGATAATTACTAGGGGTATGACATTTTAAATAGAGATGCTGTCTCAGATTCAAAAAAATTCAACTGTAAAATTAGTAAAAATAGTAAAACCTAAGCAAAATCAGAACTAGGTAGCATTTATATATCACCAAAGAATAGGTTTAATACCACTGGAAGCAACATGTCATGAGATGAACAAAGCTAAGCAGAGTGTGTTTATCACTTTTCCCATATGAATAAGGTAGGAAATTTGACACTGCTATGCTTTTATAACATAGATGATACAACTCTTTCTGTCTCTCTAGTGGTGGGACTTAGACAGTAATTATTCCAGCAAAATATCTGTATGAAGTTTGGATGTGGGTTTTGCATAGCTTTGTGTTTCCTGCCCTGACACTGGCCCTGGCCCTGGCCCTGCCATAGGAGGCATTTTGATTTTGGCAAGAGCTGAGAGGAAGTTTCAAGAGACAGGAGTACACAATATACCCACCTCTACTGTGGCACTATTAGTGCCCAAAGAAATCTATTATAAGTCATAAAAAATCAAAGGAGTCCTGAGGTTTTTAAAAAAAGAGGTTTAAGGATGTTTTCCTCAGAGCTGGAGCTGGCTATAGAAAGTAATTGTGCTTACTTCACCTCAGTCTAAACAAAGGGTTAAAAAGCAATGGAAGAGCATCCCGGTTTGGTTTTGCAATATGCAGAATGATATTACCCAGAACACAACTTTTTGTAACGCATTTCCAGTTGGGCATTTTGGATAACAGTGGATTCACTTAATTGTAATTGGCCAACCTGCAGATGTAAATCTGCTCAGACTCGTTCCACCCTGTATAGAGTGAGCAAAGCCCACTCTGAGCTGTTAATTTGAACAGTACGGACTAATTTACCCCACTTTGGTTCACTCAATGTGCAAGGCTGTGTCCCTTTGCTTTGCTCTCGTTGTACTATGTTTGTCTTTCAGCTTCTTCTGCCTTCCAGGGCACTATTTCCAGCTTATTATGTTCTGGCCTCAGTTATAATTCACCAGCCCATAGCACAGACCTAGTAAGACTGTGGAGTAAAAATCCATTTTCACAAAAATATCTTGACCCCATAACATGCAAGTTACACTAGCAGTTATGATTAGGTATTGAGAATAAACTCACACTTCCAACCTCTCTCTTCCAGGAAAAATGACATTAAAGTTTACAAAACTTTTTCACTCAGCAGTTAAGCTCTGTTCTCGTTGACTGTAAGCCACCATCTACAAAAAGAAATGGTGACTTGAATGAATGACCTAACACACAGGTAGGAAGCCTATCCATGAAAGATTGAAAGACAAAGGGAACACTCTTTTGGAGGCAAAATTAATGTATTCAACTATTAATGAGCTGAGACAAAGAAGTCATCCTCATGTTCAATTCAATATGCCATTAAGGGCAAGAAACAAGGCATCTTGGAAGGTGTGGACTATGTCCTTTTTTCTAATCTTTTACTTTCCTCTATTAGCTAGGAAAAGAGTGGCTCTTAGAACCTGCTGATATGAATACAGGGTTAAAAGTGTTGCTTGAACTTGGCCATGGATAAATTTCACCTTTATGCCTATTGCATTGCCCAGAAAGATTCAAACTCTCTATTGTTTTGTCTGCAAACCAGACTCCATCTTTTTTAAATTAATCTTTTTTTCGTTTTACAACTGTGTTTTGTTTAGTTGGCTGGGTTTTTTTGGTCTTATTGGAGCAGTCTGTTAGATAAAGTGAAAAAACTAAACAAAATTATACCATACCAGTTAGTACCCAACCCCACAAAATCTGGAACTACTTATCTGTCAACATTTTATTGAATCTTGTAAGTGCTAGGTTTACTTGCTTTCCTTTCTCTTACTTTCTTCTTCCCTTTCCTGCCTCAGACCTACTTCTACTTGAATTATGTTGCCTGAGGGATATAGCCTTACGAGAAATGAGTAAAGTAAGAACTGTGAACGGTGAACTGTGTTGGAAGGTTATGAAAAACATAGCAAAACTGTTCTCTCTGACTGAAAGTTATTATGAGTTTGTCACCTTTTCTAGAGAAGTTAATACTAATTTGCCTCTCTAGTCATTGAGTCTGCAGTGAATAATTCAGATAAATAATTCTGAAATTTGAAGTCATACAAACTAGTCATCTGCCTACAGTCTTTCTTCTAATTTGGGAACTGGGCCTGCATATTTAAGTTAAAAAAAAATGTTATACCAATTTTTATTGTAGATCAGATAAAGCTTTGAGATAAGAGTTAATACAGATATGCATCAAAGTTATTGGCATAATAATGAATACCTGTTTATTTTCTCCACTGAACATCTATTTTCAAAATTGCAGCTTCTTGAAACAATGGGAAAAACACTGCTTCTGACCTTAAATCTCCACATCTTTGAGTATGTAAATACAGCTGCATTTCTTTCCACTTTTGCTTGACTCCTTCACCCTTCTCTTTCCACTTTTCTTTCATAAAAATACTACAGCAAAGAACAAAAAAACTCTTTTAATCAAAAATCATATTTTAAATTAAATATAAAAAAGCATAGTTTAGTTTTCTCCTTTTTTTTTTTTTCTTTTTTTCCCTTGGGCTTTACCTGTTAGATAACTAGAAGGAAAATTGAAAACTTTTAAATAACAATAGAATTTTTTCTAAAATGCAGAAAAAACCTTCAACCCTCATAAAAACTCCCTCTATGACTGTAAGTCGTAACCACCTTTCACTGATGAGCTCTAAATTGGTTATTTCTCACTCTACATAGAGATGGCAGTCAGGCATCACTGCTATAAGTATATCTCTCTAAGAGATGGTTTACTTCATGAAGAATCCCCCTAAGCAGAATGGAAGTTTTAATATTGCCTCATGATACTGTCCAGAAGGACTATAGTAGTGGCTGACAGCTGTGCAAATGCAAAAGGAAAAAGAAGTGGCCTGTGACAATCTAAGTAAGAAGAGGCTGCTTCTCAGTATAGTTAAATTTATACGAAATTTTCCTTTATAAAGAAGAGAACTCCCTAGAAATACCTTGTAATTACTTTTTCAGAGTTTGAAAAGAGGTCTTTAAGAGAATAGGGAGAGGGGAGGGGAGGGGAGGGGAGGGGAGGGGAGGGCCGGGAGG
>JAYRBT010000082.1:83533062-83569644 GCA_036023395.1 Myiotriccus ornatus | reverse complement strand
GCATAAAGCTTCTCTCAGCTTAAAGTAATTGTGTGGGGGGTGTAAAAGCAAATTGGCCCAAGGCAAAACCACGACACTTGTCTTGTTGTTTCTCATTTCTAACTCTCTTCACTGAAGTGCCTGGCTCTATCATGTAATGCACTACTTTTGTATTACACAAAGTAAACACAGTAGTCACTAAATAGGGCAAAAAGTAATCCAAGGCATATTAGTGATTAAATACAGGCATATTTTCTGTGACCCAAGAGCTGGGTAATATTTAATGGTATAATAAAATGTAAATGTTTTAAAATTACAGACTTTACTCTACCCTAGTCTTAAGTTTGCTTATTTAATAAATTTTGCATTCCAAACTGCTCCATCCTAAAATCACATTTATGAAGGAGTATACTTTTTGCAGGATGACTTAGTATGTCTTCTAGCAAACTTCACCTGTGTGAATGATATCCCCAGAAGACATTCCTCCTGTCACTGAAATCTGCCCTTTCTTCTACTGAACTGTTTGCCTCCCTCCAAAAGCAAAAAAATTGTCTACTTCTTGCTCTATGAGAAAGCAGCTTGAATCGTTTTCTGTATAACAATTAATGCTTTGTTTTACAAGTTAAATTAATGAATCAGTGATAAACCGTTAATATAGTAATTAATATTTCTGTTTGATACTCCATGGGTCTACTCACAGAATTGTTTGGATAGTTTGCAACGAAAAGGAGCTAATGGCAGGTGGCCCTGCTTTAGACTTTCCTCAGATACTTCATGTCTTGTTTCCAGGAGACATGTTTTTCCTTATATCTTCTTTATATTTTTCTTGAAAATAATAGTTCAGATTCGTAGCTTTTCTCATTTGATGAGCTCAAGGATTTTTTTTGTTGTTTCTGTGCAAGCATAAAATGACAGTTCCTTTAGGAAGGAAAATTACGAATTGGATTTTGTTTTGGTTTGTTTTGACAACAAGACATAATGTATCCTGTTGTTTCAATTTTAATCTTCCTTTTGCCCACGGGTGATTAATCTCTTTTCAGAAGTAAGTTTGTTAAATACATATTTAGGTAATTTAAAAATGAATGGTGGAAATTAATTATATTAACATATCATATACTATTTACCAGAGGCAACAATTATCCTATAAATATGTATTTACTAAACACAAATTGTTTCCTCAATAACAATAATTCTCTGGACAAACTGTAGATAGGATTCATTTTCTCATCTGAGGATCCCAAATTGTTTTTTGTACGAGGAAGCATATGAAGTCTGTTGAAGTAATTTGAAACATGCTTATTACTAAGGGTACATGGCTTATTTCTCATTTGACTCAGTTTTTAGGAGATCTAATTCTTTTCTTAAAAATTCAAAAAATGTTTGTACTGTGACAGGACCATGGCCAAATCTTGCTCCTATCTTCTCTGAAAGGAAGGGAGAGATCTAGTGTGGCTCCTTTTGTGTTTATTTGGCCGTGCTGAGTTTTCAAAACACAGCAAGATTACAGATCATCTGAGTCTTCTCTGTGTTTACTTATTGGGATTCATCTAATTGAGTTACAGGAAAAGTTAACTCATCAAAATTTGTTAAAAGATACTGTGACTAAACTGACTTGAGAATAATAGTCAGGTATATATATGTATTCTGTGATATTTTCATTGCTTTCGTTCAGTCCTGCCCTTTTACTTTTTACAGATTTAATCACTGATAAGATACCTGTAAAACTTAACAATGTTACATTTTGTTATTTTAATGGTACAAATCAACAATCACATTACTGATTTTATATGTATATATACATTATATATGTATTTCGTGTGTATATATACGCAAAAAGCAACATAGCATTTTTTTAACAAATTGTCATTTTAGTCCTGCTGCAGGATGAACATTTTATCTACATTTGGGCATAACAGCAACAGCAGCAATTTAACAAATAAATAAAAATATCTTATTTCCAAATAAGTTTCATTAAACATTTTCATGATTTAAATCCTCTAGACAACAAAACTATTTTTTCTGGACTCTAAATGCTTCATCAAATACTATTTTTTCCCTATTCTAATGAGATGTGAGAACTGCATTAAGTGAGATTACAAAAACTTCTATGACCCTGAGCTATCTAAATTATAATTCTGAATTCTTTTCTCTAGATCTTTGCATGAAAATCTTGGCAGCAACAAAGAAATAGGTTTCTTTGGGTGTTGCAGAAGGCATTTATAAATCACCTGGAATGTCTCATGGAAAAATCATTTAAAAACCATGACACACAGGCCTGCTAGGAGTCCCTGTCTTGGTTTGAGATTAAAACCATAGGCAATAGAAAGCTCAACAGATTGCTGGGGAAATGTTCAGTTTTGATGGAAAACACCTGATTTTAATCTTTATCAGAATGACTTACTTGTCTAGGCCAAAATTTCACAGGTAAACTGCAAGATATTATTATAATCTTTGAAAAGAGGGTTTCATTTTCCTCTCACCAGTTGTACACTGATGCCAGATACCTGGCTCTGCAGTTACTCCAGGTGACACCATTCTTCAAGCTTCTCTTGGAGTATTTTCAGTGTTATGAGGCCAGATACACAGAGACAGCTGTAAGGCAAGAGAAAAATTTAAAAGCGTTAAATATATAATTTCAATGAAAAGGAAAGGTGTGCTTATAAATTTGAGGTTCAGATTCCCTCTGCACAGGGATGTGAGCAGGCAGCTGACTGATTGGATGTGAATCACCTCTGACTGGCACCTGAACTTTGTAAAGGAGCTTTTCATTTCAGCCCAAATTTGTATCTATCCAGTTCTGAGTACAGGCAGATTAGGTTCATATCCATCTGCAAAGGAATGAAGAAGAAAAACTGAAAGAATATGGCTGCAAAGAAGGTAAGAAGAGGATAATGGCAGTGACTCTGGGTTTGTTATAGATATGTCTGACGGATTATTCACTGAATAGTATTACCTTTATTAATTAATATTTCTGGGTAAGGTTGTCAAAGTAACTCTCTGAAGGGTTTCATTGGGAGCTGGATTGGGTCCATAACCTAATTTAAAAAAAAAAAAAAAAAAAAAGAGAGAGAGAGAATTTTTGTGCAAATTAACCTGAAATTTTCATTCAAAGTTATTATAAAAATTAGAGTTATAAAAAACAAAGCTCAAAACCTAGCAAAAACAATTTAGCTTTTCCTTACAGCAGTGAGCTTATTGGTTGATTTATATATTCAGTTGTTAATTATATCTGTCTCCCAGGAAAAGGGCCATTGAGACAGATATCTGCTTCAGGACATCCTGGGGCTAACAATACACAAGGCACACATTTTTCTATCGGAGAAAAATCAGTGTATTTTCTTAAGAAAATGAAAATTCACATTTCCTGGAGCATTATGAACCTCCAAGGGCTAAAGAAATCCTGGTAGAAGAATAACCAAAGCTAAATTACATACCAAATATCATGATTACTCTTTGTGCAGTAACTTTAATGTCAAACAATATTAGTTCTGGTTTATATGTATTGTTAGACATTTCAACACCGTCTGAAACAGACAGAGCCAGCAAATCACAGAGATGTAATGGGTAAAAGACGTTCCCCTGGCTTTAATGAATCCCACCACAGCCTTTAGAAAAGTTCAGGGTATTGAGTTATTTTGTCACTGTTAGTTACACAGCTAATGAAAACTTGTACACTGCTGAAGTTTGAGTTACTAAGAAGACAGATCCTGCAAGACTTGGGTGTATTCTGCGTATCTATTTCTTTGTGATCTTCATTAATGCATGTTTTTAGACTCTATCAGAATTCTTAATAAAAAAGCAAATCCTAAGCCACCCCTCGAGCCTTCCACACTGTCAGTGTTCTCAACCCTTTCCTAGCCATGCCCCAATATCAGGGATGCAGAAGATAGCCACTGCTGGAGAAGGTTCTACCACCTTCCTCAGAGGAAATTTCAATTTTGTCTATGTTATTCTCCATTGACTATTTCTAGGCAAAGCAAATTTGTTTTCATGGACTGAAGAAAGTATCCCTATAGGTAAAGGATTCTTAGTGTTGTATTACCTATTTTAGCTATTTCAGTTATATTCCCTGGATAGAAACAAGATAATGTTTTCCTACTCGGCATCTTAAAATGTTAATTATGCTGCCACAACATTTTCTATTATTAAACAATTGAGACATGTTACTTGAGTTGTATTCTGACTTCCTCATTTTGTGGGTTATAGGATGATGCACAACAGAGGCCATGATCATATCTTTAGTTCATTTAAGTATATTTGGTCTTGTTGACCGCACTGCATATGAGTGTTGTGCCTATGTTCTTTAAATGATCCTCCAATGGGATGAATTTTTAATGTAATGAGACCCTTTTTTTTTTTCTAAGATTCAGAGCAACAAATATAACTAAAAAAGCTAAAATTGATCAATAATTTATGTTTATTTTCTTTAAATAATAGCCAGATAAAAGTCAACCACATTTACATTTTCTGTCATCTACCTAATTTCCTTTTATTAATTTTCCTGAGACTATTCCTGAAGGATCAAGTATTTAGACACTTTTGATATTTTTCATTTTCTGTCACAGAAAATCTGTAGGGTTTTTTTACGTCCTTTAAAACAAAGTTTATATAAATAATTTGTTATAAACACTATTATATAGCAAAATATATGTTTTTTATGTTATCACAAATTCCAATTTATGTTGTATTTTTGCTGAAAAAGTAAAAAAAAAAAAATTCTCACTAATGATAGAATGTTTTCTATTTGCTGTACTTTAAAAAAAGGGTGGTTTTCTTTGTGAAATAAAATTTTTAAAAGATGGGAGTCTAAACTAAATTTTCAGATCTTTATGTAAAGCACCCATTTTTCAGTTCCATAAAACTGAGGGCAGAGGAATTTCTGAGGGCATAAGACTTTCCAAGGGCAGAAATAAGAACGCAAAATAACTCTGATATGTTTACCCTACAGTCTTTTGTAGGTAGATACTTCACTTATAAACTCTATTTTCATTGTGTATTTATGGTAACAGATTTGTTGTACTTCTCACACCATTGCAACATCATCTTTTTTTAAATCCAGGTCAAACTTTACAATAGTCTGAATTTTTCTATTAGTGTGCCAATGCATTTGTATAGCAACATCATACAAGTCCAGCTAGTCATACGGAATAATACCTAAAGAAGATTTTCATGCAAATTAATAGTTGTGAGGTGATGACCCAGGATGATTACACTAGTCCTAGTAAGGCCAACCAGCATTAACATCTTAGAATCCAGTTTTTGTATTAAAAAATGCCTGGCACTTAGGCCTGTGCATGACATTAGGTTTCTACTATTTCACAGGAAGGACTGAAAATGCCCATCAGTCCTGCACTTGCTCAGACATCCCTCATTCACTAATTCTGATATATTCTGATATCAAGATACAACCTGTCTTGTATAAAATTTTCATTCCTAAAAATCCCAAACAATCTATGGGCTAGAAAAAGCCATGTTTCCCAAATATATTACTCTGGTAATTCTAAAGCTAAGAGATCCATCTTGACCCAAAGGCCACTGAAATCAAGGTCACACATCTTGCTGAGTAAAAGGAATACTGTGGAAAGCTTTCCAAGACTGCCCAGGAAGATGTTCCTTAGACGCTTCTGGCTCATTTACCATCTTTGGAGGGAAAATGTCAAGATGGATGAGAAACCAAGGTGATGTGCCAACCTTATCATAAATGTATCTGTAAAGTCGTGGGAGTGGTTGTTAAATGATCCATTTTCAGACTTAAGAGCCAATTCAGACAAAGAGCAAAAGAGGTCCCCTACCTTTTAGACTGAGGACCAGGGAGAGGGACGAAACTAATTTTTTGAAAATTCTATAAATCAAGGTCAATTTTTCTATGCATGTATTAATGCATGAGCATTCCATACTAGATACAATTCTGTTAATTATACAGAGACCTTGAAGACAATTGTTTCTAGAAGCTAATTCATGAAGAAAGCAGAAATATTTTAAATACACTTAAATCAGAGTGTCTGTAGATGGTTTAAGAAATGCCGTACACAATTTTTATCCTTTCAGAGAAAAAACTCTTTCCAAAATTTTGAAACTAAAAATCCTTCACAAAAGGCATACTAAGGAAAGAGGAGGTACAAACAACTAATAGATTAAAAGTGGAAAGAAAGAGTGCACAAAATTCACATTAAAAAAAAACCAAAAATAATTAAATAAAAACTGTGATTAAATATAAACTCCTACAACAATGTAACTGAGGAAAATCAAGCCAGCCGTTGCTGAATTTCTTTGAGGATTAAATAGTGTGCAATTAGGAAAGAAACAAATAAATGAGTAAATTGCATTTAATGTCTTTCTGTGTTAATAAATAATATATATGACAAGCAGAGTAACTAGGAAACTCAGACACATGGAATAATGAAAGGCAATGACAGGAATGAGGCTGTGATGTCCTCATTATCAGCAGTGAGTTCGCATATTACCATGAATGTGTGGGAAAGCTATACCTTCTTTTTCTTTCAGTAGAGCATTTTAAAAAATGTGATAGTGATTTTTTTTTTTTAAAGTCAAGTGTCATAAAAAAGGTTGCAAATTAATCCTGAATTTTCTCCCGTAATAAGAGAAGCCTTATAAATTTTCAGCAGTGGCACATGAGATTTCAGGAGCTCATAGAAGGGAGGTTTTCATAGTGCCTCACTTCAGGCACCAAACTTTAGCACTTACATTAGCATGATCAGCTTCCTAGATTCCCAGTGTAATTAATGAAGATAGATGGACTCCTCCAAAGGGTAATTCAGAGCAAGAGCCCAACCAAGGTGACCTGAATTGCTCTCCACGGGAGCATCTCTCTCTGACTACAGAGGGAGTTCAGGCCATTTCCCAGTCAACTTCTCTGGATCATTAAGGTGCCTTAAGTGAAAATCCTTGAATATCTCCCCCACCCCTCCCCAGGTGACTAGAGGCTGGACTGGAGGACACAGAGGAGTAGCATGCACCTGTCTGCAAATACACAAACAGGAGCAAGAGGGAAAGGTTAGGGAAGGGACTGGAGCAAAATCTTCTTCAGGGGACCAAGTGAATTCCCAAACTAAATTCTGTATTCTTTGGGTCTTATCTTCATCTAGGAAGAAACAAATCAGAGACATTAACTGTGGACGGCCTCCTGTCGTAAGGGGTCAAGGAGAGAGGGACTGTGTTGGAAGTCAGATTTTCTATAGGGATGCCTGGAATTCCTGGGGATGGGTCATGTCTGGGGCCCAGTGTGTTGCCAGCTTGCTGTAAACCATCTGTGAAAGAGAGGTTCCTACAAAAAATTTGCCCTTGATCCATTAAATAAGATCTATATCTCCAACAAAGGTCTCAGAAGCTGTAGAATCTATTTGATTTTGTGCCTGTTTAAAACATACATTTCTTACAGTTGTAACCAAGAGTGAGGACATTTCATTTGCAAAACAAACTTAGATTAGATGCATTCTCTGAAATTGTTGACAGTTCCTATAGCTATTTTTGCACTGTGTTCATCTTAGGGTACCCTAAAATGCAAGAGAAGACATCCTAAAAGGACCTGGGGACTTTCTTCTCTGGGAAATATTTAGAACTTACTTGCCAAGTGCTGCAATCAGCAGCATTTTCTTTTCTCGTATATTGCCATGAAACACAGGTATAAACCAGCTCTGACAGGGATGATGGAGCATTCTCTAGAGAAGGCATAAAACAGAAAAATCTGCTCAAATCCCGCTCACCATTCCCTTTCAGTTCAATTGCAGAAGCTCCCTAGAGCACTGTAGGCCAATTCTATACTGCTACTTCAGCAGCAGTGCCAAGTTCAGATCCAGCTTTGCCAGCTAAGCAGCTTGAGACAGTTACATCTGCATTACCTTAACCCATCTCTGGCTCTCATTAGCTGTGCCCCCTCTGTGCTTCACTTGGGGCAACTTGACCTCTCCAGCTATCCTACAGTCCATGTCCTCTATCTGTCTGATAGGCTCTCCTAGCAAAAATATGTTCCAATGTGACTTGTTCCCAGGAGCCTTGTCTGCCTCAGCCTATTAGCATGCACACAAAATATGCTGCTAAGGAGCCTGATATTTGCAGAAATGTGGAACAGGTCCATGACAGTCATTTTAAGCACTTGATTATTTCTGTGCTTTGGATGACACACTGGGAGTTGGAGGTCTCTTTGGTTCTTTCTCTGTTTTGCCATCAACAACCACTGTAGTGTCCCTGAGCTGGAAACATCCTGCTTAAACACAGTGACAGGCCTTTAGGAAGTTGCCCCACATGACCAGATTATAGCTGGAATCTTCTCTTAGAAGCCCAATTCCAGCACTGGCAAGGCAGTAACTTTGAAAGAAAGCCACTGTCAATGTCAGAGTAACAGAAGGAGGCAATCAGTCATATGCTCTTCCTACACAGTGAGTGTCAAATGTATTGTCATGTGCTCAGTACACTTGGCCTGAGGGTGGCTGCATCTCTGACAGAGCTTCTTGGAGAAGGGAAGAGTGTGTTGAAGTAATTCAAAGTGATCTTGACCATCTGGCAGCTTTGTGGACCTCCACTAGAAATCCTTGCTCACTAAAAGACTCAGTGAAATCTCCTGATCTTTGTTCTTGATCCATGGAAAAAGTCTGCCTTATAGGCAGGCAAGGACACAGGTTTTTGAGTACCATCTTCAAAACATTATTCCAGTAGGAATTTCCTATGCGGCCCTCCTGCATCATCCTTTGGGCACAAAGTAGATCCTTTCTTCAGGACCTGACTCTCAGGCTCTAGCACCTATCTATGTTTCGCTCACTCCTAATGACGTCCTTTGGGGACTGAGGTCTTCCTTACTGTCTCACTGAATAAAGACTGCTGGAACACATCTGGGTTGAGAAAGGTCTGGCTCTAAGGTACGTCTCCTGAGTCTCTAACTGTGGAACACCTGTGCCCTCCCCATCTTGATCTTCACCAAGTCCTGGAATGGTTCTTTCTTACCCTCAAAATCTTTAATAACTGTGGTGTCTTTAGTACCCAGCACAGCTGTCCTCTATAAAGCTAGAGTGGTACCTGACAGATGAAGGCCTGGCCCCCAAAAGCGGCAAAGGCTAAATTACCTGAGCAGTGGTGCAGGAGATGCAAGGACAGTAAGACTGCAACACTACAGGGATTTATTTGGAGGAGAAAGAAGCTGGTGAGGTAGCAGTCACCTCTGTACTACTGACAAGGAGAAGACTCAGAAATCTAAAGTACCTACCAAGGGAGGCAGCTTCTTCATGCTGGCATGAAAGGGTGACTTCATATCTAAGATAATGTCATTACATAGCTATGCCAATAAGTTTCTTTCCTGCCTGCTGCTCCAAGAGGCCTACTTGAAACTTTGCTTGAAATGTCGGAGTAAAACACTCTTGCTTTGTGATTGCCTGTTGACTAAGGTGATCATTCTTTTGGATGTCACATCTTTAGCTTACATATTAAAATGTAAAGCCTTTTAAAACATATCTATCCTTCACAGAAGAGAACTGCCTACTTTTTATTTCTTCTTCCCTATTGTTTTTCTCTGTATTTTGCTCACTGCAGATGAGACAGAATAATTGTATGTAATTATGGTAGGCTAGCTTCTGCAAACTGCCAAATTGCACACCCAGCTGCTCACTCACTCCTCCTTCTCAGGGGGGCAGAGGGAGAAAAAAGGATAAGAAAGCTCATGGGTCAAGATAAAGATAGGAATATCACTTACCAATTACCTTCATGGGCAAAACAGACTCATTAATTAATTTATTTGTTGCCAATTTCCATTGTGTCTATTCTGGAGCCAGCTGTAATTGCCTGTGTCTGCCACAGGGCAGCCCTAACCTCCTCCCACAGAGGTCATCCTTGCAGTCCCTCTGGTATCAAAACCTTGCCACATAAATCCCATAAAATAATACTAAAATAATAATTAACACTGCAACTTCCACATTAAGGTGAATGCAATCAGGTCTGATATATCTACCTAGGGCTGTAATTTGGATCATCTGCTGATCTAAAAATATCTCCGTCTGATCCCTGTGCTGTCTTCTGGTTTCCATAGCATACTGGTCTCAAAGAATATGAACCGTATTCTTTTTGGATGAGACTGAACTGGAATGTGGTCTTTAGCAGCAAAACAAATACCCTCCAGATGTGAGAGGGAATTCAGTCTATGCAAACAGTCGAGGGCTGGTCTGAAAAAAAAGTGTCCTGAAATATGTATGGTGCGGGAATCAGATCCCCAGCACCAACTCTCTTGCTGTCCCCATCTGCTCTTACTAGCCTACCGTATTTGTCAATGTAAGTATACCCAATTTTGTGTGCTAAATGTAATATTTTTTTTTAATTATTTCTGACTACTTCTTTTTGGTATTAGCTTTTCCATTATCACAGTATTTTCAGGCAGTTATTTCCCTCTCTCACCTATATAAACAGAACAGCCTCCAAATTTACTCAAGAGTCACACTGCAGGAAATTTAAATGGGATGCTTCTCCTTTGCATATTACATGTGTCATTGTCACACTTGTGTGATATACATTGCAGCTCAGCAAATGGAGGTACTAGGGAATTTGTAATACAGCTTAAATGATGTTTCCTAATAATACTGCAGGAGAGAGACAGACACTGCTAAGGAGGGAAATTTCCCTCTGCTCTAGAAATACAGTAAAAATCCCTGTAGACCTTCCCCCAAAACTATAGCATAGTGTAACATTTATGGAGTGATGTATCAATGTTCTGATTATGCTCCACATGTCTGTACAAGAGGCATTCACAGTCCATGGAAGAGACTAAATTAGTTTGCTCAGTAAATGAGTGTTTATAGCACAATAGCACCTGGAGGTCTCAATTAATTATCTCTGTTGTGTTATTCACTGTATGAATTCACCGTAAAACACAGTTCTTATCCTAAATACCTTAAAAAAGATCCTGAAGGAGCTTTTCTTGTATCTTAATTTCTCTTCCATGCAAGATGGAAGGCATAGAAGTAAGCCAAAACTAAATAAACTAAATTCTGAAAATCTGAAAACCAAATTCAGAAAATCTGAACCCTTTCTCTAATAAAAAAAAAAAAAAAGAGGAAAAATTATCAATTTTGTCAGAAGCATTTTTGTGCTGTTTCCCAGTACTACTGCTAATACTAATACTGTATAATCTAATACTAATAATAATCAACTCAGAGTAGAGTATTTCACAATGAGAAAAATGGTATGAATACTTTGTAGGCAGAGATTTCCTGAGAAGGCTTTTCAGGGTGTCTTTTCATTTGATATACTGTCTAGCTTTCCCGATAAAAAGAAATTTATGTTGCAGAACCATTTTAATGAATTTCAAAGACACAACATCACTGGAAGAGACTGTTTAGATATGTCAAAAAGGGATGGGAACTAAATGTGAGATACAGAAAGATCTTAATTCTTTGTTTTGTATAGTGGTAGGTTTTGTTCAAGGAATACCTAGAAACCCCTGAAAGCACTGCTGCTTCTCCTCTCAGTGAAGCAACCAAACCAACTGAAACCAAACCAAGCTGCCCACAAGAAAAAAAAAGTGAAGTAGATGAATGTATAATGAAATATATGGCAAGAACCACCTAACTATCTGAAAACTAAGAAAGAAGAAATATTCACAGCTGCAGATTCTGACAAATCTAGTCAAAACAAATTCAAATCACTGCTGTCTGTAAAGTTAGCCTTCAATTAAACCTTTTATTGTACCAACTTATCTTTAACACTTAAATTCCTTTATAAAACTTGGTATATTCTGGTACTTTGCCCACACTAATCCAGTAACCGGCACTTCCTGTAGCCCTTGTCGAAAGCTTACTTCCAGAGAGGCCAGAAGACTTTCAGAAGCAGCATAATGGGAAGATGGGTCACTTTCCGCATGGCTGATGTTGGCTGCTGATGCCACCAGGAAATCTCAGTAGTGCTGAGCAGTTTTCCAGTTCTCAGTGTATGGGATTTTCTCTGGCTGGCGTTTACCAGGCTGGAGATAGAAAAAGGGTTCAACCTTTTGGTAGGAAGTGATGCAAGAAAGGCTTTTCACATTTAAAACACCTTAATGTTAGTCAAAAGGAAAAGAAGGGCAAAACAGTCATCTGTGTCTACCCTATTTTCAAAGAAGCCTCTTAAAGACTTCACTCTTTCCATGAGAAATTTGACTCCAAGGTTAAATAAAATTCTAATTTTAAAAGGTCTTTAATGTCTTACTAAGACAGGAGTGTCTTCTTGGCCTATGCTTTTAGACAATATAGCCCTTAGTGGTTCTTATTGGTCTCCAGCTCTGGAGTATCCCAATTAAACCTAAAACTTGGGCAAATATAAATAAGAATTCTCCTATCTTTTAAGTGGATAATTAAGGCGCTTTTTCAATTTGTTTTGGGTTTTATTTTTAACAAAAGGCTACAACACATCTCTGTCTTCTCCCTTTCTTTTACAGCAAATATTTTGCCTTTCTTAAGTCAAAACAAAAAAACAGGGAGAGCCTGTACTACAACCTCAAAGACCAGGCCTATAATTTCCCACAAATATGGATGGTTTAGATCTAGATCTGTATATTCAAAGCAGTTGGTGCAGAGATGGAGGCCCAGGCCAGCAAGTCTTTCTCACACAAAAAAAAAAAAAAAAAAAAAAATTGCAGAAAATCAGTAGAGAAGATTGGTTGTTAGGTAGGATATTTATAGGAGATATGAATATGATATTCCAAGAAGATCCACTAACACTGTCTATATGAATTACTCCACAAGGTAACTCAATATAATATGACTGATTTCAGCTAAAACATGCTAGGTCATGACAGCTGCAGTCAGCCCTTCAGGTTGACTACCTGCCTACCAACCTACCAGTTGACAGCCTTAGAAGATATATAATAATGCTTTTAGAGAGATATAATAATCATTAAGAGACATGGTCCTTCTCTCCTCTGGTGAAGGAAATGCAAGGCCTGGGAGCTTTCTAAAGCAAGGATATTGTAGGATGGGCAGCAGAGTCAGTGCAGTGGAAAACAGTGAGCTGACAGTGGTGGCATCATGGCATTCACATTTTTAGTTATCTTACAGTAACAAACCAGCTGTCATTCAGTGTGTAAAGGTTTCATCAGACTGCTCAGAACTGTATCTTTATATTAGCTTCTGCATTTGTCACCAAGGTGTCCAAGATCATGTCTGTTTTGGGAGTAAGTGGAAACATAACAATGGGCAAATGGCACTAGGACAGCACGGATACAGTATATGAGAGCTTTATTTTGATATGCAATCATTTGTCTTCTGTCTTTGGTATATTACCGGAAACAAGCAAGACAGCAATTCATATCACAGTATCATCGCAGCGCAGTAATAGAGAGTCTACTGCAGGTTGCAGATGAATGATTGAAGAAAGAGATGAGAACAGATGTGCATCACTCACACAACTGACAGAGCAGAAATGCAGACCTCAGCCTAAACTTGAAGGCAAGACCAAGTAGGTCAGTTAGTGCAGTGTAATCTGAGCATATGCTGATTTTCTCTGGATTTGTCAGAGGTGAAAGATATCTATTGACTAGATCAGTCAAGTATCACTAGGGCAACAGGAAAGGATTCAGATGAGGAAAAAAAAAAGGCAAAATTGAGTTATGTTTCATTACTTATGCGCAGTTTTTTGGTTTGCATGTTTTCTTCTGTATCTCAGTATTTCTTTATGTTTTTCCTTTATGTACCATAGCAAATAGCCCATGCACTCAAAATGCTTAGATTTTCTTATCTTTATGGTTTATTTTGTCTTTTAAAGTGAAAAGGAGGCATTAAAGAATCACTGATGCACACAACTTTTCAATGATAAAAAGGTGAACTAGAAAATTGGCAAAATCATTACTTCAGATAAGAAAAAAAACCCAAGGCAAAACCATTCAGAAATACAAAATCACTGAGGCTTCAGGAGTTTACTTTAAGGTTACAGCTATCTAGATTTTCTAAGACACCATTTTCTTTCCAAAATCAAGTAATCAGTGGTTCCTGGGCACCACTAATGCTACTCCTATATAGTTATGATATCCCCTTGCTAAAAAATCCTTCTCCATCCCTTAAAAGTCATCTGTGCATCCTCAAAAAGGGATAAGAATCCGTTCTATGACATTATTATATGTAATTTAGAACTCTTATTGGTGAAATGTATGAACTATGATGTTTGTAGCTATGACAGAGAATAGAAATTGTATGACAAAAAGGGAAACTTAACTAAAGGCTACTAAAAACTTATTGGAAATTAGCTGCAATCTATCCTATTCTATCTTATTTTTAAAACATGACCAGGAAGCAGAATATAGCATAAGGAAGCATTAAAGCCATCTGGTCATTCAAGCCTGGACAGTGTTTTCCCAGAGGAAAAGAAATGTGAACATTTTGCACACACTTTTGGCATGGGTGTATCATTATCTAGATTTGTCCAATCTAACACCCAGGACCTGATACACATGTATATGGCCTTCGACCCAAATTCCCAGAAAACCAAACCAAACCAAACCAAACTAACTTGAGAAAACAATGCTACAAAAACAACAACAGCAAGTGAGACAGATTTTTGGTAAAATAATCAAAATGCCAAAAATTAAAATAGGTCAAATTAACATTCTGGTAGTTTTAAAGAATTTATTTCATACTTCAGTTTACACTCAATGTGTTATAGTGAGAGACATTAGGTTAGCTTTGGAAATATTAAAGCATCTGAATGTCTGAGTTTACCTGAATAGCTACAAAGAGAGGAATTATCAGAAGAGCATGCACTTGAAAGTGCTGTGCAGATGACTAGGCAGGCCTATCATGCAACTGACAATTTAATTGCTACTAGTTAATCAGATTGTAGACTTTGACATAGGCACTTGTTACTTTTTTTGGAGTAGTAAGGGTCAAAGAGTATGCAAAATTAACATCTCCTGAAACTTATGCCATCATAGGTGGCAACTAAAGAACATGTCAATAACTGCCTATCAGAACGCACGTTTTCTGTGCATGCTTCATATAGATGCAGCTGACAATTCAATGAAGCAGAAGCAGATGGAAAATGCTGGATTTTACCAAATGTATAGTGAAGGTTAGAAAAATTGCCGAAGAATCCATTATCATGATTATTTTAACTATTACAAATATTGTTGGCTACATTACAATGTTTTAGAGTACCCCATGAATTTCTGGCATATTGGTGGAAATAAGTACTTATATACCAGATAATACTCCTGTTACTTGATGTGGCATTTGTAGTTAAGAATATGTTACCAGATCACATGGGTCAAAAAGATACAGGTGTGGTTTTGATAGCTTTGGTTGCAGAGCTCAAAATGGGCTATACACACACTTTTTCTCCATTAGAAGACATTGGTGAAGCCCAGAGTTGTTAGAAGCTTGGAAAATAGTTTTGTTTTGCTTTTTGTAGTTGTGAAGGCAGCAATCTCAATCCAATTCCGCTGGTGAAATTATTATAAAAACCCAACAACAACAAACTAAAAGACTTGGCTCTGCAAAGAAAATCATCCACTTTGTTAAAACTGCATTTCAAAATGTTCTGAGTCTATTGCTTCTCTGTTTCTCTTACAGAGGGATGAATGAAACACACAAGTACTGATGATTGGCTGGACTTGTTTGCAACAGCTGCAGGAGGAGTTGCCAAATCTGGTTTCATATAAGATAGCCTAAGTGCCTGATAAGCATTAAAATTCATTTTCATTCTTTAGCACACAAAAAAGTACACTACTTCCATAGAAAATATGACTAAATCCTTAAATGCTGTAAGCTTTTCTTGGTCAACTAGTTTCATGCTGTAACAAGAGCTTAATGGACAAATGTCACCTCCTTCGTGGCTCACTTGACCTTGCTGTCAAATATTTTTCATGAACAATTGCTAACTTTTTTTTTCATAATATGTTACTAGAATCCTTCAAAAAGCTCAGTGATAAATGCATCTAAATGTGTATGGTATTGGAATAATACCTTCTTTTGAAACCAATCTTCCAAAAAAAACCCTCTCAGAATTCAAACTGAAAAAAAAAATAAAAAGCAACCCCACCTCAAACTAAATGCTCAGCTAAGAGGAAGGTTGTATCACTGCTGTTATTTCCGTGTTTTATTCACAATTGCTTTTCTCCCTTCATCCACCTGCTCTTTCTTTAGCATAGAAACATCTATTAATGAAAGATGGCCATTTCTTTCTTTGAAACCAAGGGCCAAACAGCAGCACTTAACCCTTTGGCAGGAAGCTCATGAGCTACAGTCTATTAAGGTGTATAAGCTAGACCCATTATTCTTTGTTCTTGCTCTATAAAAAGAAAGAAATCACAGGCTGTGTAACACCTTGCGTGACAAAGCCTTCTCCCATCTATATGTCAATACATTCCACTGTTCTTTTCCCACATACTTCAGAGTGCATTGTATTCCAGGGTCATTCAGAGCAAGCAAACTTGTCAGGTGGGAAAGTTGTCTGACAACCCTTTGTATCATTTTTCTGATTGATTTACTGTATTTTTAATTATAGGAGCTGAATGCTTCTCAATACTGTGTGAAGAGAGGCATTGAATTCTTTTTTCCAATCCTATCCAGTGTCTAGAGCAAGCTGGATTTTTCTTTGAATATGATGTGTACACACACCTACATCTACCCACATGTAAGATATCAGAGCAGATAAAATCAAGGAAATGTGCCCTGCACTTAAGACAAAAGCTGCAAAAGTGTTACTTCTTACAGAAGGCCTTTTCAGCCTCCTACAAAGGAAAAATCCCTACTCTAGAAAATGTCTTTTTTTCTAGGGGAAAGAAATCTGTTGCTGTTGAGTAACCTGGTTAACTATTTGAGTGCCTTAGTTCTTCAGTTAGGCAATCTGAACATAAGGTTTTGAGTGTTTTGGATGAATAAAGGGTCAGACATAACCTGGTGCTCAGTAGGATGCTGTCACGAATGGCAGAAGCCAAAACCTCTGTGTCTGAGCTGCTGAGAAGAGCCATGTTTCCTATGCTCTGGGCTTCCTCAGTTGGTATACTGAAGTCATTCTCTTTTCCGCTGCTACCTGCTCAAATGCTGTTAATCCAAAGGTAATTCCATTTTGCCTGTTTCTTTATCACTAGCTCCCTGGATACTTCCATAAAAGTCGAACTGCTGTTGCTAGGGAGATAATCCATTTCTACTGATTAGTCACACCTTGTTGTCATAAGTGAGTTTAGAGCTAAATTGTTCACTTGGACACTAGTTCTGGAGGCACAAGGACTGGGATCCCATGGCAGAATAAGTGGAAATCGAGAAAAATAACACTGCATATAAAATCAATACTTTTTTTTTTTTTTTTTTTTTTTTAATTATGGTGAATGGGAAAATCAGTATAGAAATTTAAAAGTTGAAATTTTAAAAAAAATTTCGGAGTCACTTAACAACTTTTAAAACTGAATCCAACCTTTACTGACATTTGACATCACTAAGGAAATGAATTATCTTTTTTGGAGAGGTAGAATCCTTTCTGTGCAACAAATTATTTTTTGGACTGATTTTCTATTAAGAGGTTCTCACAGAATGGATTTCTAGTTTTATTTTAAAATCTATTCATTTTTAAATGAGTGCCTACACAGAAGGGAATCTTGCAGTCCAAATACTATTTAAGACTTGAAATGAAACCATGTTTTATGTCTGAATAGTGAACTATAATTACTTCAGTTTATAACTGTCAAAAAAAAAAAAAAGAAAAAGAAAAAGGAAAGAATAAAAAGAAAAGAAAAGCAGTAGACCTTTTTTTTTTTT
The DNA here is from genome assembly GCA_036023395.1 of Myiotriccus ornatus. NCBI lineage: Eukaryota > Metazoa > Chordata > Aves > Passeriformes > Tyrannidae > Myiotriccus > Myiotriccus ornatus. Next base: position 83,551,948 of record JAYRBT010000082.1, on the reverse strand, counting down.
TTTTTCATCCATGCCACAGATACTATTCACCCTTTATTTGGAAATCTACAGACTGACTACCAGGCAATTTTCAGGAAAACAGGAGATCAGGAAGTCCAGAATTCAGGAATGACAAAATAGTAGAAGATGGAAGCATATTCTGCGACCCACAAACAACTTAATTCATGCTTTTATAAACTCATTTAACAAGTTTAGCTATGGAGTAAATGTCGCTCTCTGTGTTAGGCAATATATCTGGATCTCACTCACATTTAGACAGACAGAGCAAGGCGACCTGTAAACTAAAAAATCATTTTTCTCCAAACCAGACAACTTAATTTCAATAACCTGACAGAAATGTGTTTATGCAGTGTAGTGTTTTACAAGAATCCAAATGTGCATCATGGACAGAAGGTAAGTAGATGTATGATAAATCTCAGGGCATAGCTATTGTCTTGGTCTATAGTAAAGTATTTTCCTTCTATCTTTTTTGTAATTCTGGGGATGAATGAGTACAACCTCATTTTACAAGCTAAAAACCAAAACTTTTTTAATTTTATTATTTTTAATCTCATAATAACTTTCTTCTCTCCTTGCTCACCTAAGATGAAGGGGAGCAGAACATAACACTCACTGTAGAGATGCTGTTATATTAAGCAGAATTGTTCTCTGCTAGTTGAAGAACAGGATTCTTCACAGTACTGAGAATGTTGCCCAAATATTGGAAAATTGATCTATTTTATCCATCTTTTTGATATTTTAGGAAAAGTTCACAGGGATCAACATTTATCCAGCAGGTAAGATGTGCAGGAGTTTAACATAAGTGGTTTTGCTTTAAAGATATTTTACAGTCCCTGGAAAGCAATCTGCATATCACTTTCCTCTCTGTATTGATCTGATGTTAAACTCCATTGACAGCAATAGGAATAGCTACAGAAATATCTGCTATTCTGCTTTATTTAGGTGCCCTTGCATTGACATTTACCCTTACTCGGTCAAATGGGATAAGGAAAAATTTCATATGGAAGAAGCTTGTGACAATTGCTTCACAGTGAGATTAAAGCAAAACAGATGACACATTTTCCCAGCAAAGCATGATGCCAGGTTTTATGCTAATCCATTTTGTCACAGAATACAGTCAATGAAAGCTTCCTTTTTCACAATGAACAGTATGAATAGAAAGTCTTAATTTTTTAATCTCCTTCCATTGTTTCCATATAGAGAGGTGGAAAAAGCATATTTGATGATTTTTTAAACAAAATAATAATTAAGCAAGAGGGAAAATGTGTCTATATTTTTTATGCCTAGTCTGAGAAATCCAGTTAGATAAAGTCAGTATTTAAAGCTTAGGTAAGCATGTATGTCAGACATCAAGAACACCTTTGCTGACAGGCATGTCAGCTAACAGTTAGTAATGATTACACTATTTTTTTTAAAGTGAGGGAAAAATTGTGAAAAGAAAAGAGAACACCTCATTAAACATTAGAGGAGGAGGTATGACAAAGCTTAGGAGGTCTGTGTAGTAGTGATACACTACAAACAAGAACAGGTTAATTCCTATTAAATGCAAGTAATAGAGCCTTATTGCCTGCCAGTAATTCTAGTCTTCTTAAGAAGATGCTGGAATTGTTTCTTAGCTGTTTAATTTTATCTGCCATTTCAAAGTACATGTATATAAAAGGCTGGAAGAATGATTTACCTGATTTCTCTGTGTTTTTACAGAACAGGACAAATATAAAGGAATCAGTTGAAGGAACAGAAAGAAATATCTGTTATGTAAGTGTTAAAGGGTATTTTTTTCTGATTAAAAGAAAAAAATACAGAGAGAGACTGGCAGGGGGAGATGTGTTTAAATACTGTGTTTAATTTATGTTTCCTCAGCCTGAATGACTGTGCATTTTAAGCATTGCTAGGAGGTCCTTCAGTGTGACACTGGAGTTCAATGTAATAAGTAAAAGCTTCCAGTGCTGGCTCTGTGAGTGACCTCTGTTATCACCTTAGGCAGGGCCCACCTCCCATCGTTTATCCAGCCAATTAATAAACCATACAGGACAGGTACTCTCATTCTGTGTGCCTACTATGAGGGGGCCCTGTCTCTGTGGGAGGAAAGCTGTATTACTGGAATACAAATGCCAGTGCTTCAATAAAAAAAAGTTGAAGAAGCAAACAGAAAAACTTGCCTGAGAGACTGTGAACAGTTTCTTGAATGGTTTATTTGCAAGAAAGGCACTTTACATCAGGTAAACCAGTTTGAATCAAATTTAAGAGACAGTACCAGCCAATTATTGAAAAGAAGAAACTATACCGAAAATTTTAATTACTGGGAACATTTAAGTTACTGCGAAAATTGTCAGGGAAATTTGCGTGTCATTCACAGGCCAAGGGAAAATGAATGCTTTCCATTAGCTTTTGAATTCACAATGAATGTGGGAGGCCCCAGTTCCAATATACACATTTCCAGTCTGAATTTATAGCAACTACAGCCCTAGTCTTGCAAGAAGTAACAGAAAATAAGTCCCATAAAGAACTTATGAATAATGCTTGTGAATTTATATCTGTGCTCTTATTTAAAAAAACACCAAACAAGAATAAAATGAAAAGGCATTTTCTTGAAAAAAAACCCAACAACAAAAAAGGTGTTGGTTATCAATGTATCATTCAAAATTGTTTGATTTTCAAATGGAAAAGTTATAAATTTGTATTTGTTTACTTTTGTTATTGTTTTTCAACAGGGAAACCAGGAAATCTCCAAGAATAAAATTTTCCCAAAATTTTTCAAACATAAAAAAATAAAAGGAAAAAATAATTACAGAGGGAATCTTTGAATTTGTGATCAATTTTATTTGCAGATGAAAGACTTGCGGTGAGCTGATTTCCTCTATTTTCATGAAAATCATAATGGTTTACACATTTTTGCGTACTTTGTAAAGTAGTGATGGTGACCATTTTTATTGACTTCAGTTTCTGTTTTAAAATTGTGTTTGAAGTTTTCCTTTGACCATCCCAACTAATTCCATTTTGGTTCATATCGTGGAAAGATGTTGGATCAATTTTTTATGAAACTGTATCTGAAGATGTTTCCTTGGAGTACGTTCACTTCTACTAGTAATCCCACCTGTGGAATCAGGCTAGAGCTAGTCCAAAACTAAGAGCCAAAGCACACATGATATGGGTGTTGTGTTCTCAGCACTGACTGACATTTTGATCCTAGTAGGTGATATGACTTGTCACTGTAAACATAAGCATAGATGATCATTACAAGTCAATAACCCCAAGCCATAAGATTTTAATATTGTTGACAGGGTTATAAATAACTATAGGAAGGCTGCTGGAGAAGACTATGAAACATGAGGACCTACTACCATATGGAGTGCTAATCACAACTCCAGTAGTGCTACAACTGCAATAATATTCTTACAGTATTAACTTCAACAAAATATTTGTAATCATAACACTAACTAATAAAGTAAAATTAAAATTACTAATATCTGCATGGATTTAACACTTTCTGTGACATTTTCATAAAAAACAGATTGAAATGAGGGCTGTTGCAACTTGCAAGAGTGTCTATCTCAGTTCTTTTCCATCTGCTAAACCTCGAAGTAGTTTATGAAAGAATTGCAGCTCTAGTTATTCACAATCCTTTAAGAAATTGTAATTTTGGGACTGGATTCACAAAATGTAAGATGAATAATAAATTAGGAGTGTGTTCTACTACACATTAATGGCTTGGCTGGCTAATTCAACCTACTGATACTGCCTTTACCAGACTGGAGGTGGAAATCTATCAAAAGTGAAATACCAGCTTCAAACACATTGCTTAAATAGTAGAAACTGTAGGATAGATGACAAACTGAAACTGAAAGTTTACTCTTAACCTCAAGAAATTAATCAATTGAGCATCTTTGAGACTCCTGTTTCTATATCTCAATGGATGAAGCTCATCTCCCTTTAAAATATCAATAGTCCGACTCTCCACTGTCTTCAGTTTTGTGAATCCTTTAGTATCTCCACAAAATGAACAGACATTTAAGCCACTCGTGACTTATTTGTGCTGCCCTAGCTGCGCAGAAATGTCATAAAGGATTCCCTTTTTTCCAGTAAAGTATAGAAGTTTTGGTGTTCCCCAGTCCATGCTTTTGAATGTTTGCCGTTCTTTCTTATAGAATGTTTAACTTTTTAAAGCCTTTAAAATTAGGAGCTTGCCCTCATAGTTTGAGGGGGGTCTGAGTTATTATAGTCTGGGACTTTGAGTCTCTCTGCTGTTCCTAGCCATGCATGTGAAAGAAGCAGGGAGCAGCAAACAGTAAAACAGTACAGATTCTACCTGTTTGGCAAAACCACTGTTTGAAGGGGGCTGACTTAATAGCTATCAGCTAGACTATGTTATAGATACAGACCATTGTTAACATTAAGAATCCTGCGACATCACAGCAAAAGCCGCATGAAATCACTTAGAAGTTTCCTGTAATTAGCAAAAAGGCACAGATGAGTATACAGAAGAACTACTTGGGTTTTTTAACATCTGGTAATTAAGTGGAGAAAAGTGGTGGTTTCTTCCAGGAAAATATATTATCCATTATTCTTAACCACAATAACCTAATCTCAGCATTTGGATCGAATTGCAGAAAGGATTAAAAGGAACTGGCAGTATTTTATTTCACATACCAATATCAAATCTGCATTTCTTTTTCTGTATTGTGTTCTTCATAGCATTGTGATAGCTTTAGTACATGGAGAGAGTAGGGTTACAAAGATATATAGTAAAAGCAGACTCACACTGGAACCGTAAGAGGGGGAAAATGAACTGGAGCTCACAATCCTATTAGGAACTACATCTTCACTCTCATGCACTTTGCCACTGGTTTCAACTGTGCCTCACTTTTTATTTAGAATTCAAATTCTTAGCCCTACAGAATTTTCATACTATTTTATTCTTTCTATAAAAAGAAATGATAGGACAATAAATACAGTACATATATGTGTACAGACTGGGTTTTACTGCTATAACAGGCAGTTAGGTGGTAAAAGAGTGCAATTAAGAGAGTTGCATCAGCATGAGGCTGATATAATATACAGGAAATCAGTCCCATTCTGGATTCATTTTAGAGCACAATATGAAAAAGAGAGACAAGAATAAAAGCATGTTTATGAATTGCTGGTATAACCAGCACCTCCTACTGCATATAGCTTCATTTGAGAAAATGCAAATGATTTATTCAGATACAGTACCTACATCTTTCTAGAAAATTCTTTACAGTAATTCCATTTGAATGTAGACATCTGCTGAGAAACCATAAAGTATCAATTAAGCTTTCTCTATGTGTCATTTAACTGAAGTGTTTTCATCATGGACACGACCACTACCTAATTCAGGATCAATTTGTATGCAAACCAAATCAATTTTTAAGTATTTGGAATCAATCACTTGAATATTGAAAGCTCCCCATATTTGAAATATTGAAGTTACCCACTCAGTGAGCTCCATTCATTCTGTGCACTGAATAAGGCAGGAATTTAGTGAAAAAATGCTGTGTGATTATATAATTAATTCTAATGCATATGTACAAAAGGAGCACTGGTAATCTTCATTGCAGCTTTTCCTTACTCTGAGCAGCTGGCTTTACAATTTTACCTTTCATATAGCAAAGCAGTGCTGCTGGTTTAATACAATTGCCTAGGGTTTTTCTTTTCTTTTTTAATTTTTTTTTTCTTAATGAGCAAAATAATGTCTAAAAATATACTAAAGTGTGTGGATGCATATTGTCTTCCATCTTGATTAACAACAACATTTATCCCAGAACAAGTTACAAAACTGATTTTTTTCTGCACAGAAAATATGCATTTTTTCATTAGACTCCCTGATGGATTTTTTTTTTTCCCCAACGTAAAGGAACATTTCCTGTGACACTTTTGATTGCAACTTGAACTGAAGTACTTGCAAGTCATCCCTTTGTGGTACCTCCCTATGAAAAAGACAGTGGAGAGAGAGGTGATGTAGCCTGGTGCTAGACCACTGTGTCTCTCGCTCACTGAGGTTACCTAGATAAATAAGACAGACAGCTGTGTTCCCAGCCTCTGCACATCACCCTGACCCAGCCTAGAAGTCAAGTTGTCCTAACTACAGGATTATCCTAAAGATAATATATCCTTTGACTTTACAGCTTCTGTATTAAACCTGGTTTAACAAAAAAAGGCAGACAACATGCAGCTGTCTGCACTTATTTGTACCTGCAGGCACATGATTCCTATATTTTGCTATATACTATGCAAATTATACCTTCCTAATGCATTTCACAGCGATTTGTGACAGTGAAGGAAAACAGATCCAAGCATTCACGCTAATGTTTAGAAAAGGAAAATGCTGTAGTAATTATAAACTTGTTATTTTCTACAACTACTTTTTGATTTTTGTCTCCTTTTCCTTCACAGCTGAAGTCCTGTCTTGTTCTCCTTCTGATCCTGTGTATCCCTATATCATACATTCTCAGACCTGACTGTCCATTTTTTTCCTTTAACCTTTTTTTTTTTTTTTTTTTTTTCTTTAATACATGCCCAAGTATGCTTTTCAGAAGCTTATGACTTTAGAGCAGAGTTTCACAGGAACTTTTCTCTCCCAAGAAGAATTCCATCTAATAAGACGGATATTGAGTGTTGAGTGGGAACTATGCACTAAAGGAAAGCATCTGTGGCTGGCTGACTTGCAGGGCTCACTCATCCTGTCCTTGCACCTCCCTCTCACTCGAGTGTTCATATGCCAGTCAGCATTTTCAGAGGAACCACCAGCACTTCTGTCAGAAAGGGATCAAAGACATACAGCTGCAATATACAGAAAGTGCTGGGAAGATCCCAAGCTGTTTCCTCCAGTTTTCCTTTCTTTTGCCAGCATTTATTCTTCACTTCCATCCTCTGTGCAGCGTGAGACGGTAGGGAGTTGCAGGAGACTCCTTCAAAACACAGAGGATGATACTGAGAGAAAGTCTTCCTGGTCGGTCTGGCTGCTAATCTCCTGCTAAGCTCCTGCCCTGACTGTGACTAAGCAGGGGAAGAAGGAGACAAGAGTAGTCTTTATGCCTAATACCTGAAGAATAAAGCTGAATGTTTAAAATGAAACAATTTCTCAGCAATGTGTCCAGTGATGTTTCTACTGGTAAGGAGCTGCTTAAGTTCCATGAAACTTAAGCTTGTGTTGAGATGAAAAGACAGGTAGAGCTGAAATGCCATATAGAAACGGCATTTGAACCGGAATATTTTTCTGGTTTATTTAATATAACATTCCACGTTTTGAAACAGATTAATATTCTACCAAGTGACTTTTAGCAGATTTGAAAAGCTAGGCTATGAGTGCTTCCTGTCAAGCTGTCACAGAAACAAAGACTGGACCTTTTCCCACTGAGAATTGCTCCTCCAAAAAGCAGCTTTTGGATGAGAAACATTTTTCTGTTTCATGTGTTCTGAATTTCATCAAAATAAAACAGAAATTATCACAGAGAATCGGAATGTTTCCCACCTCATACCTACATTCTGACTGCATCAGACTGCACTTGGATTATGATAGTTGCATTCAGGAATGAAGAACTGCTCCAGCTTCCCTTGCATTTTCACCCACCCAAGCTGCTTGTTGGAATGAAGGGTGGATGCAGAGCTGCTGCTCTCTTCTTAGCAAGTAGCTGTGGTGAGTGGGAGAGCAGAGTGCCCCAAGGCTGACATTTTGGGAGATGCAACATTCTGAGTGACCACTCCTGTGTATCTGAAGTAGGTCAGCAGTATGCTGGGTTTGAGACTGAAGCACATTGTCAAAGTTTATATTCTCTCCCTCTGTCCAGAGATTAAAAGCATTTATGTAATAGATCGTTGAGTTCAGAGACTATGAAAGATGCCTCTTGCACATTTTCATCTATATAGTAAAGGTAGCTTCTGGTAATAAAAGTTATAAAACGTACAAAATTGATGAACAAGCAACTTTTTTCCCCCCCTTTTTTTTGTTAGAGAAAGCACATTTATTTTTAAATAAAGTATATATCTGCTTTTCCTAAGAGAATGAGTCTGAAGTTCTATTAGTTTGTTGTTTTGTCTTCTAAAATAATTATATTATAGGCTAAGACCTTTTTTTAAAATCTGACAATTTGCGCTTTCTTCAATTCTTTTTAAAGCAAATGATACTCAGTCCCATTGAAACTAATTGTACCTGATTCATTGTTTGTTTTCAATAAAACCCTTAAAAGCTCCCATAGTCTTGCTTAAACTGTTAAAATTAATTTTTAAATAAAAAACTAGGTCTTTAAAATTTTTCAAGCAACGTGGAAGCAGCTTAAACTGAATTAAAAGTTTTATTCCAAGTTGAAATTCTCACAAAATCCCCATTTTCTTCTGCCATGTCAGCTCTTCTCAAAAGCTTAGTGTGTAGAGAATTCAGATTAAATATGTTCAGCAATAGTTTATCTCCCCTTCCACTGAACTGGTAGGAATTTTACAACGAATATTAGTGGGAAAAGACCTCTCTTTAAAAAATATATTTAATCTGAAAGTCTTAATTTTAGCTCTGTCCCAGTATGTATCCAACAAATCAAAAATTTTTGGAGAGTGAATTTTTTTTCCCTAGGGTACAAGAATAAGCTTTAATTGTCACTCCCAAAACTGGGTAACATTTATTTTGCTGTATAGCAAGAAATGGAGGGAACTGACCCTGGCATGGTTATTAGAGTTCAGTAAGATCTTTCTCTAAAGTATGTAGGACCTCAGTTCTTTGGGATAAAAGGCAAAGGCTCATGAAAAAGTATAGTCAAGAAAATTGATGTTATTATGAATGAACATTAAAATCCACTAAAGCTTTATTTTCTATATTTATATTTTCTTCTGTGATCTTTGGTATCCTTAAGAAAATATAAAAATTCTATTTTGGGAAAAAAATCATCTATTAACTTCATTAAATGTGTTTTATGTTACATAAATAAAGATTTGGAGAGTGCAGAAAGATCTGGTCCTAATGATGTCAAAATTTATGCTCATACTAGTCCCAAGGAAGCTCCAGAACTTTGGGCCAGTGCCTAAAGTGGTACAAGAGGTACAGAGGATACAATGAACTGCACAGTGATGGTAACAAGAAAGAGCAGAGTGCATCATGGGAGATTGCATTAGAGCCATCCAGAGACACATCCAGCCTGCATATGTAAGGGAAAATAGGACATGAAAAAGCCAGAACTTTAGTTGGAATATATTGAACTTTTTTAGTAATTTGTCTTTCTTGTCAACAATTTATTATATTGAAAGTAAAGCCATATTACCTTCCTAACAAGGCCACAAATTATAGACACTGGAAATCTGAAAGTCTAAAATTAGATGCTGTGACTAATACAATAGCCTCAGTTTGGATAAAAAGAGCAACAAGTGCTACTGCAGGATGGACACAGAAAGCTGTTTGACTCCTCTTAGGAAATCTGAAGTACTATTTAGTGATCTCCCACTCAAAGTACATGTTTATTTTGCTTTTATTCCCTCTCTTCAGTGTATAGACAAGATAAAAAAAATTAGTAAACAAGAATACTTTTTGAACACTCCTTGTCTTTCTGGATCTTAATCTCAAAAGCAAACAGATATCAAAGTCAAAAGTATACTATGAATACAGCAAAAGTGGTAAAAATAGAAACTAGAAGCAGTCAAGGGGCTTGATAAGAGATGCATGGAAGGAGAAGCAAAAGACAATACAACATAATAGGATTAACAGAAATGTAAGAATTGAAATTCAAAACTGAGTGTTGCAATCATGATTTTACAAACGTTTAGTGTAAATCAGGAATAACACTTCCTGGGATAAGAAAAGTGTAAGTGAAGTCGTTGGATTATCCAAACAACTGAAAAAAGAGTTGTTTATTTTGTAATTACACAAGTCGATATGAAACAATGACCAAAAATATATTAAAAAATAAAAATCGGGAGAAATGTTGGCTTAGAGTTGCTGAGAGTTGAAGATATATTCTTCTTTGTCTCCATTCATTTCATGTATCTGAGGAATATACCATACAAGCCTGTGGTTACAATGTAAGGGGGTCATAACCTTTATTACCATCCGTATATTCTAATTTGGAAGCATTTTCACTTCTGACTGTCTCAGCATGACACTCTTAATTTAGCAGAAAGACAAACTAGAAAAATCAGCCCCTCCACAAAACACAGTGCTTAAATGAGCATGTGGGTTCCTGCATATGTAAAAATAACTTTTCTGTGTTGGAGAAGAACCGTAGTAGTATTGCCTCTGATTTATTATCCCTTGAAGGAAACTTCAGTCTGACAATCTGACACTTTGAATTGATTTTAATGGTCACAAAATCAAATTGAGTTTTGTCATCAGTGATGTAATTTCGAGTGTAGCCATACTCGTCCCCTCTCACTCTGTTCCAAAAACGGATATACATATGACTGCAGTTTGCTAACTGGCTATGAGGGTTCCTTGTTTCTGTGGGCGGGGTAGAGACACTTGGGATATACATCAATGTGAATAACACACTGAGTGTTTCCTATATGAATTCCAGCATATCCCTACAGCGTTGAAGAGATAAAGCTCCCTTAGAGTCTTATAGTGTCTGTTTGTCTCTTCACAAGGTCCCCTTGTAACATACCTGGGGTACTGCCACCACCAGCCACACCTTGGAGTGATACAGGCCGATTGCTGTTACCAGCAGGCTCTAAAGAAGCACTTCTACAAAATGACTAATCAACACTAACTTTGCCTCCAGGTGGGCAAAGGAAGTTGTTACATGAAGCATGAGCTTGTTCCATGCTCCATCCTGTGCTGCTCTGAGAAGAAAAGGTGGCTCTTCTACATAATCAACAGTAAGTAATGACAAAAGGGATTTTTCTCCCTTTTGTGCATTTGCAAACTGAGCTTCCCTTTCTATACTTAGTGAACAGTCATTCCACTTCTAGGGACATAATTTACAGTTCTCAGTTCTGACTTTGGATGCTGAGCTTGAGGGCACCAAAGCCCTAGGTTCCTTGCAAGAGCCATGGAAAGACCAGGGACACTGCCAGAGGAAATTCAGGCCACTGCAACTCTGACCTAATTTCCAGTAATACTTAACTCTCTATAACCTACATAAGGCTGGAGGTAACTACACTCTAACACGGTTGCTTCTGGTATATGATGTGTGGAGGCCCAGCCATTTGCACATTAATGGAAAAAAATATGGGAACTAGTGACAAAATTAGACTCCGGTTTCATGTAGTAGTTAAAATTTGATGTTAAGTACCTTTAAGTCTTATTACATCCCATGGCATATGAAACTCCCCAGAATCTTAGAGGAAGAAAATGCACATTGCAGAGATGCATCTGCTTTGCAGAAAATCAATATTTTGTGAAGCATTCTTTGTTTTCTCTAAGATTTTTCCACATCTAAAATAATCCTCAGCAGCTATTCTGTACTATGTCAACCAAAAGCAGCCACTCTTAGAAGTTTTCTTCTCATATTTTTGACTTAACATTACTTCTTCATAAAGAGTTAATGGTTTACAAGGCATTCTGCGGGTTGTTTTAGTGGTTTTTGGTTTTTTTTTTTAAACAATGGAATGAAAGGTAGGCTGATTTAGTGCAATATCTGATATCACAACATAGCATCTTGACTTTTCAGTCATCCTTTAATGTTGTAATTTGCTTTGCTCGAGTAATATCTAAAATGAATAAAAATGTAAATGTTGAGGTTTTATCTCAAATATTTGATAATGAGATTTTTGCAGTGATAACCTTGTAATTTAAACACAGCTAGGTGGAGAAAGAGGTAAAGAGAGAAAAATCGTCGTCCCTGTGATGCCCTCTTTGTACGTATACACAGACATTAAATCACAATCCCCAACATTTAGTCCGTTGTGATGTATATTCCGTTATATAATCAAATCTTTCAAATCTAGTTAAACAAACATGCTGCCATTTCTATGATTATTCCTCATTCCTTTCAAAGGCTCCCAAAATGGACCTATAGGCTGTGTATGCAAACTAACAAGACTGTACAAAACATAGCATGATTTAAGGAGGCACAGTTTTTTTTTCAAAGGAAATTCTTTCAGTTTCCCTGATCTTTCAAGTATCCTGGTGAGCTCTGTTTTTTTGGCAGTATTGCAGATGCAATTTTAAACTGCAGATGCAAATATCTAAACCGGAATTTTCTATGTAACTGTTCTGGTCCCAAATATTCTTTCCAACTACTGAATCTATAAGGATACGAAGTTTCTTCCTTATTTTTCATTTTGTGACAATTTTTCTATCTATTTTTCTATTTTGTAAATCCCTTGAAGTGTAGCATGGAGGCCCTTTGGAAATTAGTTCAGGCATATAAAACCATTTCCCAGTAGGCAGTTGGATGCCAAATATGGAAATGTTACAACTTAGATTCCAGATTCCTCCCAGCCCCTCCTCTGATACCCACCATTCAGTCCAGAAACACTGAGTTTCTCTTTGTTTTCAGAGGAAACAGAATCAGCCTCACAAAAACTGAACTTAAAGCAAATACCCTGTACAGCAACCAAAGAACAATTTTCTGAATTTAAGCTTGAGTTACCACCACTGGATAAATTTATGTTTAATGTCAGTGTAACTCCATTGATATGAATAAATTCAGAGATAGAAGGTGGACCTTGAAAAGGCCCAGAGTGAGCATGGCCTCTGTTTTATGTAATGATGCATCTCAGCCCTGCCATTAATGTTAATGAATGGACACAAACAAGCTCTAATGCTGCATTGCTTTACTTTATATCTTGTTCAATGAAATCATACTGTTAATCTTATTAATGATGCTAGCTCTTATACATAGCCTTCTACTAACAGATCTTAAAATTCCTTACAGGGAGATCAGTGGCACAGCTTACACAAGTTGTCATTGACAAACCGATATACAACAAGGAGGACAAAGAGCTTTAAATAAGGGATGATGAACAATGTCTATTTTTCATTTCACTAAATTCAAGGAAAAATCCCTTTCCATATGGAAATGCCAATATCTGTGTCACACAGCCCATTTTTTAGCATTGTTCTGGCAGTTTTCAACAAAGCATGCACTCACTTTCTTATCCACAGCTGTACTCTTCAGTGCTGCTGATAATTTTTTTAAAAGAAATATGGTATTGTCAATAATGATACAGATACTTTGGTAAAATTATGAAAAAGTAGATACTGAGGGGTCAACATGCAAGACTCAGCTTTCAAATGGTACATCAGTGATAAGTTATAAAACTCTTTTTAAAGTTAAGGAGAGTTGAATCTTCTGCAAAATCTCAAGCAGTGCATTGAAAATTTACTCCTCATTATCAAAACTGTAAACAAAATACTCAATAGAGAGATATTTCTGCCTAGATTTTATGGAAAAGATTATTTATGCTCTTGAATATCTAATATTCTGTAGAGAAGAGTACTTTCGGAACTCAAAGAAAATTATGCTTCATTTCATTTACAGTTTTAAAGAGGCTCAATGTCACAAAAGAAATGAAACTCAGTGGGACAGATGAGTTCTCAACAATAAAAGTTAAAAATACCCACCATTAAAAGTATTTCAGCTGCTGCCTAATGCCTTTAAAAATTTCTTGGCAGGTTACTGCTACACACCTTTGTTGTTTACAGTTTGCCTTTCTGCTGCCCCACAGACACCAAGCAGTCATCCTCAGAGTTAGAGCTGTGTTCAGATTCCAGTTGCATCCTTGAAAGGCATTTAAATTATGGCCTAATCGGGTGCATTTAAGCAAATTTATCTGCAGTTAGCTACTTCCAGCATTAAGGATAGAAGGATATATAGAGAACAATCCTTTGCTCTCATCATGTAAAGGGCTGGACTTATGCCTGAACTTTTGTTGTTGGAGATGGAAAACCCAATTCATCACAACATACATCTCTGAAGAGGACATGAAGGTCAGCCAGAAATGTCTGGAGGTAATACTTGCATTAAAAGGGGAACGGGATTTCCAGCACATACTGACAGTCAGAGCATCTTAGAATGAGAATGTTTTTTGTAATATTAAATATTTTAAAAGTGTTCTATTTTTTATCACCTCTTCCATATCTTCAGAGGCATTCTTTTGATATAGGTACTATTACTTATGAAATTTCATAGGCATTAAATCCATGTATGCAGGTCAACTGTATTTTAGTCAAGTTCCAACTTAGCATAAAGACAAACTTTGAAATGGTCTGGGAAGGGCAAGTGTAGGACCTGAGTGTCTACATTTAAGAAGAGCAGGAGGTTGTCATGAGTAAGATTGATAGAGAGAATCTCTTTTGGTAGTTCACAAGAGTTTGGTAGTTCAATAGATCTTTGTCACTATCTACCTTTAATAATAAAATCTTAACTATTTTTTTTAGAAAAGGAAACTTAAATACACTATACTGAATATAATTTCACAAGAGATAATTGCAAATTCCCAAGAAAACAACCACGCTTTTTTAATTGTAAAGAATTACAGGAATACTTAAAAGGCATCTCCCTTCCTTCCCTTCTCCCAGAGTGTTATTTCATTAATTAGAGAACGCCTTAGTGCCTATTTATTATACAGTGCAGTTCACAGATAACTGTTAGATTGAACATAACAAGAATTTAACTAATTGACATTAGCTTTCATTAGTCTCTAATGTCTCAGATAAGGTGATATGAGAGTGAAATAAATTTAAACTAATGTAATATCTAATTAGGATATAATCCAAGGTAGATATTTCCCTATTTCAATATTCTTTCCTTCATTGATCCCTTCTGATAATGCCTGCCTTGCATTTCTCAGCAGTACATTAGAGGGATAGTGATCTTTCACAAGAAGATCAGGAGAAATTCACAAGGCAGAATAAAGTGACATGTTTATTAATTAGACCACTATGATCAACTGTTCCATGAGATGTATTTTATTTATTTAACATGAGATGTCTTCATTTTTGCATAGCTCAGATGCTAACTTCTCCCTTTTCATATTTACAATTCCTCTTCCACCATTATTCCAGAGGAACTGCAGCCACATCAAGATGAACATAACTCAACCAACCTCAGTTTCACACTGATTATCACACAAGTGGGCTCAGACAAAGAACATCTCTTTAAATTTGAAGATTCCCTCAGTTTTCAGTCCTACACAAACAATGAGCACAAAATACACTCCAGATCTACTCACTTGTCTCCCCTACATTTGTTGGAATAACCAAGATGTCATACAACATTGAGAGAGACATTTAAAAACTATTTTTTGTAATTTGAGCAGTTGCTGTGAGGCTCCTCCAACTGTAATGAAAATTAAAATGACACCCCTTGGACGTCAACAAAGATACAGAAGATTTATTTTTAGCATATTTAAGACACTAAATGTTTGTTTATGTATTGCAAAGGATAGAAATATATATTAAATTCTAAAGCACAGAAGCTATTTTGCAAACACCATTCATAGTCCATTTAGTTCTACATATTTTGACACTATATCTAGAGCCAATATTCAAGACTTCTTGCAGTTCTTAACCAGAACCTTGGAATTTTGCTGTACAATTCAGTCTCCTGTTCTAAGCAACAATAAGAATAAAAAGTCTCTAGTTTTGAAGCAAAGGGCTTATTTCCACAATTCACTGTTTTCAGTCCAGTGGGACAAATGTAAAGGGGGTCTTACTCTGAAAAATGGACCAGAAAGGAGTTATTCTGAGAGTGGTACAATCTATTTGCCTGTCTTATGCTGTTCTCTGCAGTTAATCTATTTTGTAGAGGCCATACTCAGAATTTTATTTTGGTTTTCTGTCAGTAATACTGTTGATACAATCAGTAACTAATATTATTTTTTTTTCCAGAATAAAAACTTATTTGAAACTGCAGTATAGCAAAAGGTAGCAGCACTTGAATTCATAGTCTGTGGAAAAATTGACAGTGGAGACCACACATGAGCTTTGACATTACAGAGTTCACTGACTCAGAAGATGTCTCCTTTCTGAAAGGTCAGGATGCAGAAGATCAATTTCAGGTACAACAGAGGCTCAGATTCTATGCGTATAATAGAAAAAAAGCAGGTGTAAACTAAAGAAAGCTCTCAGGAAAAATGTGTAGGGTAAAGTTGTCCCTTAGCATAGGCAGGATTTCCATGAGGTACACTTTCTTTTTTCGTCACCCAAGGTTAAATCTTACCCCCAAAACTGAAGTAAGGAACTAAACAATCTCCTCTTTGATATTACAAAAAAGGGTAGCACAGTAGATATGTCCATAATAAAGACAATAGTACTTGGAGTCATTATTTTTTTTTGCTAATTGACTTTATCAGCTAGGATTCATCTTGACATTTTAGAAAAATATAAAATAATTGATTTTGTCTTAATTCAAAATGTCATCGGATTTACTGAACATCTAGTCCATTATCTTAACATTATTCTACTCCTCTCATAGTCTCCTCCAATTGCCTCTTCCTGTTAATTTTTAATCTCTACTTACTCATCTTTGTGCGTGATTTCCCACTCTTCTCCACAACACGGTCCCCTCTTTTTTTTTGCACAGTTCTCCACTTATTTTCTAGCTGTGATCTTTCCTTCTTTCTCTTAAACCTGTGGGGTTTAATTATTCCACTCAGGCATCCAAAGGGCATTGCAGACCCACTGCTGCCCCCAGAGCGTGGGGTATGGCTTGCGAGATGTTCTACTTAAGACTATTCTGTTGAACTTGCTGCAGCTCAGTGTTGAAAACTTAACCTCACCTAACATCCATGATCGAGAAAGGGCAAGGAAAGGAAACTGTTTTCAGACTTCCTGTATTTACAAGTAGAAGTGTCACAGAAAACAGTTTTAGTGATGACATTGTCGTGTTATTAAATTTCAGCATAAATAGGTTTATAATACTTGAAAAGACACAGAAATCAATTAATAAAACTATTAATGGCATTGACATTTGCACTTTGTTATTTTAATGCTGGTAACTTTTACTGGTCATTATCTTATTTCATATGGTAAGAGTGTCTGAAAGAAAGCTAAATACAGTGTCTGAAAGGAAGCTAAATATATAATAATATACTTTGCTGTTCATAAATTCTTTCTCTATTTGAAAAGTATTATATATTATAAAAATATTATATTCTATTTACAATGTGTTAAAAATAAATATTACTGGTTATGCTGAGTTCTCTCAGTTCAAGAATTATTAATTATTGCTTATGCAGTCATAGTTCAGAGTAAATCCTGCAGATTTCACCTCTGAATGGTAACTTCTATATGGATAATTTCTGAGGTATTCAATAACATTATTTAGACAGGATGATCTTAAGTGGCCTTCTCTGGGTTACTATAATAAGTAGTATAAAATTACACCTTCTGAAAGTTTGTATGTTTTTCTTGGTTGTCATGGTTTAGGAATGCTAATCCCCTGTTTAGTGTACACACTGGAACACTCCAAATCATGTTCCACTCTATCATTTCCCTCCACCACATTACCCTGACCTGGAAGTGACCCCTTCCCCTGCTCCCCGGCAATAACTTGAGGTGGTATAGAATAACCACAGGGTCCTAGCCATGCCCCCTCCTGGCTATGCAAGAATTAACCCTGTCCTGGCCAGAACCAGGACACAGGTTTTATTTGATGGTCTAATAAGAGAAGTTACTTTTAGCTTCTGTTTTTTTTTCATGTTAGTAAGATTTATTTAATCCTTATTACATTGTATCTGAATTACTGTTCCAGAAAACTCTTTCTATGGAGCTACATTTCTGTGTGAAACTTAGGCCTAGCTTCACAATGCCTCTCTTCTCTCTGGGATTCATGCACTCAGGAGCTGCACTTGTGTTCTGTGAAAAATGCCAGGTGATCTTTATGCAGTTTAACTATAGGACTCACTAGGGCTCTACTGCTGAAAAGGGAGATAACAAGTGAATTGAAAATGCTGAGGAGATGCTTCTATTTCACTCATCAATTATGGTTCAATCTGAGCACCCCACACACAGCTGAGAATAACATGCAATATTTTTCATTGCCGTGTAGTTGCCATCAGTACAGCTTCTAATCATGACAGCTGCGACTGCACCAAGTTTTAGATGCGTCAACGGCATCACACATGTCCACATGGGTGTAGTTTTGGGCTGTAAAAGGTGACAATGAGTTGATGGAATTCTCCCATTTTTTCAGATGTAATTAATGCAGATGATTGTTTGCCTACCTTTCCAGATCTGAATAAACAAGTGTCTTAAAATACAGTATGTAGTACCACCCAGATTTCTCACTAAAGTTGCTCTGCCTTCTAGTACAACTGGCTCACAACACAAAAAGGAAGGTTGTAATTTTGCTGTAAAGCCTTTGAGAATATGACAAGGTTCAGAAACAGCTGAAGCAGGCAATCTGTACCCTGGGAAAATGTAATTTTGCTACTATTTCTTAGAGACCACAAGTTTTTTTTTGGTCTCATCAGTGCAGGTTCTCTAGACCTGTCTAGGCTTCTTTTGTTCAGCTGTGATAGCAATTTGTCCGGCAATCAGATAACCACTGTCCAAATTTATTTTAGTTTAGCTTTAATTTATAGCAGTAACAAGTGTTTATTCTGTGTACATTGACTGACTTTAGAATAAAATATGGTATGGAAGAGCACAGACATAGAGTGATACTAAATGTTCTGTACTGGAAACACAATTCTCAGTTGTCAAAGGTTGCTACAGGAATATGATGTGGGATTGTTCAGGTAAAAACATGTTTTTAGAGATAAAAAAGACAATAAGTACACTGAACAATTGAAAACCAGTGAAAGGAAAGGACATGTAGACAGACCAAGCTAACTGAACGTATAAAAATCAACCAAAGCAGATCCAAGGCTGAGGAGGAATCATGTAAGTCTTGGCAAAGTGGACAAAGAATCCCCAGCCCAAATGGCACTTTACTCCCAAAGGAGACCTCAGAATGCTGACCTAACCTCCCCAAATTCTGATCAAAACAAACCCTTCCGTCTT
>JAYRBT010000082.1:83506274-83532962 GCA_036023395.1 Myiotriccus ornatus | reverse complement strand
AGCACAGACATAGAGTGATACTAAATGTTCTGTACTGGAAACACAATTCTCAGTTGTCAAAGGTTGCTACAGGAATACGATGTGGGATTGTTCAGGTAAAAACATGTTTTTAGAGATAAAAAAGACAATAAGTACACTGAACAACTGAAAACCAGTGAAAGGAAAGGACATGTAGACAGACCAAGCTAACTGAATGTATAAAAATCAAGCAAAGCAGATCCAAGGCTGAGGAGGAATCATGTAAGTCTTGGCAAAGTGGACAAAGAAGCCCCAGCCCAAATGTCACTTTACTCCCAAAGGAGACCTCAGAATGCTGACCTAACCTCCCCAAATTCTGATCAAAACAAACCCTTCCGTCTTGGGACCCAGAGGAACTTTGGAAAGGTGAGTTTAACACAGAAGAAACAGGAATGGATGTCTTAGCTTTAACATGTAACTGTAGTGTTAAAGTTTTTATGTATCAATTTGGAACTGAAATGTATATTATTATACATAGAGGAATAGTTTGCAATATTAAGTCTGTCTGACTGCTGAGGGGCACTGTTGAGGGGTGTTCCAGCGGGTCTTTTGGATGTTTTGAAGTCCCTCTTGTTATTGTTGCTCCATTATTGGTAAGGGAATTCCTTCTCGTTTTCACATCATCCATCATCCATGCTAAGAGAACAGGGGTAGCCATTGGGATCTGCACTTAACCTCATTCTGTATGCTGCTAATTCTGATGGCCAAAGACATTCAAATCCCTTTGAATGTTTTAAGAGGTGAAAAAAATTAAAGGAATGCAGAATTTGAATGAAACTGAAAAGGGAAGATGAATGTGCTCAGTACTTTGGGGAAAAAACCCTACAAAACACACAAACAAATAAATCCCATCTACTGCATTTCTTTGGCCTGACAGAAACAGAAATTACTATTGAAAATGTAAGCTGGGGGTGTTTGACACTGCAAAGAAACTGCACCTCAAAAGGTCAGACTTTTAGTTTGTATGCTTGCAGCACAGGGCATCCCTATAAGAAACACATAGATTTAAAACTTATTCGGTAAAAAGAAGCAACAATTTAAGAGCGCTAAAATGTAGCTAAACTTTGTACTGGGGGTTGTCATAGTTATAGTACTCTCAGTGGCAGTATATAGCGGAAGATGACAGCTTTTGAAAACCTCATACCCCCTCTGCCTCAGATGTATAACTAAAATCAAGAATGGGAGAAAACAGATGCTATAAACCACAGCCATTATGCATCTGCACTAGAAAACTCTGCCAAGCATGAAAGGATAAGCTGACACCATGCAGACTATGCTGTATGGGCATTGTGCCCTGTGTAGGGAATGCTTTTGTGATTGAAATAGGATATGGACAGAGGACCCTTTTGCAACCTGCCCCTAGTCTGCTGCTGTGCTCATCTTTAGTTTAGATGAGGCTAAGGAGACATGGTGGAAAAAGTGATCACTGTTCTATATACAACAGTACCTCTTGCAAAAGCTGCACTGTACTGGGTTTGTGTGACAAGGTTTCAGTAGCAAGGGGCAGGGCTACAGAGGTGGATTCTCTGGGAAGCTGCAGTCCCTGGAGGAGCCCATGCTGGAGCATGAGGCTGTGACCCTATGGGAAGCCTGTGCTGGAGCAGGCTCTTGGACCTGTGGCCCTGTGGAGAGAGCAGACCACACTGGAGCAGATTCGTGGATTAGGCTTGTAATCCCATGAGGGACTCACACTGGAGCAGTCTGTTTCTGAAGGACTGCAGCCCATGGAAGGGACCCATGCTGGAGCAATTCATGAAGAACTGCAACCTACAGGAAGGACCCACACTGCAAAAGTTCTTGGAGGTTTGCCTCCCATGGGAGGGACCCCATGCAGGAAGAGGGGAAGAATATGATGAGTCCTCTCCCAATGAGAAAGGAGTGGCAGAGACAAATTGTGATGAACTGCTCATTCCCCATCACCCTAAGCCATGGGCAGGGAGCAGAAAGAGAAAATAAGAAGTGGAGACCAAGAAGGAGTGAGGGATAGTGTTTTTAAGATTTGGTTTTATTTCCCAGTACCCTACTCTGACCTGACTGGTGATAAATTAAACTATTTTTCCCAAGTTGAGTCTGTTTTGCCTGTGACAATAATTAGTGAGTGATCTCTCCCTGCCCTTATCTTGACTCATGAACCTTTCATCATATTTTCTCTCCCCTGCCCATCTAAGGAGGGGAGTAACAAAGCTTTGGTAGGCAACGGGAATCCAGCAAGAGTCAAACCACCCTACTGCACTAAGGTCTTTTATGCATTCAGACGGCTGTCATTGGTTAGGGAAGATGGATGTGCATTGCTTTTTAATTCCTCGTGGTGGCTTACCAAAAATAACTTTAAAACTGCTTAAAAACATAGATCAAAATCTATGTTACTTATCGGTGACCATTCAAATTATTTAACTGCATTCGGCACAGTTTTAGTAACAGCACAACTTTTTATTGCAGGAATATCTTCAGGCACGGGGATTTTCATGATATGAATTCATTAACAGAGGGCTAATTTTACTATCAGAAATTTTCTTGCTTTAGATGTCAGCAAAAACAAGCACTTCTGTAAAAAGTGAATTTAGGCAAGTGTGTAATCTTAGGGACATGATTCTTATACAAGATCAAATTGAGATTGTTATACAATGGGTATTCCAGGCTACTTCTGGGCAATCCTATTTCATAGTTTAAAAAGGTAAAATGATCATTATGATGATAAGATCAGAATTATGACAGGCAGAGGAATGAGGGCATTGCATAATTCGTAAATTCCCATCGTAGAATGGTCAGCAATTAGTAAAATGGCAATTTGCCACCACTTAAAGAAGTAGAAATCACTTCTAAAGGTTACCCTAATACCTCTATTTTGACAGTTCCACACGTATTAACATAGCTTATCTCCACGATGATATTTAGTGGTAGAATAGATATGCAGCAGAAAACAGATTCATAGGGAAAGAAATGTTGACTGAGCAAACTTTAATCATACTGTTTAGAATATTTGTTAAACCTGAATATTACTAACAGTAGCAATGTAGCAGCTCTTGTTCCAATTTATAAAAAAGAGAATATTCTGAAAAAAAAAACCTCTAAAAATATATCACTTCAAAGATCCTATGTGCTGGGCAAGAAGAACAGGGTGTCTATGAAAACAGGGGAAAATCTACAGTAAAACAAATAGGGAAAAAAATTAGCTGGCCTTTTGTATTCAAATCATGACTCTATTTTGGCATTTCAATGAAAATACCTTTTTAATACATGTTAATGACTAATCCTCTGTAGTGTGTCTGGGTCTTTATGGCTCAGTCTTCCCCAGATTTTTCCTTATATTATCATTTTAACTGTAGATGGTTTTCAGACCCTTGAAAAGAATAACTCTTTTTAAAAGTCTGAAACATTTACATTATCAAGCATGGATGTACTTTTACATCAAACAATATAAATTAAAATTCACAAATATGTGATTCTCTGAGAGATCTCAAAAATTTACCATGTAGTGGTAGAGATGTCTGGTCATACCAAGCATAGAATATCTTTTCAACATTTTTTCCCTGTGGGCAAAGGAGAATATGGCTTTCAAAACTTACTTTAAGGTCAAAATTTCAGTATGTGATAAAAGGAGCTCATTCTTTATCTTGTAATGAGCTCAGTAGGCCCATTTGATGTAGATCAAGTGGTTGAAATGAAATCTTTCATATCTTTGACATTCATGCAGACTTTCTCAGCTTAGTTTTTACCTGTTTTTTAGTTTCTTTTTTTTATTATTATTATTTTTAAGCAAATGATCAGCAATAATATGGAATATCCCTTGCTTTGTGGTATTTAACAATTATTCACTGCATTTATCAGATACCTGCTATGGTTTCCCAAGTAGTGACTTGATTTAACGACATAGATTATACTTTTTAAACTCCTTCACATGGTGCACGAATATAGTCCACAGTTTGGGTGATCAAAATGAAAGACGAATTTGTTACGAAATGTTAAGTGAATAATAAGTATATATTTAACACCTGTTACATCCACATGTGGGTTTCTAACATCAGACAGTTGATGTCTCTGTCATGAGACACATATTTTCCTCACTCTAACTCTTCAAGTACAAATAACTTTACATCATATGACTTCTTTAAAAAAAGGACAAAATGTCATACACGGAATCGTCATAGGACAATGAGAATGGCATTCCATGAAAAAAAAAAAATTTCTTTGTTCCATGTACCACTGTCTCTCTCAACACCATGCATTTCCTCATGCTGATGCATTTCTGTCAGTCCTCATTTGGCATCCTCATTGTTCACATCAATGGCCTCCGAATTTAACATACAGGCAAGAATTTTTATGTTGATAGCTTTAAGCTTTCCAAATCTGATTGGACTTTGCCGACACTGTTGAATAATGATTAGTCTCGAGAGCATTACCCAATAGAGATGTAATTAAATTTTTCTAATCCCATACAGCAGCAAGCAAAGCTTTCTCAGAGTGAGAATTTCTCATCATTCACTCATTCAGTTGTTTACAGCTCTGAGCTGTATGTAACTCACTTTTTATTCCTCTGACTGCTTTGTGCACTCAGTTTTATGAGCTTGACCATTGTGAACATGGAAGAGTTCTCCCCTTATGCAGAAAGGCTAAGTAAGAATTACACCACATATTTTTCACTTCAGTCATTTCACTCAGTCTCAACTTCCAAAATTCTAGTCAGTCTCACTCTCTGAATTTAATTCTATGGCTTTGCAATTCCAGACTACCTTGGGACCAGTTAAAACATATTTCCTTTTTTCTTTTCTTTTTCTTTTCTCTTATTCCAATTGTATGGCTAATCTTTAATCACAGATGGTTTGAACCATTCACCCTAACTTATTCTCTTCTTGGCAAATACTGAGCAATACTTTAAAAAAATTACTCAAAGTTTTGGCCTTTTCTCTTTGCTTTGTTCAGTGACATTTCTCGGGCAATTTTGCCATCTGTGGAATAAAATTAAAAGGAGAGGAGTAAGGGTGAAATCCCTATTGCCTGTTCTGAAATATCAGTTATTCTATTATCTAGTATTTACCTGGGATTGTCTCTTTTGCATCTTTTCAAACAACCTTTCAGAATCCTAATAAGTGATCTCCGGCTGGGATAAGCTACCATTCATCAAATGAATAATTTTTAAAGAATTGAGCTTTGGGGAAGAAGAAATGTTTCTTTTTTTTTTTTTTTTTTTTTTTTAACAGAAAACTGGTGAAGCACCTTCACTGAAGAATTTTCTATATGTCCAGCAAAGACTCCAGGTGTTCATCTACTCTACTGCTCTTCCTGAAGATGCATAAGTGGACACATTTCTGACTTTAGTTGGCTACTGTTTAATGACATGTAAAGAGGAGAGTCAGATATACTGAAGAGATGGATAAAAGAGACTGGAATTGCATAGATGAAGAAAAGGATTATGAAAAGTAATGTCATTAGAAAAATAGGTTGGATTTCAAGAAGACAAGATGCAAAGTTTTATGCTATGGAGTAAAAGCAAGGGGATGAACTGTGTTAAGACAAACCAGTTATTTGTAAAGATGATGCTGGCAAAACGACCAATGGTGATAAACAGGCCAAGAAAGTATTTATGGTGAAAATTAGGACATTTCAGCCCTCAGAAAAACAATATGTTAGAGCAGCTTTCCAATAGGAATAATATGGGGAAAATAATGAACTAGTCTTAGACTTGATCTTTTTGGGAAATGGATTATATGCCCAGGCTGCCAGCAGTAGCAGCAGGTGGAACTGAGGAACCAAATGTTTCCTTTCCATCTATGCTCCACAGAGTAAATCTAGCTCAAAGAACTGGCATTTTCCATAGGAAAGTGAACTGAAAGAAACTCAGTCCCTAAGAGAGACTTGGAATTTAAAACAGTTTTGTTATGTAAGACAAGACAAAGACACAGAAGGATTTTAACTATACCATCTTGTAAAGAAATATATCAAACATTTAAGTAGGTTTCATCTAGCTCAACTTAGAAGTCTTAAATTTATGTTCTTGATCCTGTTTCAGGTAACTTGAACTCTCCCTTTTTAACCAAGGGAGAGAAAAAGGTAGTGTTAGAAAGTGGATATACCTTAAATTTTGTTTATATAATTAGATATATCTTAAAAGCCTATCTTAGGACAAATTCCAGTTTGAATTC
Organism: Myiotriccus ornatus; assembly: GCA_036023395.1. NCBI lineage: Eukaryota > Metazoa > Chordata > Aves > Passeriformes > Tyrannidae > Myiotriccus > Myiotriccus ornatus. The sequence continues at coordinate 83,526,804 of JAYRBT010000082.1, read as the reverse complement.
CCCTTTTGAGGCACCAGCTTGTTATTCTTTTATTCGGAAGCTATCTTTTTCACTTTATAGGCAAATATATCATTTAATGTAACTTTTATTCATCTCACACAAGCTTTATGGAAAAAATAGATCAAAGTGTCCTTTATCAAATTTAAATTAATACACAATGAAATTAATCATAAGACCCAGATTTACCACTATGACAATGAAAAACATGATTTTAAAAAACTTATTATTACTTTATTAGTAAGGAAGAAGCCATGTATTTTCATGTTGATTTGAGATTGGTGAAATAATTTTCTTCAAAAGAAAGGCAAATAAGAAAAATTAAAAGTACAGAAAGGTGTGAAATGGTTGTTCTGCTACCCTCAGGCATGTTGGTACGTCTGTTATATCAGGTTAAGACTACATTAATTTACAGATGGGTAAAGCACTTCACTGAACGGTCATGTCAGATTATGAAGTTGTGAACTGGTGATGAAGTAGTTTCAGTACACAGCTTTTCTTTTTGCTTCACTGACAGAATCCAATTAACAGCACCAAACATACAGCCAGTGTTTAATGCATTGATAAAACACGACTTTAAAATTCAAAAGATCCATTAACCTTAATTTAAATGAGCTTGGTACTTAGTAAAACCACAACTTAACACATAAAATAAGAAATCATCCTGATATTTCTTCTTTGTAAACAGTTTCTACAACAAGCAGATGTGAATTCCAATAGAAGAAAAGAGACAGAAAGACACGAGGGAAGGAAGAAGGAAAAGAAAAAAAGAAAGACAGAAGACTATAATATTCCAGAGAAAATATTCTTAACAGAGTGAAAGAAAACCAAAATTCCTGACAAAATTTCTGCAGCATTCTAGCTCTAACACATTGCATCTTTCTTCCAGACAGCTTATTTATGCTAGCAAAAGTTACTTGCCTAATTAGCCCAATGATCCAGGTATGCTAATGACTATTGATCAGATGTGTGGTGAATTAAAGTATTAAGTTGTTCGGCCTTCACTGACAACTTGCAAACAGTTATTCCCATAGTTAGCTCAGTTGAATTAATTAGGATTCTTCATGTGAATAATTGTTGTAAGAGATGAATATTCTGGTCTGAGGTAGATTTTTCTTATCTAAAGAGTATTCATGCTCTGCTTGGCCCTCTGAGGCAGGCACCGTGTCTCAGGAGCAGGAGAAGAACAAGGTGCATCATTCTTGCAGAATTCTGCCAGCATTATAGCCAATTTGAATGATTTAAGTAAATTTCACATGTCTTTCATATGTGGACAACTAACATGAGAGAATAAGAAACAATTTTGAATCACAACACCTTGTAGTTACTGTGTATAACTACCTGAGAGTCTCCAGTTTGCAAGTGGCCTGTTACGACAATACCATTAGAATTTGCTGATGAACCAGACTGTTTTATTTTTCAGGACTCACAGGGCTTCCTTTTGTTGTGGTGTTTGCCATATTATTTACCAGTCCTTGACTGTTTTTAACCTTAATCTGCTCTTTAAAATGTCTTCTTTTCACATCAGGAAAGCACTCAGATTTATTCCTGGTATTATTTGTATGCTTCGTTTATAAAAATATTCAAATTTTGAAGAGTAGTCTGGATCTACTCTTACCAAATAAATGCAGCCTTTACATTTCCCTTTTCAGAGGGCTTAATCCCTTAATTTAGGGATTTCTACTGGAAGTTTTTAAACATTTTCCATAAGAGTGGGCCCTGCATTCCACTGACATCAATAGGAACTCTGCAACCTTCACTATTAAACTGTATTTTTTACTTGATGAGTTGTACATTGTAATCGAGCCTCAGAATTTAATTATATTTGGAGTGCTCGTATTCTAGCAACACAGATTAGCTTTAATTAGTTTTTTTTCCTGTATTGATTTCCAGGAAGATTTAAACATACAGGTTCCAGTAGTACTATATAGGAGGTACATTTCTTAATCCTTTGGTCTTCAGTGGGAGGACAAGGCACTAAGAGAGCAAAAGCCACTACGCAGCATTTGAGGAAGCTGAGTGATTCCAAACAAAAATTCAAGCAATACAGGACAGTCTTCCTGGTAACATTTGCTTGCCTAGAACCTGTTCCATCATGGATTTTAATACTCATCACTGAAGTAATAAAAGGAGTAAGTAGTAGGAATTAAATCATGGCCTGTTCTTAATCTTGAGATAAAAAATCTAAGTCATGCAAATAACTAAAAATAATGCCATTCCTAATGTAGACAGCAAAAAAGCAAATACTATTCAATGATTTGCCCACTAAGGTTTCCAGGAAGAGCTCTTGTCACTGTACTGCAAAATAAAAATCTTGGGTCCTGGCTAATGTCACAGCTTCCGATATTTCTAAAATGTATGGAGATTTACTAATTACGGTTCAACTTTCTTATATTCAGTTCAGTTATGTTTTGTATAAACAAATGGCTGAGGGAAAAATAGTAGTAGTAGCAGAGATACAGTAGTAAGTTTTTGAGGTAACACAAGAGCACACACATTGACTGACATAGACTGTTTTAAAAATAATAAGACAAAATAGAGGGATTTATCTTTTTTGGCATGTCTCTGAGTTTACCTGCTGTTTTTCTTGCTAGTGCTGATTGTTTAATCTGTTATGAATATTTATTTTGCTCTTCAAAGGGAATAGCTTTCTGAGAAATTTACTGAACATTTATTTCACTTTACTGACTTAAAATCCACTAGAAATAGAGCTCCTGATGAGATTGCGTTTAATAAAGGCATGTTGGTCTAGACTCTTTCCTGCAATACTACTTGAATCCAGTGGAGTTCCAAAGGCATAACTGAGGTTTGAATGCAGCCCTACATATCATTCCAAAACATGAGACTGTTAAAAATACAACTGTGAAAGTTAACACTAAATAAAAAATACCCAGGTTTTCTCATAGTACCAATGGCTAGAACAGATACACAAATTTCACGTCCCTGTAGGCATATAGAAAACCACTGGCTCAGTGGAGCTGCCTCACATGCTGCACACCTGACTGCATCCCTGGATGCTGATAGGAATTGATACAGACTCTTATCTCATCTCAGAAGATTCCTAGTACTCCTCAGGTAAAAATTCTTAGCACATAATTATTGATGACTTTCTGTTTCTTCTTTAGTCTGCATTTGCCTTCTTCATACTTTATCCATAATGGGATTTTGATGAGCAAACTCACCTGGTGTGCTGTTAGCCTCCTACCATGTGATACACGGACTTCATGCTGCTTCATGATGCTTTCTGTCTTAAACAGGCCTAACAAAGGTCATAATTGGGTCCCTGTGTTTTATCAGATACCTATATACTATCCTGTGTCACAGCAGTATTAATCACTATGGGAAAATATATGGGAACATAAGCTTCAGTTTGCTTCTGCCTTCCTGTTTTTTTTTAATACCTGTATGATCCTGTTCAAAAACAAAAAACAAACAAACAAACAAACAAAAAAAAACAAAACAAAAACAAGAAAACCAACCAAACAAACAAAAAAACCACAACAGGGCTAAAAGACAATGAGGACAAGAATAGGCTCTCATGGAGTAGCTGAAGTGAGATTGTGAGTTGAACACAACACACAGTTCTGGCCAGGCACAAGATACTGGCAATAAAATTAAAATCGAATATGTTTCTGTATTGCCACATTTCCTGTAACCTGGTGTTAAAAATGAAGTTCCACTTGATAGCTGGGACTTGAAATTATAGATGTTAGAGTTTTCTGTTGAACTTAAGGAGGCTCAAGTGAATTATCTTCATTAACTCTTAAATTCATAGGGCATAATGTTCTTTGTCACCATTTCACGGGAGAGAAGATATTGCAGCTATCTGTAGAAGGGTGAGCATACTGTGGCCCTTTCCTAGTAGAGTTAAATAAATTCAGAATACAGATGTCACAAATCAGAAGAAAAATAAATTAAAAGGATGCATTCACAACAGACAGTTCCATTCTGAGTGACATTATTTGAGGTTTATCCCTATTGCACTCTTCTTGCTTTTCAGATTCATTAACATTGCAAAGCACAGAAGGGCTGCTTTTGTGTCCACATCAAAATCATTATCCCAATAAGCACTAATTAACACCTTTGGGCTCAATCATGTTCCTACTGCAATCAATGCCAAAAAAAATTCATTGATTTCAATAGAAAAAGAATAAGGTCTTTTGTCAGTATAAGAGGGTCTGATTACCCTCCTATATCTGGAGTCTTCACTATTTGTATTGCTAACCTTCATTCAAATTACCAAAGCAAAGTTGAGATCCTTAGAGGCTCAAAACTTACTGACATTTTAAGACTAGGAGTTAACATTCTCAAATATGCTAAAATGTTTTTGGAATGTGATCTCTGGTGCCCTTCAAGCAACTCAGTCACAGAATCACAGAATCAGAGAATATGCTGAGTTGGAAGTGACCCACAAGGATCATCAAGTCAAACCTTCAGCCCCACACAGGACCATCTCCAAGAGTCACACCATGTGCCTGAGAATGCTGTCCAAATGCTTCTTGAACTCTGTCAGGCTTGGTGCTGTGACCACTTCCCTGGGGAACCAGTTCCAGTGTCCAACCATCCTTTGTGTGGCAATCTTCTATATGTCAGTTTTAAATGCATGTAAATGACTGTCAGAGGCTGAAATGGTTAATGACTTAAACATTGCTAAGATCACCAAAAGACATTTGTCAAACTGCAAAGAAACATCTGCTCATCCATCAGAGCTCACCCCTCCCTGAATATGCCTACTGCTAAAGGACCTTCAGATAAGATAAGGGGGTGCCCTTGTCCAGCTGTCCCAGGTGCAGTAGGGTGTGCATACCTGAAGCTACAAACTGTATTTCCAGATGAGGCAAGAAGTTGGTAATAGGCAAATCCTTCGAGGTGGGATAATACTTCTCATCATGCCCATGTCCTCCCTTACAGGATGACTACTGTGAAGACCACTCTGGGGAGCATGGAAGACATTAAAACCCCCTGCCCCAGAGGAGGTACTAGGTGTTCCCACCTGAGCCTGAGCATATATAAGTCATAAAAACCTTTGAGTTTTGGGGGTGGCTTCCCCCACTCCCAATGGATCAAGACCATCACTTCGCTTTAATATTGCTGTATTACTATAGACGGCAATACACAAAATGGCAACATACTTGTTTTCCTTTGAAACAAAATTATTCTAAAATAAACCCCACATATATATATATATTTGGAAATATTTTTTTTATTGCACAACCTTGGGAGTTTAAGATAAAGGAAAAAAAAAATACTGCAATGACTGGTAGTATACAGTACTTATACATCAGTTAAACGATACTTTATCTCACTGTGCTTATATCAGTAGGACCTATTTCTAGGAAATAATTCATATAACAAGTTTATGTACATTTTTCCTGCTCCGGATTTATCCACAGTTTTTTTATGAATTTACTCATCCTATGAAAATATCTGATGGGCTTTTGGGACCATGTCTGTGTCATTTTACAGCCCTTGTCAGAGATGGACTTGAACCTTACCGTGTTATTGAAGTGTGAAAAAAAATACATTGCTGGTGCAACTTCTTGCTTTGTAGCCTTCTCTCACTGCAAATCAACAGAGAAGGGCCACTGACTACTTCCCTGTCCATTTTCTTACCAAGACCCAACAACAGACTATTTATATTTTCAAGAAATTTGAGAGAAACAGTTCAATTTAAGCCATTTAAGCCAAGAAAGGGCAGTTATTAGCATGAAAACCTTAGTCAGGTTCTATTAAAGTATTTGAGGTTTTCAGAGAGCTAATATTGTCCCATTCTAATCCTACTCCAAATGCTTGTCTACTCTAGCCCCAACATGTCTGATGACGTAGAAATACAACTGTGGATCAGCCTTCTCAAGTAACTGACTAAAGGCTCTTGACATCACAGGTAACTAAGTCCTGAAATTTTCTTAATCTCAGGTTGAGTTCTACTTTTCACTACTCAGAATTTTTTGTGTGTTTGTTTGTTTGTTTGTTGGAAAGTAGATATAGAATTTAGCATTACTGATAGTATGGGATTAATACCTTTTTAAAGAATTCATTTCTGGTTTACATTTCTCTTGAGTTAATTGAAGTCTTTCTTCACATTTTTTTCAATGTAATATTTATACAGAGAGGATAATCATATCCTCTCTAATTCACCTTCAACGTGACAGTAAACAAAAATTCTTTTTTTTTTTTCCCTCTTATGTGTCTCAAAACCACTACATTATGAAATACTTTCTTCATTCATCCGAATATTTCAGGACATCTTTTTCATGCCTCCTTCATTTTATGCTCATCTCTCTTGAGTATGGGTGATGAGAACTGAGCATTGTGTTTCCAGGCAATGCCTTACTAAAGCCTGGTATGATGATGCTAATACTTCTCTGTTTATACTGGAATTATTTTCTCTGACTGAGGGCCTCCAAAAACCATAGTTGCCTTCTGGATTGCTAGTGATTGATGGACGCACCCAAATCTTTATCCTCTGTCATTTCCAACTGATGAACTCCCAATTCAGAGCATAAATTCTTCTCAGTTCTCAAGTGAGCAGCCTTGCTTTCTGCGTTATTACATTTCATCCCAGAGCTGTGACTCCAGTTCTCAGGGTCAGATTTCTTGTAGAATATTCCAATCTTCCTTTGTAGCAATAAAGCTTCCTACCTTACTGTCATCAAATTTCACTGGCCTACTTCAATATATGTGCCAAGCTTGTCAGTGGACATATTAAATAAAGTTACCTTCCACACCCGTCCTTGGTGAGCTCTTCTATCCTTGCATGAGCTGCTACTGCATGAGATGATCTGAATCTTATCCATGGTTCTTTCCCCTTCCTTTTTTCTTTAACATCCCCATTTATTTTACAATACTGAAAGAACTATGAAATCTATGTGAATTAGTTCTTGTAACTATGAAATCTGCTAACTCAACAAAGGAAGGTCGGTATGTTCCAATGTAGCTTTTATAAAGACTTTTTCTTACTTTCCAAGAGACCAAAGAACATTTGTAGAGAGTCTGACCAAAAGTCTGTCTAGCTCATGACCTCCTCACTGACAGACATCAAAAACAAGGAAGAGTTTAGGACCTGAAAGCTGTGATATTTCTGTCAGTTGTTACTCTAACCTACAAGATTTTTGAGTAAGGAATTTCCTGACATATAGGGGGTGCCTGTACTTTTTAGCCGTGGGCAAGTTATGGAAATATATCAGCTGTTTTCCTTTGACACTTTTTATTCTGTTTTTTTTTTTTTTTCTTCCAGTTATACATCACAAGTCTTTAATAGAAATACAACAGGCCCCATTTTCTGTGTGTGTGACTGGTCTAAAATATTTGTAAATTAGATTCTATGTACCAGAGTTCTTAAAATATTGTAGGTCAAGATTATTAAATTTACCATGATTTCAAAATGTTAATTATCTGAGTTGTGCTTCTACAGTTTTTCCACATTGCAATTTCATCCATTCCATCTGTCACTGCACATTTGCCCCCGTGTTCAGCATCATCATTTGTACTGAAGCCTAAGGACAACTCGTTAAGTTTTGAGTGCTATTTAGATTGCTACTCTTTGCTCCTTTTTAATATGCCTTTAGTTGTTAGCTTTAGCTAAGAATATTGATCTGAACTTGACTTTTGCCAGTTCTCACCTTATCCATAAAGTTTCTGTGTTCTGAGAAAGAGGCTTTTTTGATGGTAAATTCTCTATTAAATTCCATATGAATGCTTTGTTTCCTCCTAATACCCTCTGTGAAATCATTATTCCTCCAGTCCTGACTAGAGGTGTTTCCAACAAGTTTTCTCCTGTTTCTGTTTGGGATAGTAGGCCCAGATACCTTTCACATCTTTGATGTAAGGACATTTCGGAGTCTGCTCAGAACATCTGTCTTTGTTAACTGCATCTATTAGTTTCTAAAACTCTCAATGACAGAGAAATCAAAAGTCTTAGTAACAGACCAACTTATTACGTATTCTGTAGAGCCTGAAGCTGGAGACATGTCAACTTCCAGTTGAAATGGTACCAAAGAAATGGTTAGCATTGCCATCCCTTTCCCAGTTGTTTATAACTGCCTGCTTCTGAAAAAATTCTATGCTTTTGAGTATTTTCAAGTGATTGCTCCATTTGGGACAAAAGAAACCAGACTAATTTAAACAGTCTCAAAGGTGATCTTTGCTAACCTGGAACTTTTTGTTTGAAATAGATTAGAAAGTGATCCCAGAAGCACCTCATCCAGCAAAACCCATTAAACAACAAACTTCAAGAAGATGTGGCAGGGACAGTGCAGGATGAATTAGAGGGTGGTAGGCTTTTGTGCATGTACAATCTAACTCTGTCACAAAGCAAAGTCAAACAGGTTTCCTCAGAGCACCTTCCACAGTAGCTGAGATGCATTTATTTCAAAACATTACAAAATTATAAAATACTCTTTCTGCATATTCCTGAATGAGATTAGGGTTTCAAGGGTATATCCTATTTAGACATGATTTTTATACAACAAATGTTCAAACTTACCTAGGTGTCAGTTACTAATTAAAGAAATTATTTTCTTACACCATAGCTATTCATAATCCCATTCAGATCAGACTGAGGCAGGACAGCAGCATCAGTGGCAGTACTGGAGACTGAGGTAAGTCCAGGGGTGAGCTTTAGATCGAACTGTATAGCACCTGAGCAGCAGCCCAGAGCCTCTTCCGAATCCAGAAGCTCTTGTGAGCTGGTCAGATGAGGAGGGGATTGCCAGGAGCACCAGGCAACCAGATGGTTCCAAGGCTCCAGGGAGCACGGTGAATAGGGTGAACAAACAGGATGTAGCACATCAGAAGGATGTGGTGCAGCAGGACACAGTCCTTAACAGTAAGACTAGCAATTCTTAGGGCAACTAGACCCCTGAGCTGGCTGATGGGAACAGGGAGCAGAATAGATTCCTTGTAATCCAGGAGAAAGTAGTTAGTGACCTGCTATGTCACACACTCACAAGTCTATAGGACCAAATGGGATTCATCCAACGGTGCTGAGGGAGCTGGTGAAAGACCTCACTAAGCTGCTCCCCATCACTTATCATCAGTTCTAGTTAACCAGGGAGGTCCCAGATGACTGGAGGTTCGCCAGTGTAACACCCATCCACAATAAGGGTCAGAAGGAGGATCTGAGGAACTACAGGCTTGTTAGTCTGACTTTGGTACCCAGCAAGGTTATGGAAGTTGAGTGACATCACATGGCACATCCAGGACAACCAAGGGATCAGGCCCAGCCAGCACGGGTTTAGGAAGAGCAGGTCATGCCTGACCAATCTGATCTCTTTTTATGACCAGGTGACCTGACTAGTGGATGTGGGAAAGGCTGTGAATGTGGTCTACCTGGTCTTCACCAAGCGTTTGATACTGTCTCCCACGGCATAGTCCTGGAAAAGCTGGCAGCCCACAGGTGCACAGCTTGGACAGGTGCACTCTTTGCTGGGTTACAAACTGGCTCAATGGCAGAGCCCAGAGAGTGCTGGTGAATGGTGCTGCATTCAGTTGGCATTGGTGACTAGAAGTGTTCCCCAGGGATCAGTGTGGGACCCAGTCCTGTTTCATATCTTTATTGGTGATCTGGATGAAAGAATTGAGTGTATTCTTAGTAAATTCATGCACAATGCCGGGTAGAGTGGGAATGTTGATCTGCTGGAGGGTGGGAAGTCTCTGCAGAAGGATCTGGACAGGTTGAATAAATGGGCTTAGACCAGAGGTATGAGGTTCAACGAGGCCAGGTGCTGGGTCCTGCACTTGGGTCACAACTCCATGCAGTGCTACGAACTGGGGGCAGAGTGGCTGGAAAACAGACTAGTGGAAAAGGACCTGGGAGTGCTGGTCAATCAACAGCAGCTGAACATGAGCTGGAAGTGTGCCAAGGTGGCCAAGAAGGCCAGTGGCATCCTGGCTTATACTAAAAATAATGTGTCCATCAGGAAAGGGAAGTGATTGTCCCTCTGTACTTGCATTGGTGAGACTACACCTCAAGTCCTGTGTTCAGGACACCTCAAGAAAATATTGAGGTGCTGGAGTAAGTCCAGAGAAGAGCAATGGAGCTGATGAAGGGTTTGGAGCACAAGTCCTATGAAGAACTGCTAAGGGAGCTGGGGTTGTTTAGCCTGGAGAAAAGAAGGCTCAGGAGTGACGTTATTGCTCTTTACAGCTACCTGAAAGGAGGTTGTACCAAGGTGGGGGTCAGCCTCTTCTACCAGGCAACTAGTGGTAGAACAAGTTTGAGATAAAGACAGTTTAATAGGGAACACAAAAGCCACTCACACAAGCAAAGCAAAGCAAGAAATTAATTCATTGCTTCCCATGGGCAGTCAGGTGTTGAGCCTTGCCCCAGGAGAGCAGCTCCTCATCATATGTAACAGCTGCTTGGGAAGACAAATGCCATCACTTGAAACATCCTTCCCTTCCTCCTTCTTCCTCCCACTTTATATACTGAGCATGATGCTGTATGGTATGGAATATGCCTTTCATTTTGTCATCTATCCGGGCTGTGTCTCCTCCCAGCCTCCCATGCACTCTCAATTTCCTCACTAGCTTGGCAGTACAAAAAGCAGAAAAGGCCTTGGCTTTGTGTAAGCACTGTTCAGCAGTAACAAAAGCATCTATTATCAGTCCTGTGTTCAGCACAAATTCAAAGCATACTAGACACTGTGAAGAAAATTAACACTACCCCAGACAAATCCAGCACATCTTGAAACATGCAAACCCATTAAATCCAAAACACTGGCTATCAACTCAGTGCACACCTCATTTACTGGCAAATCACACTCACATTCTTTTTAAAGTATATCCAATTGTATGTGAGCTTTGGAAGCATCCATCTTTGCAAATTTCACCATTCCACTTTCACTTCATGTTGATGAAGTCTCCTGTAATCTGATTTTATTTAAAACAAAATTTTTTTTTCAATAATCATAATTTATATGATAGTTCAATCTATTTGGAACAGTAATGAGATACATAACATAATGATGAGGCATTGGTATTTTTCACTGTTATACATACACATTCCTTAAATAAACCCAAAGTGTCCTCAAAACATTTGAAAAATGGACAACTTATTTGTGTCTCAAACACAGTAAGATCTCTGTATGTGCCTAAATTTAGCATGGGAGAAATTACTTTGAAATTTAAGAAACTAAATATTTCTGTAGTGTACAAATAAGTGCGTAACATTGCCATGATTATCCAGACTGCAGTTGTTTAACTCCACATTTATTTTAACGGAAATTAGATGCCAAAATCAGTAAAAATCTTGTGCACATTATGAAGCTGTTTAACTGTAAAATACGGTGTGATAGTGTAAGAAGGTTATTATGGTTTACTGTGTTTGTTCCTTCTTGTTTGTGTAGGAAGATATTCTTCCACAGAGACCAGTAACAGTCATAAAAATGCCTTATCAAATACAAATACAGTTAGTATTGAATATAATCTTCCTAATAGAGAAGAGTGATCCACTATCTTTTGACATAACTATGAACAACATTATTGTTTAAATAGGTTTAGCTCTAGAAAATCAACTTCTTCCCCCTCCCCCCCCTGCCCCCACTCCCCCATCAGTGCTTTGGTCTTGACTAGTTCATGCATTTTAGGAATGGAATATTTTTTAAAAATTTCTTTGGTTGTAAAGCTTTTTGTCCCACATTTCTGTGCGATTTTTTTTTTTTTTTTTTTAGAAATAAACAAAGAAATGTCATGGAGGAGGAAGTAATGGGATAGCTACTGCACTAATAAACATTAAGACTGATAGAAATCAGGAGTTTATTTACATTTTTCAGTGAAGTTTAAGCCTATAAATAGAAATATATGTTGAGAATTTAGTTTCCCCTAAGTTTTGAAGAAGAAGAAGAGGAAGAAATGACTAAAAACATGTAATTGTTTTATTCAAAATCTAACATGAATTTCTAAAAGAAAAAGCAGAACAGCAACCTCTTATCTCTTGGAACATATGAAGAGCATTGGCAATGTTTGTCTTAGTGATGACTTGCATTGCTTCCTATTCAGACACTTTTCATTGAAGCTCAAAGACACATACTGTTTGCCACTTACTGGAAAATTAGACTGGAAGAAGCCCAAATGAATTTTGTTTCTCAGTGTAAAAGTGCAGTGAAATAGATATGGTGATAAAGACTTTAGAGCATGTGGTAATTGTTTTAGAAGGTCTTTGCTTCAATGAAATACACGACTAAAATATTATTAGTAATATTTTGAGTTTACCCACAGAGTAGAATGGTCTAGTTTTTTTAAATATTCTTACTATTAAAAGTTAAAAAGGAGGAATAAAACAAAACAAATGGTAACTGCATATAGTTAATGCAGTAACTAAACTTCTAATCTTTCAATCCTCATAATTATGTATTTGATATTTCTAGAATATCTCAAGTATGATAACTTTTTTTTGTTAATATTAATGAAGGACAGCTAGTCCTTACCAAAATAGTCATATAATTAAGAAACATAGATGCAAAAGAAAACACTAAATTGAGCTGAAAAGAATCTGAGTATGTCTAGCTCCCACATAACATAAATGACTAAATGGTGAGGCAGAGATCATGTTTTTGGCTAGCAGACCATCCTTTCTGCATTCCCACTGGAATCAACAAGGTTTTTCAGCAGATAAGGCATCCTGGAGATGACAGTGCTATGCAGTGTGAACAGCAATCAAGGTGATACCATAGTCTGATTGCAGAAACAGATTTTGGAAAAAGTACCTCCTGAAATGCAATGTTATCTAAACAGAGTATCAGCTTTCTGAGCCACAGGAAGCTATTAAACAAAACACTGCTTGCAGGTTTCTTTTTTTTTTTTTTTTAATTTTAATTATTATTCCAGATTTCCCAAAGCAATTCACATTTCTTAAAAGGTGAATTAAATTAAAAGGTTTTTCTCACATATTTTTTTGTTTATTTTCTTTCCCCTGGAGGGACAAAACAGCTGACATGTCAGGGAAATGAATTTATACTTATCCTTCATTTCTGACATTTTTCATAAAATTGTAAGTTGCTAATTTTTTTAATACAAAAAACCCCATGTATGTTAAAAGAAAATAATGACAAAGGTAATTACTTCCCTTGAAATAACAACATATTTCTAAAGTGGATTGGTGAATTTGCAGTGGGTCTTATTGCTGCAGTGAAGCTTTATGCACTGTATTAATTGGGAATGTTTTCCACACTGCTCAGGTAATCCATTTCCAGTCCCAGGCAACAGACCAAAATCCACTAAGGACTAGAGTCCAATGCCTTTGGCCAGAATCATTTATCTTTTTTTCACACAAATAAGGGTTGTATCCATTAGTAAGAAGAAGCAGAAAATAGCAGAAATGCACTAATAAAGTTAGTATTCAAACTACATGGCATGAAAGGTTTTTTATAAATGGAAAAACACCACTGAGCTTGGTGATCTTGAATTTTTATTTTTTCCAGCAATTTTGAATGGAGAAGAAAAAATTAAGGCGGACTACTCCAAGAAGCCTAAAGAAATTATACACTCACTTCTAGTAACTTTCTGCTTCAGAAATCTACAGATTTGACTTGAATTATTTAGTTAGAATTAACAGTTATGATGTATGGAAAAACGTGTATGTTAAACTCCATTTTTCTCGTTCCCATTCTTCTTCACTGGCTTTCCATGTTGCTGGAATACTAACTTTGTCTATTGTAAAGACTTAAAGAGCACAGTTGCCTGTCTCAAACATGGTTAAGACCACAGAAGGACTTTGCCATGAGATAAGCACGGAATGGAGTGGCAGGATGATGCTAACTCCAGGCCTGGCGGAGGCAAGATCTGCCCAGCACATACTGGGTGAAGCATCCATAATAAAAATTCCCAGTGTGACAAACTGTTTAAAGAAGCAACTGTTTGTATGCATATCACTGGTCAAACAAGTATCACCCCAAGTTGTGGGACAGGTGGCATCTCTGACCAGCAAAGCCCCTCCCTTGACTATGCCTCTGTGGATACCTGGAACTTGGACTGTAAGTTAAGCCACTGCAATGGGAACTTGAGATAAGGTAAAGGTAGTACTATTGTCTGAGTGTTATCGGGGGGATGTTAACAAATCTGGGAGAGAAGGATGCACAATAGATAGTGGCCCACGAGGAAAGCCAACTCAGAAACAGTGCTGAAGTCATCTTGGACTGGGTAAAAGGTCGTTCTGGCAGGGGGAAGATCAAGACCCCCAACCACAACCCACTGACTCAAGAAACCCACTGACTCAAAAGACAAGAAGGATTGAGCACGTGGATTAATTAGCATTAGAATTCAGGGAATTATTTAACTAATAGAATAAGACAACTGTGTAGCCAATGAAAATTAATTCCTTTGTTTGCAAAATCAGCATATATAGTTTTGAACAACCTGAGGAACCCCCATCACTGAGAAGCCCAGGGTGAAGTACCAATGGTACGCTGCTGAATCCATAGGTGGTGACTGTCTTCTGCTTAATCTCTCTCTTTCTCTCTTTTCTATTTCTTTCTATCTCTTAATCTCACATTTTATTGTTACATAAAATCCGTACTATTGACTTCAGTATATGGTCTCATTTGTACCTTAATTTGGGTAGAGGCACCTTTCAATAACTGGATCTTAGCAGTAAATCCACTGAAAAATCATGACTACTCAACATTTTCAGGTTTAATAAAGGGCTCCAAGCCAAACCAAGTAATTGAAAACAGAATAGTATTAAAACAGACCTCTGAGAATCTCTGAGAATACTTCAGCCTGTCAAAAATGACTATGAATAGGTACAGAACATTTACTAACCAACATATTCCATTTTTTTATTAAAGCATCTGAAAGTTTTGGTCATTCATAGAAAATATATGTCTTTACAAGCATATATAAAAGACACAATAGATAAGAATTTTTTGTGCATGGCAGTACAAGTAGGGGCAGCTTTAACGTGGGCTGAGAGTATGACATTAAGCATATTATATATCAGTTCAAGGGAGTAGTATAGATAGAGATGATGTTTCTGGGTGTTTTCAAAAGCATCTAAAACATCAAACTTCAATGAAAACAGAAGGAATATAAGTCAGTGCAAGTTTATATATTTAAATACTTTGGAGCACAACTCCTGTGGAAGGTTATTATGAAAATCCCTTTCCACCCTTTTGAGGCTTATTCAAATTTCTTATTATTAATCTATGTGTTTAGACAAACAAATAAAAAGTTATTTATTACTAATAAAAATACACTATTAAAAGAATGCAAATATACATGTAATTTGCCTTCTTCTCTTTATTTGCATGAGTTATGCATATTCTCCTCCCAATTGGGAATATATAAAAACTGAACACACATTTCTTTCTAAGAATTGTAGTGTTAATACATTAAATGAAGATCCAAGGTGCACACATTTTTTCAAAGGCACTCTTAGAACTTCTTGAAATGTGTGTTCGCATATAATTTTGAATCTTGCAATTATGAGCATTATAAACCCCATGGAAGGAATGAAAGCATCTTTTTTTGCCTGTGTACTACCTCCCTTTAAAAAGCATGTTATGAAAATAGGCAAAGGCTACATGTGTGAATTCTACACTCCAGTGAAAATATCAGTGTTTTGATTGCAGTCTTGCGAGTAGAACAGAGAGTGAAAGTTGTTGACACTGGTCCTAATTATTCAAGAAATTTACCCTGAACTAAAATGGAACATCCAGAAGGAGTTTTCGTTTGAATAATGTTGAAAGTAATAATGTAAAGAGGTGTTCCGTAGAGGCAGTGTCCTACTGTTGGTTCCATATGATGAGAAATAAAAAAACTAGAAATAAAAACAAAAATCACATTTTTGCCAAGAATTTTTTTTTTTTTTCATTCAGGTTGAAAATCTCCACCTGTATTTCTCATTGCCAAAAGACTTTTTAAAACTATCACTGTCTCCTTTGGTAGAACTGAGACTGGCTTACAGTTCACATGCTCCAGCATCCAAATATAATTAAAAATAGTAGGACCATGTTTCAGAATGAAACAGCTGGTCACGGAATTGATTTGTCCTCCTTGAAAGTAGAAAACTGTCATCAAAGTAACACCTTTCAATTATAATTATTGGTGCTAACATTCAGTTTCTCTCATGCCAACTCCTCACTCTACCAAGCTGTCTTCATTATTAAGGACAAAATCCACTCCAGACTGGGTTACAAATAGGGCTATTTAGGGAAAACATAAAATTCCTGTATTGAATGTGATAAAAATATACTAGGAATACATTGCTACTTAACTTTCTTTAGATTAGGGAAAGTCAAGGATAATGGTTTTGACTTGAAAATGTCAAGGACAGAACATGGTAGTACAGGGTCATTCTGGTGTAATTTCTTGGCAAGCTATCTTCAAAACAATCTACAAATGTGACTAAGTCTCTTACCTTAGATGGAAAAGCTCAAAAGCAGATGGAATACCATGGAAGATTTTCTACTGTTGTGCTAAGGCTTCAAGAAAATGAGTTTTTTTCAAGGTCTTTTGTTCATCTCTTCAGCATTTGTGCATGCCTGTAATACACTTAGCACAAATGAATATTTAACTACCTTAATAAATGTGCCCTGCTTTTGCTTAATCTTTCAAAGTTTATTCATTTTTTAAATATATCTATATCAGAAAACATCTTTTTGTACTTCTCTTAGTTTTTTCTGAATAATAATTGTGTTATATAAGGTAGCATAAAAATACATTTGAAGTCTCATCATATTTTTCTGAAAAATCTTAATTAGACATTCACTGCTGGATTGTACTCTCTCTCCTTAGTATGAATAAATCTGAAGTTTTCTCCTATTGACTGATTATGCTGCTACGACACTGAATGAAACAAAAAATCTTGCTAAGGTTATTTATAATTGTAAAACTGCATAAATGTTATACTTCAGTGATTTTATGGGCTTCTTATTATGTGGTGCCTGCAGTTTGTAGAAACAGCATATTTTGATATAACGGCTAGCTTGCCATCTGTGGGAAGTTGTGGGCTTGGGTTTTGTTTCATTTTTTTTGCTTGTGGTTTCTGTTTTTGGTTTCTGGGAGTGTGCTTGTTGGGGGAAATTTGGCCCTTGGGGCTGCCAAAGTACATTTCCTTAATATGTGTTTTATAGAAGTTCTATTTCCTTTTCACTTACAATTTTATTTGGCTTTTTAAGTTATTCTAAGTGCTTGGCTTATTCTTTTTATTTGTTTCCTAATGGCAGCTGGCATAAGATTCAGGAAATCCAACTTAAGTGGTCTAGATATGTGTCTAATTCAAACAAATAACTTTGCTTCTAAACTTCCTTTTCTATTGTATTCTTTAATTCCCATGGGGAATTAAGTGACTGGAATAACTAAGACTTAACTGTAAATTGTTATTTGAGTGGGGCAGCAAGACAGGAAGGCAGGATTGCAATGATTTTTCCTTTTTGTTTTGGAATCAAATCAAGTCATGCTGGATACTTAGGCTACAAGTAATTTTTTGAAACACAGTGGTCTGCTGCACACAATAAATTACATATCCTATCTGTGAATTAAAGTTCAAAAATATAATTTTAGCAACAAAAATATTGCTAAATTTCAGCAATAAAAAAACCACAGTCCTTTTCTCAGATAAAGATATGGCGCCTCAAAGGGAATGAAGGGAATACTTGGATATAAATGGGAGCTGCAAACGTAATAAATAATATTGGAAGTTGCAAACATGCTACACAAGTTACTCTCATGTGGATAAGAAGTTGATCTGTGTGTTTAAAATCCTTAATGCAAATACCTCTCCTGAATTCTATTTATGCTGATCTGCCCTTCTGCTTCAAATTACAGAAATGCAAATTCCTTTAGTTTGTGACTACTTTCGTGCTTTCCTGTTTAATTTGAATCTTCCCTTTCAAATAACTCTGAAAGTTATTCAAAGACAGCATTTTGGCCTGGGTCCAATTCTAGTGCTAATGTGTATTTAGTCTCATTTTGTGCAGATGACATTCCTTTGAATTTTATTTTCAAATTATTTTGTAGTCCACTGTTGTGGCCCTGCTCCACCAAAGGATAAAGCCACACGCTTGCCTTTATCTGCCTCATCAGTCCCTAAAAGTCATGAAAACACTGCTCAGATATTCAGTACTAGCTCCACATTTTAAATACTTTACCAAGCCAAAGGCAGATTGTCCAGATTGCAGGCAGATTACAGAGGAAGTCCGATTCTTGACGAAGGCAAGCAGATAACTGTCCAGGATAACAGGCTGCTAAGATAGGGGACTGCTAAGGAGGATGAAAAGTAACCTTATTGTCCTTCTTCAATTATTCTACAGGTCTAGGGTATCATTCCTGCTGTTACCGTTACATCCGTAAGGGATGGACATTGCAGGAGAGGTCCTTCCCATATATGCAAGTATACCACAAGACTTTTTCCTTGTGCTAGATGGAGCCAGGAGTCTTATCCAGGGATTCGCTGTTCATTGTACTGATTCAGTTGCATCCCATTTGAAAGTAAGCCAGCTTTAACAGGCAGCACATATGTGTTTTGAAGATGAGTGTCGATACACGAAGCTAGATCCTGAAAACCAGCTTAATTCACAATCTTTAATCCAAACAGCAAACTGAAATGCTGAGTTGTATGAGCTCCATCCATAATCTTTGCTTCAACCTGATTAATTAAGGCATTTTTCTGGCCCTTGCTTATGGGTAGTGGAGAGGTTCAAACATCTTTTCCACAAAAAGCCTGTCTACATTTCAGATTCCTCTGGTCTGAGAAACCATTCTCAGAACAGGCTTGGGAGTAGCCAAGGCACAGATCTGTACTAGAAAGAAGATTCTGACCCTGCCTATGAAGAGGATTAAAGACTCCACAGAAGTACCACTGTCAACAGTCTTTCAGTGATTCCAACAAAATAATTTAGAAGTTCAAGCACGAAACACTTACTGCTGCTTCCAGTATGACAAACCACATACGGTACCTAAGTCAGTCCAGCCACTGAGAAGTGAGCTCTATGAAATGCAACTTGGAATCTGATTTCCTGGGTCTGCACTGACTAAGGAGAGTTGCAGCTTGGCTTTTGCAATGCAAGTTTATTGAATAAAGACAGCAGTTATGGCCTCCTACAGCTGTACTGTACAACTTTGAGACCAAAAGTGGAAAAAAGCTATAGAATTGCAGAAAGGAATTTCTTGTCCAACTCAGCCCTTGTCTGAAGAACTGCCAAAACAACCTGTATTTCACTAAACTATGGTTGAATTGCCTTACTTTCTTCCCTCTCAAATTTAGGGAAACACTTTCACTTTACTTAATGACGTATATTACTTTCTGTTGTCCATTACCCACTTTCCTGAGAGCTCAAAATAGTGCTGAATGCACCATTGTTGGTATCTTAACTGAAATAAAATAGAAATAAAATTGGGTGTGGTTTTTATTTTACTGCTAATATTGCCTCTCTGCCTGGCCCTGGAAAGGTTTTGAAATGTTGAAAGAGATCATGGCTGAGATGAATTAGTGAACTGAGGACAGGAGAAGCAATTAATAACACATGATGAATAGAATTTATCATGCTGCTACCTCCAAAATATCATTGGGATGTAATTGCTTGTATCAAGATACACACTGTATTCCTCCTTTTGGCTTTCTTTTTCCCTGTGCAGCACTTTTTAGATCCTGTTTCTTTTGCTATTTCTCTTAGCATGATTGAGATTATCATAAATAATTGATTTCTTCCACTCTTAAGCATGCATCTGTCAGACTCAAGGGCCAAAATTTTCATTCAAATAGTTCTCTGAAAATTAAGCCATCCCTTGTCCTCTATTACCCATCATCCTAATGAGAGTTCCTCATGCCAAACTGAACTGCCCCCACCTTAGCAACTGTCAAAATCTATGTCATCACCAAACTAAGTACTTTTTTAAAAAAGAATGAATAGCCTTGTACGTCCAGAAATCGCTTGCATGGCTCCTTCACATATGCTACACCATATATATCCATAAATATTTTTCCAACAACACAATTACCTCTGTAAAGTAGGGGTTGGCTAGAGGGCCAAGCCAATATGTAAAGAGTGGGAAAAAGTAAAATTCTCATCCAATACAACCAGACAAGCGTCTAATACTTCACTGACATATTTTGTATATACCTAGGAAGGTTCTTCTGTAATTTGAATTTCTAAAGTTTACATGAAAAATACAATACATTCAGCTTAAATTTCACTAACAGTCTTATTGTTGCTTCTCAGTTCCGCAAGCCACCTTTGAAATAAAGTTCTTAAATTATTATGAAAGACAGAGTGTGATTCAAGTGTATATTACTATTGCTATTTAATATCTTTCTGTAGATTTCACTTTTATATATGCATAAAAAAGTGTCCTGTTTATAGTCATAGGCATAGTCTTTTAAAATATCTTGGGTTATTGTTGGCAAGGGAACATTATAGTGTGGATAATGGTGGGATAATAACTTTGATTTTGAACTTCTATTACTTAAAATTTTGCAGCGTTCCCTGAATAGGATGTACACTGGGGCTTACTTACTTTGTAATTGCAATCCTTACCTTGAAGGCATTTTTGTATCCCAGCATCCAAATGGACAAGAGAGGGAATTGAAGTCTGA
>JAYRBT010000082.1:83485523-83497045 GCA_036023395.1 Myiotriccus ornatus | reverse complement strand
GTAACAGATACAGGGTGTTCTCATTGCTCTACCATTTATTAATCTTCAGCCATCAAGAATATCTGAAAACTATTATCGTCTGACTCAAGTCAGTTCAGTTCTTAAGCTTCTTTAAATACTACCTGTCATCACAACCTAAGCTCAGCACGACAAAATTGGCATCTCCCTGTCTACCCTGCCTCTGATTTTCAAGTATTATCTCTGACCTTTTGCATTTCCACAGTGTAGCTTGTGTTGCAGGTCAACTTGGAAGGTTCTAGACTTCATCTCACCTGCTGACACTGCCACCAAAGTTTTACGTTGAAATGTAGCAGCAGGCCTTTCAAGTGCCTACTTCTTCTATAAGAAAACAGCCATTTTAAAAATAGAGTGCTAAGTCCGAGGGCTGAGCAAAACCTGCCAAGTCAGAGAAAGAAAAATCAGCTAGGTAAAAAATCTGATGTCAGTGGAAAAAATAAGCAAATTAGTGGGAAGCTAGAAAAGCACTAGTCCCTTCAATGGCTGTGTTGGATCTGATGTTATTATTCTTTCTCTGGATTTATTTTATCTTTGAGAAAAAACAGTAGATAATTTGTTATAACAAGGTAATCCTTATATTTCTGTGTCTTGTATTTCAGTTTATAGAAGATATTTACAAAGTTTCAAAACCAAATATTTAATAAATGAGAAGAACATCGTTATGTGGTCGTGATTGTATGCCAATGTCTACACATATTTAATCTCTTTTTCTCTAGGGACAGATTCTTCTTCTGGTCACATCAAGGTAAATCCAGAGAAATCTGATGGTTATTAAGATGCTTCCCTATAGCTTGTTTTAAGGTAAATCAGAGACTTTGGCTTACAGGGAAAAAAAAAAAAGAGACAAACATGACTTCAACATAGTTTTCTACTTTTAAACTGTTTCTTTTTATTATATGATATAATGTAGAACCACAAGAGAATTTGCCTCCCACCAAGAAGGGCTTCCAGTTACCAGCACTGTAGACCAAGCAATGACTGAGTTAGTGTCTTGGTGCTCTGACTCTACATTAGTTGCTAGGACTGGGATGAAGAAATATGATTAGTTGCTGTCGCAGGATGTAAAGCAATGATACCCTTATGCTGTTGGCCATCTCATTTCATCTCACCTCATCTCATACAGTGTGTGTTTTGCTCTTGTCCATCTCACCTTTCTTCAGCAATTGGAAGGCTGAAGGGGAGCATCTGGATAGATTTAGGATATATAAAGTCCACAGCACTAATCTCCGTGAGTTATTTTTGTTTGCTCAACTTCAATACAATATGCTGTTTCAGTTGAGCTTTTTTTTAGATAGCCCTGCTAGATAACCAAGTTTGAATATAAATCTGGAGTCCTTCATCCAGAGTTTTTTCCTTGGTAAGTTATCTTTCCAGCTTTTCAGCAAAGTTTTTTCCCACATTAATAGAGGTTATGCAAAATCTAACTACAAAGGAATAAAATCTCCCTGCCTCCAAGCTTCAGGGAATACCTAGACTGCTTTTTGTGTTCATTTTTCCTTTGCTGTTTCTTATGATCAAAACAACCGCAGACCACTTTTAATTGCAGTATCCCCATCTTTCGTTACCAAAGTTATGTCTTCGTTCCTTATGCCAGGTTCCCTAGAAAAGAAGCTCTGGGATGGCTAGGAACAGGTGGCCACCAGAGGGAGCCCACGGAGCCTCCAAATTGTGACCGGGTCTCAGTACTGCGAGAAAAAGCAAGACAGAGATGCGAACAACTCTTCTGAACCGTGTGTCACTCGCAGGGGGTGTCAGTCAGGCTGGGGTAAAAATACACAGTGTGGTACCAAAGATGATCACAACTACACGAAAGCAAACCCAGCTGACAAAAATAGATATAAAAGGAAAAGAACAAAGTGAAAATACCATGAGCACAAGTAAACTGGCAGTTCTGACAATAAGACAGCTCTGATTTATTTTAGTTGTAAGTCAGATGTGGAAAGTATGAAGGGTTCAGTGGTTCTGTGTTTCTTCTTCTTACCACTATCAACGTGATTCAAAGTTCAGACTGAAGCCAATTAGTTAATTTTGTTTCTTCAAGAGAGCATTTGGGATGATTTTATCAAAACCTTAATGAATTTTATTAGACAGGGATGGCCCATTCAGTTATAGACTTCCTTCTCCATCTGCAGTCACAGACCAGCCTTGCCTCATGGGAAGAGGCTGTGCTGGAAGATTTTGAAGGACTGCTGCAACTAGCTTTGTGACAATCCTTTCCGTGCCCACATGCACACGAGAGTCAGTCATGACTCTGGTTTATCACTTCAAGCTTAAATCTGTAGCTAACCTTAAAACGGGCAACCACTTTCATCGTTTCAACCTTTGTCAAGGCTTGCATAATAGTAACAAAATATACACACACATGCACATATATACACATATATATCCATTTATAGAATACTTCTCTATCTCCTTGTAATTAATACCTACCTAATAATAGCAGTGTTCATAGTAGTAATTTATCTTTTTAATTTAAAGTCATTTGGTCCTCCTTAGGCTACACGTGAAAGTGACTCAGCCTTCTGCTGCTTAGCACTTCGGTTTCCACCAGTCTTCCTCCACCCAGAAAGAGATGTGTGTTCTGCATACAAATTTAAGTTAGAACTAGAGTTCTTGAAAGCTTGGTTTCTGGCTAGAAGCAATAGGGACTTTCCTCCTGGAAAGGTGTATTGTTACAAGACAGTACTAAAACTGATGTGCTAAGTTTGGGAGCAGAGGAGCTCCTGTATTCTTATATATTTTTGAATAATGGTCTACTTCCCTTGAAGAAAGCTCAACTTCTGTACTGAACAATACTTTCTTTTGGCTAAAATTATCCCTCTGCTGAAGAGTGACAGATTCTGGAAGTGTCATGGTTATATGTCTGTAGTTAGATAGGAAGGTATGTTCTCCATTAATGATATAGTCTGAGGATGCTCATACTATACCTTCTTTTTTCATGTGTGCGAATCCAAAATCAAGAAAGTTAGTGGCAATCCTTTCTTTCAGAGCTTTAACTGAATCAGCAAAGCCCCATATTCAGAGTTAATCTTGTTAAAAGCAGTAATTTGATTTAGAATATTGAAGGCAGGTAGCAGATTTTGCTGCTTTCAATATGTCCCTGAGAAAGGGATTAATGTTTAAACATTGGGAATACTTTTAGAAGGGAAAAGTGTGAAAGTCTTGTTTCTTACTGTTCTGTCTCCATGCTACATGATTTGTTGCCAATGGTACAGTTAACAGGAAAACATTTGTTCAATTTCTTCTGAAAATTTCATAATAGTTTTAATCTAAAACAAGAAAAAAAGAGCTGAATATTGACACCATGGATATCAGAATGTTTAGTAAACACTGCTATTAAACATTACTAAATTAGGTACAAGAAAAAATCAAATCAATATGTACTGTCATCGAAATGCCACAGAACTTTAAGCATACAGCCATATTGGGGTTTTCTTTGCTTTTTTTCATTTTCTGTGACCCTCCTTACAAGGCAGAAGTAACTTTTGGTTTTTGCTGATAAATTCCTTGGGGTGGATTAAAGTAAATCAATACTAGATGAACAGCATTTACAGATATGTATACAGAATTTATTTAGAACAATTTGGTTGCAAAGGAAAGCAGGTATGTAGCCATTTTGGTTGTGATTATCCATAGCAATATGGCAATATATAAGCATACAAATATCACCCAAGAAAATGTATAAGAAAGAGAGAGAGAGAAGAAGAAGTGTTGAAGGGAACAGAGAGAAAAAGAAAGAGTTTATAGTCACTACTCAGAGGTCTTTGATGAACTTGGTTGTTGTCGCTAGTGTTGCCGTTGTCACTGGTCTCTTGATCTGTTGGGGAGTGGTGTGGGAAAGTAGCCCCTGAAAATAAAGTTCCATGGGTTTATATACCGCCAGAAACCCTCTTGGTGCCTCCCCCATGTCTGTGTGGTGGGAATGTTTTGCACAATTACTCTGGTTCTGCAGAGAACTGCAGTGGTGGATTTTGCAGTGTCGTTTTAGGCTTAGGGGGGGTTATGTTTCAGGGGCACTCCTGCTATGAGCAAGGCCTTTCCTGGGGTAGTGGCGTGTGTGTGTGCACACGGGGGTTTCCTTTGACATGGCCTGGCCCATGGGAGACAAATATCACACACAGAGAGCGCCACTGGTCTCCTTTAGATAGGCATCACACACCCAGAGAAGCATCACATACCTAGAGAGTCACACCCCAGGCCTCCACAAAGTTAACAATTTATGGACTATGGACTCCCCCCCCTCAGTCTTTATCTTCACAATCCTGGCTTCTTTGCACAGGTTGCTGTTGTATCAATGATTTAAGGCAATTTAAAAAGTCCAATTTTTGGACACCATTTTTGTTTGTTTGCTTGTGGGTTTTTTTGTAGTTATTTTGATGTTGTTGTTGCTTTTGTTAGAAGCAGAAATAGGAAGGAAATAAAAATAGTCCTTCGATAAAATACTGTGACAAGGTGGTTCTGAAGTTGGGTCATGCACAATGAGTTTGAAGTAGATTTTAATTGCAGACTATACAAATCTCAAAGATGTGCTATTCAAATGCACAGTTTATATATGTGTAGTCCATAACACATTTTCTCCAGCAAGTGAAGAAGCAGCTAAAGAACAGTCACGCACCCTGACTGCCCACGAACACTGCAGAAGTAACTTGAAATTATCAGTGCACTTGAAAGTCCAATCTGCTCCTTGAGACACAGTAGAGAATGGGATCAGCTGTCCTATGAAACTTCTTATTTACCCTCTTGACAAAAAAGAGCACCTAGATGATTAGCCTTCAAGGTCTAGAGAAATGTATGGTGATGAGTTAGATGACTAGCGGATTTAGACAGAAGGATACACTTACCCCAAAGCTTTGCATACCTCTAATTTGAATTGCCAAGCAACTTCCATATCAAAGACCTACAGCTCTGAACATCAGTTTCTTTCACTAAATATTCTCTTTGACTCAGTCTATATTCCCACTGTAATCAAGAACTCATTGTAACAAACTTTCTTTAGGATAGCAGGAAGAATAAATTGTATTGACTCAGCTATTCAACACAAACTTTCTATTCTTTTCAAGTACTGAACATTCACTGATATGCTTTATACTTGACCCAAAGATTATACCTCTTGCTTTTTAAGTGATTACTAAATCAGACATCTATCCCCTATCACACTCAGGAATAACAGATCATGCTTAAGAATAGCAGTATTATCCTGAAATATTAAGATTCCCCTAAAGCCACTCTTCTTCATCTCCTTTAACTGAATTAAACAGATCATGCCTGAAGATCAGTAACAGATCCTCTATACCACCCAAAGAGATTCTGCTGACAGCTGCTCCAGATCTTTCTAGATGGTCTCCTCCTAATTTTTAAATTCTGATTCACATGGATACACTACATTTATTGTGACAACATTCTTTTTTTAAATCCTTTTTCTGTCTCCATAGAATACTCTTTTTTTGAAAATATAGGAACAAGCACTTTAAGAACTCAGCATAGCAGAAGAGGAAGTCTTAATTGCCTTTTGAGCCATAAAAATAAGGTTATGTATGGTCTTTTATATGTACATTGATTTGATTTTTTGTTTGTTTGGTATTTTTATTATATAGAGAGAGGTTTATATCAAAAATTTCAACATGAGGAAGGATGGTTCAACCCCAAGCTAAGTAACCTGTCCTTCAGGTGTATCTTCATAAAAAAAAAAATATCTCAGCAAAGATGATTAATATCTTACTAATTTTCCCCTGAGGCTTCAAAAAAAATTAACTACTGATCACTGGCTATTTTATTTTTTTATGTTGTGCAGACACAGTATGATTAGATGACCCATCTAAGTTCAAAGAGCTAGTATAATGCAAAAGAAGTAGTAGATTCCAACCTCAATCTTGTGTTCTGGATACTGGAGCCCACCATCTTAACATCAGTGTCCAGAAACAATGAGAAGCTCAGGCAGAAGCTCACATGTTCAGATAGAAATTTTCATTCTCAAACATTCAAGTTTAATTGTGGGCTACAAACACAAAGCTACCATCTGGTATTTCTGAGAAAAAGAATAAAAAACTGTGAAGAAAAAAAATCACTCAACATATATTTGCTAATGGTATTTTGTAGTCATTATCATTAAGGTTTTTTGAAATGTGTTAGTAGCTTGAAAAATTCCTGTTACAACATAAAAATATTATAAAAGTATTTAATTTAAAAGAAATTTTGAGCTAGAGACAATGACAGCAAAGTGATGCTTTCTTCCAGTGGTGAGTTGAAATGGAGGGAATGGGTCTTGGAAATAAGGTATTTTTTAATTAGAGGTTTTAATTTCTGTTTCAGTTATAACATGAAACCTGTATCTCAGGATGAAAATGTATCTCATGAAAACCAGTAAGAAAGTCTGTGATTTTATTGGTACAAACGGTTTTTCTAGCTTTTCTAACAATTAAGTCATGCTGCAGCATGGTTGTCTGGGCAAGTGGTTCAAATGTCAGTGGAATGTCCTCTTCATGCCAGTTCTCCGCCTCTGGATGAATAGTCAAAGCTACATGTGCACTTCCTCCCACCATCTTTTTACAACAGGAAAACAAGAAGAAGAGGGACAAATGCTGTGTTCTGGCTGCGTTATCTCAGCTGGAAAGGAGAAAGGAGAGAGAAATGGGGGATGGAAACAATCTCATATGTGTCTGTGTATCTCTTTACTGTCAATGATTCAGTTCTTTTATTTCTAGATATTAAAAAGGCATGACACAGCTGGATTCTGTTGTGCTTCCACCTAATTCCAGAAGCATCATATTATTAAATTAATGCTAGAATATATTTTTATAAAAATTCAAAACACAAAGAGAAAATTTCCAGGTAATCCATCTTCCTTGTCTTCTCTGAGATTTTATGCTGGCATTCCTCTGACAGTATCATAACACTCATGAAGACAGACAGGCCTTTTCAATTGGCTATTTTTATAAAGGAAAAAAACCACTGTTTAAATAAAAGCAATTCTTCTATTTTTACCTGATAAAAAGACTATGAAAGAAAATCTTAGTATTGAAAATTACAATGAAAGGAAGAAACCAAGAAAATAAAAAAACTTGCCATGCAAACCCCAAGCATGAGCAATAATTTCAAAATTAGCGGCAACTTCAAAAATTATCAATTTTCTCTTTCTACATCTTTTGTCTACTTTAGTTAAAGAACATTTTGCTTTTTTCCCCACTATTTTCACAAGGTTCTAATCACTTACTTCTTATTTCCTAAAGGCAGATCTGTCTTGGAGACAGCTGGCATTGGCTCTGCTGGACAACTTCTCACAGAAGTGACCCCTGTATCCCCCACACCAACAAATCCTTGCCACACAAACCCAATACATCTCCTCACACTACCAAATAATAAAAAATGAGGATATAAAAATAAGATTATTTCAGCATTTTTTGTACATGTTTTCGTTACACTCCTGCCCAAATGTGTTATCTGTATTTCTTGTTCTTAGCTGCTCAGCAAACTTAAAATTGCACTGCACAGGTGGTTATATTTTCTTTGTGGACTGAAAAATATAAGTGACTATAAATACAAGACTTATGCAGTGCATAAAGGCATTCTGATAATTCTACCAGTGAAAAATAGTGTTGGGTTAAAGGGAATCAGAAAGGGACTGCTGAAGAAATTAAGTCATCTGAGCTTCAAATATTTAAGGCATATTTGAAGAACGAAAGGATCAGATTGAAAATGATAGGTCAAGAAAATCTGCATTTGCATAATACAAAAAGAAGAGCTAATTTTTTCCAAAAAAAGAATGAGATTATTTGTATTTTTAAAAAGCCATGAAAACAGATAAATTTCTCTAACCTTGGGCAAATTAAATGGAGGTGTCTCAGATAAGAGCAATATCCTCACACCAGAGGGAAAAGGTCCTCAGGAAAACAAATTACTTTTCCAGATGCTTAAAGTCAGAAATGAATTTGAGTCACACTGCCTGTCAGACAAAATCATGTTTCCTGACCCAGATACCACACTGCCTACAGATTTTCCTAAAATGATATCCAATACAAGATGTGAGTGTCAGGGACTCAACATTTTTATATGGAAGAGTTAGGCATAGCCCCAACACAGAAACTTAGTATTTAACTCTCTTGATTCATCAATCTGTACATAGAGTTTTCTGAGTTACAAAATTCTCTTGTCAGCAGTAGGATAACAGTATGTGCTATTGAGTTTACATGAGATAATACATGCAAAAATAAGTAAAACTCCTACCATAGACCTTGCTTCTTACAAAAAAAAAAAAAAAGATTCACTTCATAACTGGGGACGTGAAGGTGTTGTTTTCAGGGTCTTCATAGTACTAGTAGACACATGCTGAATGCAACTGCATTTTGAAAAATGTAGAATCACAGGGGGCACTTAGCTGAAGCCTGGGGAACACACATTTCTGTACCGCAGTAAAAATTCTGTGCTGACTTGACCAACAAGAAAATTTTTCTCTCTCTCTTCTAGAAGTATGTTTAAGGCACCATTCATTCCTAATTTGGCTGACCTATAGCATGGTAGAAGTCTTGCAGAAGATATCTGCCTCTGACAGAAACACCAACAGTCGCATGCATGTGCACACACACACACACACACACACAGAGTGGCAGCCTACATGGCTGATTTTCTGGTTTGCAAATACAACAAAATACAAATTACTTTTTACTACACATTATTTGCAGGGCTCCACATCCAAAAAAAATCTGTACAGAAGCTGAACAGTGGAAATGAACACATTTGGAAAACAATTTTCCTTGAAAACTTCATGAAATTTTGCCATAATCATAAGAAAATATTGTTTTATTAGTTTGTTTTATTAGTTGAAGAGCAATTAAATTCCTGGTTGAACATAGATAATTTGGCTATTTTAACTTAATTCGAGTTATTTTAAACTTTGATCTGTTCTTCTTTGTCGACTTTCTTAGCTATGCATGGGTAACCAGGTTGGAGACAATTGCAATCAAATGACAAAGTTAAAAATATGACTATTTGACAATGGTTTCCAAGCTGTTTGCCACCAAGGGTCTCCTACAGTGATATATTCTTTTGCAGTTAGTTTATTAGACTGTAAACACAGAAATATTATTTCTCTCTATTTGTGTCTTTTGTAAGACTTAGCATTTACCGGAATTTAAGAAAATTAATATAGTTTGAGTCCAGAGGAAAATTCTGATTCTTTTCTTTCATGCTTAGCACTATATTTTAAATTATATACTTTGGCTCTCAATTGCAACTAATGTTACTCAGGGGAAAAAAAAAATTAAGCTATATTTAGAGAATTTTCTGGGCTCTTAAATCAAGAAGATGCTTCTGAAAATATTAGTGAAATGTTTAAATATTGATGTGTCTTCCCAATTATGAAATATTAAATTATTTCTCCCTAAACAGTCAGCAAGAATCCTAGATACTCACTCACATAAACTCAAAATCACATGAAATTTCACGTACAACTTTGATTTTTTGCTTTAGTGTTTTCCATATTTATTACACAAAAAAGATTTGCTTAAAATAACACTATAATAAATCGTAAGGAATGAAAAAAAAACCCTTCTATATATCAAAATAAGGCTTAATGTTTGTTTTTATTTCCTTAAGGAGTGTGCAGTCCTTAAAAAGAATGGGTATTAAATGAGTAAATTTCTTCTTCTATCCAGTCCCACATTTTTGGTAGTTCTATAACCATAAGAAATGGTCATACTCATCATATTCATACATACCAGCTTAAAACCACATGAATCTAGTCTATTTCACTAACAGGAAAAAAAGTCTATCTGCAATTGTAGCACTGAGAAAAGCTCAGCAAACCAACAAAACTCTCTTATTTCCAACAAACCAAAACCAAACCAAACCAAACAAACAACATCCCCCCCCCTCAAAATATAAACCCATGTTGTCATGGGCAGCCAAGTAATTTCCAAAGACTCTGAAGACTTGGGATCAGGTTATTAACTTCTAGCCAGGCACAACTATTTGCATCTTGCCTTAAGTGATCAGTGTCCTTCATATCATAGTCTCTTGAAGATGATCTATTCTTTTGTGTTGATCTGTAGTGCCATCTTAAGATTTTGAATTCTTCCAAAGTATGTATGTTTGGTTTTAGCAGATAAAAAAGATTAAATGGATACGCACAACAAATATCTGGACAGTTCCAGAACATACGGACATCAACAATATGTTTCTGAGATATCCTGTTCTGCAGTTTATCAGTACTTATCCTAAAATATTGAGAAACTATAAAATGCCATGTTAAAAAATGGGAGAATCATGATACTACCCATTTCAAACCGTCAAAGCATAGCAATGGCAATTTGGCTTTTTTTGTTGGTAGTGGTGATTTTTGGTTGTTTGGTCTGGTTTGGCTGACTTTTTGGTTTTGTTTTTTATTTTGTTTTTTTCCCCCACTAATAGGTAACTTCATATTTCAGGGTTCTCAGGCTAAAAAGAGATAAAGTATTCTCTTTTAATTACAGTATTTCTGTTATATCAGGGCAATATAATTTCATTTTTTTTATTTGCCACACAATCCCAAACTCTTAGTATTTGAGTGCTTGTAGATACAAACTTGTATTTGTTTTCCTCTCCACCATCTTCATCTTCCTCTCATATGAAGAGACCTTTTACCTAAACTTCTCCACTTGTCATCTTCAAAAATATCAATCTCCTTTTAAAGGAAAACAAAGCTCATTCTAGATCAAAGCTGATACAGAACACATGGTACACTATTGGCCCTGGAATCACAAGCTGTGAAGGTCACTGGAAGATTCTGATAAACTACTGAAAAGCAATTTTCTGACTCAAGATGTTTGAGAAATCTGTTTCTCCTCTGCCAGGCTATGAGAGAGACAACTGCAAGTGCTTTCTGGTTCATCTGAGAGGCCCTATCATACCCAAGCTCACATCCCAGGCTAGAAGGGTTCCATGACACTTTTAACCCAAAAGTAAAGGCACACCAGGGAAAAAGCCTGTCTGCCACACTGCAGGCTACCCTGTCTGTACACCCTTTAACAAAGCACACTAATATTCCTTGATCTGTCTTTGCTACTGGGTGAGAATACATTAGCAGAGGCTGTGCAGAGATGGTTCAACAAGGGGGTGACTGGTTCCCAGTTAAGGATGATAGCAAATGGGCTCCTTTTCCCCCCGGCACTGCAGGAACACAGTGAGAAAGTAGGGAAACCTGCAATCCCACCAGTCTTCTATGGCAGCAAAGAGCTGAACCTCCTTAAAAAAAAGACAAACAAAAAGACAAACAAAAAAACAATCAAAAACTCAGCTGCATTTTAATGCCCTGCCAGAATCCTCCGTGCTTGCTGTAGGCTGTGTACAACGTCTGGGAAGCTAGTCTGACGAACTTGAAGTTGGATAGGGAGAGGGAACCCCAGGCCAGAGGCTTTCCCTACCTCTAGCTCCGGGGGGGAGCGTGCTCTCCCCCTGCCCCCCACCATGTGGGTCCCATGGCCCTGGCAGAGAGCACAGGAGACGCAGCAGCTGGCAGGGTGAGCAGGCAGAGA
>JAYRBT010000082.1:83429903-83472963 GCA_036023395.1 Myiotriccus ornatus | reverse complement strand
ATTTTGCTAGTAATAAATGTTCATGTTATTTTCCCAAATCCAGTCTCTTTTGTCTGCATAAACCTTCTCTCAGCTTAGAGTAATTGTGTGGGAGGTGTGAGAGCAAATTAGCCCAGGGCAAAACCACAACAGAAAAGTTAAAAAAGAAAAAGCTATGTGAAAACTTCTCTTAAAAATAGTCTTGAGGTCTCAGTCTGTTTATCTACAGGTACTTAATTCATCTCAGTGTCCAGGCAGAGCTTCACTAATGCCAGGAATTTAAGACAGGGGGGAAAAATAGGCCACCCTGTTTGGACACATAGA
Organism: Myiotriccus ornatus; assembly: GCA_036023395.1. Taxonomy (NCBI): domain Eukaryota; kingdom Metazoa; phylum Chordata; class Aves; order Passeriformes; family Tyrannidae; genus Myiotriccus; species Myiotriccus ornatus. The sequence continues at coordinate 83,472,660 of JAYRBT010000082.1, read as the reverse complement.
TATGGGTTATGGTGCCTAATTTTATTTAGCAAATTTTGTACTCTCCACAGTGACTAAAGTTTCATTTTTCTACCAGGATCCAAAACAAAAGGCCCACCTATTACACAATTTCTTAACCATGACCTTTCCCACATCACTATCTTATTTATAGAATGAGTAATTGCATCTATAAAGCACCTGACAACATCTGTTAATTAAGTAGCTTTTCCACGTGAAATCTATGAATGCAGGTTTTGTGTTTTTTTCTCATCTGTTTGATTGTTTTTTCTACATGTTTTTTCCATTATTAACTGTGTCCTTGCCCTGCAAATTTAGTCTCAGTGAATCCCACTCCTGGACAGGATTTACTGTCCCATGAGCTTCCTGCAACACAACTTCATGGCTGCTAGACCAAAATAAAAGAATGAAGTTTGTTGTCTCGGCAAAGATTCAGAGCAGTGAATCACTGAAAGATGCAAGGAGGAAGGTATGAGTTAGTAAATCTGTAAATAAGACAACTTTTTACCAGTGTACCAACTCCAGCATTGGAAATTACACAGAGCCAGCTCTACTTCTCTCCGCCTCCTTCCTCAGCCTTCCAGGATAGAGGGGAAGAAACATGAATTTCAACTTGGTAATGAGGAGAGACAAGAGGGCTTAAAAACCTTAGATTCACAGTGCTGTGTTACATGATAGCTGTTTCTTATAGTGCGAATGGCTTGTGCTCTAGCAACAGACACAGCAATTAGGACATCCACAGCATCTAATTTTCTACCGGGTCTTTCAGTAGAAATATTGGCTTTGCAGAGAAACAGGAACAAGCTCCAGCAGGCAAAATGTGCACCTTGCATTTGGTTTAGGTTTCACCCTTCAGTGATTATGGAATTTAAGGATTTCTCCTCTTTATTTATGAGCAAGTTGCTCATAAACTGTTAAGCATGTTGATTAATTGGCAGCAAATACCTACTGACATGGGGTCCCCTGAATTAAAATATAAGGGCAAATATGCACAGCAAAGAAATTACACCAACAGGATTGATCATCAAGGGCAACTAGTCAATCAGTAGCCACATGAAAACCCAATAGGACTACACAGGTCAGTTCATGTTTAGTTATACTGACGCTTCTTTCCTGCCCTCCTGTTTAAAGGCTGTGAAGTAAGGAGGAGAATGACTTCATATATGTTTTTTAAAGGCACTTTTATGTACTCAAAGTCCTGAAAAGCAAAACCTTAATACAACTGGTTCATTTTTCACTCAATTTGTGACTTTATGTGACTTCTGTGCTGATGAAGACTGATGGCTTAGCAAAATAACCCATCATTTTACCATGGCACTGTCCATGACTACACCATACTTTCATTCTTTCTTATACCCACCTATTTTTGTATTTAGTTGAAGGAGCCTAAATACTCTGTGATATTTGTCTTATTTTTCCCCCTTATAAGTTCTGAGGGGAAAAAGAGAACAATTCTGCTGATTACCCTATTTGTAACATCTCTAACATCCTAGGGAAGCATTAGAAAATATTGGAATTTGGCTAAATATTTCACTTCCAAAAGTCCCCTAAACAAAATGTGGCAGAGGAGAAAATAAGAAAAGATTTATCTCAAATATAAAAGTTCTAAAGCTAATGAAGTATTTCCTTGTTCTTTTTACAGGTGTTTGCTACAATCTGACCTAATATTCTTCAGATTCTAAAGTGTGTAATTGCGTGTGCAATTTTTGCTGCAGAACGCAATTGTTCACAGAATATTAAATGAAAATACATCATGGTCAGGAAAAGAGATGAAACAGATAGATGAGAAGGAAAATATATGAGTATTAGGCAGAAAATATATGGATGGATCTAAAATACTACTCCTTAATAGATGTTTTTATTATTACTACCTGTACTACCATCAATTCAATGCTTAAATAGATGATTTGCCTGGGAATCGACCTGCCAAAGCAGGTGGGGAGGGTCTCATGCTGGGAAGGAGAATAACAAGTTTGATTTTCTTTTTCTTTCTTTCTTTCTTCCTTTTTTTTTTTTTTTTTTTTAATTATTTTAAAACCCTGTAAGTAAATAACTAAATATAGGTCAAAGCAGCACGTTGTCCCTTAAAAAATTCCTTTGTGAGAAACCAGATAACAAGTAACATCTTAACCCAATACTGTTAAAAAGAGCTATTACTACTGCCCGCCAATTTACATTATCAGAAAAAGTCTTAATAACGGTTAGCTTGGGAGTTTCCTTGTAGTAAGTAATCAACTTTTTCATACACCTAAGCTCCATTTCAAGGTTCAGTGATTCAAAAATATTCTGTAGTTGTGTGCCTTAAATATTAGGTGTATTTTAAAATCAAATCCAGACAACGGATTAAACAGTGAGGAGTAAAAACAAATGAAAACCAGAAATTAATTTTTATTATTCAGCACATCTGGACCACAAATGAATTAAGCCTGTGCATTGTAATGAACAATAATCATATATTTGTTTTGATTCATGGAGTAAATTTAGTGTGTAACTTGTAAGATGAACTAAAATTCATCTTTCACCCAAATTATAATATAAGCTTTGCATGCCCTACCGAATCTGTTTAGGATTTAAATCTCTTTCTCCATATTTACAGAAGAATATGGGATGAGGCTAAGGCACAAAATTGTGGAATTTGTTCCATTATCCTTTTGGACTTTTACAGGTTTTGCTTTTCATGATCAGTGCATTCTGTCTTCCCTTCTGAAGCTTAGAAGCATGAAAGTATAATTAAAATACATCACTGGAGATGAGAAACAGACAAATTAATTGGCTTGGAAGCCTAATTTATATTCTTTAAACATTTATGAGGATGCTAAAATGAACAAAGGAATATCTCTCCAAAAGAATCATTATCACCTTCGTTGTAACTTTTTATGCTACTTTTGAAAAATCTCTTGGTATCTAATCACATGTTGTAAATATGCAGTGCTAATTATAATTTGCCACAGGGTGATGTATCAAATTCTGGAAGCCTTCCTTTAGTGAATTCTTAGCATTACCAAGAAACAAGACTACATTCCTAAAGCCAGTAGGATATGTTTGGAGTTTTGTTGTTTTTTTGGGGAGTTGGGTTTTTGGTTGGTTGGTTGGTTTGGTTTAGTTTGGTTAGGTTTGGTTTGGGGTTTTTTTGTTTTGTTGTTTTTTGTGGTTTGTTTTTCGGTTTTTTTTTTCTATGTGTGTGTGTGTGTTTATTGTTTGGGTTTTTTAAGAAAACATTATTACTATTGTGTTAGATGCTTGAAAGTAATGTATGAGTCCTAAAGATTCTTTGCTCCCTCGTCATAAACCTGCTTGGTAAATTACTTTAAGATGCAGTATATGGAAAAAACTAATTCTCGAAGGCATCAGTTCTAATGAGATACAAATGGCCCCAATTCACCTTTGCCTTCACAAATAACTCAAGGGTAAGCTTGCACCTACACAACCAAGAAGGGACAATGTCAGCAGCAGGAAAATGCTAAGCAGGTATGGGAGCCTGCTGCTTTCAGGACAGTCAGACAGGACTTATTGTAGGTGGGGAATGGCCAACTTGCACAAAGATGGGCAGTATTGCTAGTCCCAATAGTTTATTTCCACATCTCCATGGCACTGAAGGTTGGTCCTTACCCATGAGATAAAGAAATGTAGTTGCACCTGTGGCACAGGGTGGCCATGCAGTCTTCCCAATCAGCATTATTTTTGAAAATTGTTTTACTAAAACAGGGCAGCATTCTGTTCAGAAGAGACAGAGGATGAGTCAACAACTGTGCAGATGCAGGGACTTAGTCAGTATGAGACTTAACTACCTATCATCCTTTTCTTTTGGACTCTGCCTAGAACATGGCAAAAGCCACTGCCTGCCCAGAAAATATCTACATTTGATTAATACAGAGAGTATTGGATCTAACCCTGCATCTTTGTTAAAGCCAGTGACAAAACTGCTGAACTGAGTTGAAGAGATGAATGTGCTTCTGTTTTTTTGTGGCAAGGAGAACTATTTTATATCCACTCAAAAGGGGTATAAAATATACATGTATTTGATGACACTTTTCCTGGTGTAAGTAATTACATCTAAGTGAAGAATTGTGCCCAACACATCTTTTTTTTTTTTTTAGTTATTGTCATTCCACCGTGTCATAGGAGTGAGTTACCACAATTCACTGTATTACTGAACACGTTTTTCTTTGTAATTTTTAGAAGTTTTGCAACTCAGAGTAGCTATTTGGATGCTTGATTAGGAAAAGTGTTTTGTTTCTTTTAGTGCCTTGAAAACCTCGATAAGAAAATACATGCAATATAATTTATCTCCATTCAGTTCAAGCTGTTACTACAGGCTCACAAACATTTGTGGAAAAATTTTGTTTATGGACCGGTTATACTAATATGTGTGCACTCATAAAAAATTCTCTTATGTTTATAAGTTTTTATTTCCTTTCTTACACCATTTACAATGATTAAGGAAGAAGAATGTACTATTTATTTTATTCTTATTGTCATCTATATTTATGTAGTAGAATATATTTATGTAGTAGACCTGAGTTTATGGAGGTATTTCTCCTGGTTTTTACAGCATGTTGAGGTGGCCAACTATTTTTCAGTGCTTTGGCAAATAGGTTTAAGTTTATATTAAAATTATTATTATTATTATAATAAGTCTCATTTTATACATTTTTATTAATTTTGATTGCTGCAAGACATTTTTCCTATAAGTTTTGTCCTCCTTCGCTTTCTTATGATACAATTAATTTTTTGAAACTGGACCAAAATCAGCTGTCATTTTAAATAAGCATACAGTATAGCTATCTTCACACTGCTGTTTGTGCATACAGGAATTTATGTAAAGTTGCTAACATTTTTTTTTGTTGGCCTTCTTCATTTATAGAAGATGGAAGCCAAAAAAATCAAAGGTGACTTCTATGATAAACGATGCATGGATATCACTGTGCTACGAGACATGAACTTCTGCATGAGAATGTTATGCAGTTAAAAATTATGTGAAAGAAAAATTAATTAGAATACTCTTTATTACACTTGTTCAAATCATCTGAATCCCAGCAAAGTGTCATCTAACCCAATATTGTCTTTATAAGAATGACCAAGAGATGCACTGGAGGTAATGATACCATAGAGCAATTGAATGTTATTCTTTTCCACGCTACAGATATTTTGGAGAGTTCTAATTTAGAGATTATACTTGGACTCTCATGTGTAGTAAAAGTCTCTGCCTGTCCTGTGGGTCATATCTTTCAAATTATTTATTTTTTTAGTTATACATCTCAAAAAATAAGACATTTTAGAAATTAAACATGCAGTGCCCAAAAAATACTGGGTTTCTCCATTGTTTTAAATGGGACACTGGATAATTTCACTGATTTCTCTTATCCCGCTGTAGTAGAAAATGAATCTGTGATTAATTTTCTTGGCACCACTTATGTTTGTATTTAACTTGTCATATTATTCTGTAGTTTTCCTTATTTCCTTATTTCTTGATTAAGCCTAATTCCATTCAGAAACAAATGTTAAGTTTCTTGGGACTGAATTCATATTCCTTTGAAAATTCTATGAAGTAATTCCTGATTATTCACATCAGTCTGTGACTGCCCTAGCAAAATCCAGAATCATTCTTGCAGTCATCTAGAAATGTTTCTAGTATATGGCTAAGCTGTCTGTGTAACATGAGACACTTCAGAAGGCTGAGAGAACACTGAACCAATCCTTATGCACTCTGTAGTGATATCAAACCAGGAAACAATTCTTCATTTTCCCTATAAAAGTGGTATTTTCTTTTATGGAGGCTGAAATATAGCTGAAATGACATAAATGTCACTTGGAAAATAGGGGAAGGGGGATAAGAGAAAAAACTCAAATACAAATGATCCCATCAGCATTCAGTGTTTGGAGTTTAAATATAAAATGTCTGAGTAGAAAGGATATAATTGTGAATAACAAGTATATTCAAGAGAATATCCACCTGTGTGTGTATATATTTTAAACAATTAAAAGTAAAATTTGTCAGCCACACACATCGCAAGCTATCTTCTCAACTGTACTGAGAACATCAGATGGAGTTCAGCTCCCAATTTGTGCTTCAGGTGTAAAACTCAAATAGAGTTTTTGGTCCAAAGACACATATCTGGTTCAGTTAAACCCAGTATAATTTCTACATCTGCTTGCTTAACAACCTAAGACACTGAAAACTCAATTCCAGATTAATGTTGATCTGCTTAGGTTTTGTTGTGAAATTTGAAGTACATTATTTCAATGTGATGAACATGTTGTTTTTTCCTACATATTCACTTCTGCACAAACCTAGTCTGATTCAGATCTACTACACACTCCACAGAGGGTAGAAATGCTTCAGTAACAATTTTAGTGAAAGGTGGCCTATAGAGCTTCGTCTGGATATCTGTGAGCAAGCACTATGCCTTTGCATCTTGGGACCATTAGCAGCAGAAATGCACTAACTGTAAGATCAGGCACATTCTACACCATCTCTTTACCCTTTAATTATTGATGCCATAATAATTTTAGTATTTATAAATTCCAAACAAAGTAATTAATATTATTAAATGGATATATAGTCATAAAATATTATCATTTCACATCAGTGATCATCACCTGAAACTGGGCAGAGCTTTCTTCAGTATACAAGGAACTGGCGGGACATCTTCAAATTCTAAGCTTTCTGTAACAGACATTTAATTCTTCTTTTTGTTTTGACAAATGTTCATTACTTACATACAGAATTTGGTTTTGGCAGCAATCCCAAAGGTATGTTAAAAAAAGGAGATACGTCATAGGAATTTCCTCAGGAGGACAACTATTTCCACAGGAACTCTATATTTACTTGTAGAATTTTTATAACATCAACCTAAAGCTAGAGAAGATATACCAACTTTGGACTGAATGAGAAGAAAGAAAGAAACCTTTCCTTGAACTTTTATTCACCTCTAAAAGTATCCCCCCCCCCAGTAGCTTTTAAATTGGAAATGATTTAGTCATTGAGCACAGCTGAGAGTATGGCAAGGCCCTTAGCCTTTTTTAGCTATTATTTTTACCTTTTTCCTTTAGAGAAATATTGATTTTTTAGTTTACATTCCTTTTCTGAGAGAATGTAGGTCAAAAAGTCCTTTGCTTGATTTTAATTTGATGTGCCATCACTATAAGCAGCCCAACAAAGTCTGTAACGAGAATGTCTTACTAATACTTTTTCCTGTGGATGGTTACCTAGTCACATATAGGATAATTAATTAATACAAAATAATAATTTGAAAGACTAAATACACCAAATATTAAAATTTGTAATAGAGAATTAATCAATAATCTAAATAGCTTACAAATGTTCTTCTAAAGATCTTATTTTGCTGACAAGTTTGCATATTTAGGCAAAAATTAAGGGAAAAAGGGTTTTTTTTTAATATTTTGTAGTCATAGCATTTATGTTGATTTAAAAAGCTTGTGTAGTAGGTCAAACATCAAAGGCTCTGTATGTATCTATTTTATGAGCCTAAATACCTAAAACTGTGCAAATATATGAAAGTTTATCTACGCAGAAAAATCTCTGTGGATGTATGTACCGTGACTGGCATATATATGACAGTCATAGAAGGTGCAGATATAAATTTTGACTTTGCAATTTTGGTTATCCTCTCCTTACTCTTCTCCCACCTCTGTGTGATGCTTAGTTAGATTTCAATTTGTAGGATTTGGGAAAAAATTTTGATTAGTGTAGAACGTCTTATTCTAATTGAAGAAGTAATTTGTGTAGGAGAGTAATACCGTGAGGAAAACTGTATTTCATGAAAAACATGTGCAGATATGAGGGCAGTGAGAGAAGAGATTAATTTCAAACGGGAACTAATTGCTGCTGTGCATGGTATCGTAGTACCTGTGGTGCGATGCAAAGCATCATCTGGTGTTGGATCAGATATACTATCAAGTGAAGTCTTTTGTCCTTGAAGTTAGAAATGGTTTTTGGACCTGCATGAAAGTCTGTAAAAGATATTCTTATCCACTAACCCAGAAGGAGCAATGTCAGCTCTAGAGCTGGAGCAGGCAATTCCTTATAACAATAAAAGCCTCACTTATTTTAATTTGTGCTAAAGTTGAAAAATGCAGAATAAGAATAGCAGGAGCTTGTAGGCTGCCACATGCATCCCTAACACTGCAGACAGCTAAATTGCAGCTGCTTGTGTGCATGTAGTCCCCACTGGTGACTAGCTATTTACAAACTCAGGAGAATTAGAATATGACACTCTATATGAGATGAGATTTTGCAAGAATGGAAGAAAATATCTGCTGAACCTGGGACAGCAGTTACAGCTTGAAGGGTCTCTTTTAAATAAAAAATTCCATTTGCACCATTTTAAAGCACTAATGATTTCAGCATAAGGTGATTTAAGACAAAAAACAACTATTCCTTAAAAAACCCACCTTGAAATACAGAAGAATGTCACAAACCAGAATAAGAATACTCTTAATTTCCTTTTGAGATATGGAGTTCAATTTCTAAAACTGGAATTATAGAAAATTATGGAAAATATTAGGAAAATCTTCAGATATCTGTGCTGAAGTTTCAGGATTCTTTCTACCTTCCTATAAATAGGTTCTCAGTTGAGAAAAATAATAATGAAATAGCAATGCCTTTGTAGTTTTTACAAGGATTATAAAACAAAGTTTATACTGAATGCCTTACAGAATAATATTTGTTTCCCATATGAATAATTTTTCAATGTATTAAAAAAAAATCCTTTTATTTCTAGAATTTTGATACATCATTAAGAAGTCTCTAATAATTTGCTGAATTCAGTTACATCAGTATATGGAATGAAATATCACTGAAGGTCTTCAGATAAAAGAAGAGTATAGATTACAAAACAGTGAGACTGCAGTGTGAATGAAGACACTGTAGACCATACACATAGATTTTTTTGTCTTTTATACAGTAAAAAATAAATAAAATTAAACAAGTGAGAAATTGAAGGCCTGTGATTCTTTTGAAAAACATATCAGTAACATCTTGAGTTGCACCACCATTCCAAAATTAACTAAAATATCAATATATTGAAGTGACTCCATGAAATACGTAGGAGGAATCAATACTCACAGGTTTGTGCTTCCAAATCCTAATCAGAAAAGGAGGAAAATAGGGATGGATAATTTGATTTAGTTTAACTCATGTGAGTTATTGGTCTTCCAGCCTGCCATTCTTAGAGGTGGATAAAAGAGAACAACAATATTCAAGTTTTTCAGTAATAGTTGAACTGCCATATGTCCAGGGTAGGAACTAAGAATATATTTATTCAGTATCCATATCTCATGCAACTAGTGCTCTATGTCCTGTGCTATGCAATGATAATGGGCAGCTTTGTTGTTTCTTTAAGAAAACACTAATTATTATTATTGCTTTTTAAACATTTTCTAGATACCTTGGAAATTCAAGATGACATTGATTTCTAATAGAGGCTATCACATGCATATCACTCCATATCAGCAGTCACCTTAACTTTCCTTCTTCACTTACCACAGTTTGTATTGATAAACCTCCTGGCATACTGATCGCATTCATCTGGAGGTCTACTGTTCCTCCCTGCCTATATGCCTTCAGCCGAACCTGTTTTTTCAACAGTATTCTTACTCTGGGTAGAACTCACCTGCAGTTCTGCAGCAGAGGAGATGCCATTCCAACCCCTTAAAAAAAGAGATTTTTTTTTTTTTTTAATTAGTTATTTTACCTAAAGAAGCACTTTTTTCTGATAGCAGGGTTTTTTCCCCCTCCTGTACTGCAAGCTTTCTTTTAAATAAAACAGTCATTTCCAGTGCATACCACTTTTCCAGGTTACTTAAAATGCAGATGGCCAACCAAAGTATAATTGGAAACATTCCCTGGCCCAGCTCATAAGCAGAGTTTGGATGTTGTATTTATATATATTCCCATACCTTGAGCATTACATAAACTAATGAAAAGAGACACAATCATAAATAAAGCAGCAAAACTTAAGGTAGACAGGCTCAACAGAACTGGAGGATCTTTTATCAAAGATCCAGACAAAAGCAAGTAAGATCTTCACACATGAAAAATAGTTGTCTGTCTCCTATACTGCCTTTTTTTCTCATGGTGATGAATCTTCTTCTGTGCACACCTAAACCCCCTGCCAAACTTTGTATGTCTGAAGCCATGTTGTCAGCTATGACTAATAGTTCTTGCTGTAGAGCTGTTGCTGACCTAAACTTTTTCTGCCAGTGATTTCACTCTATTCACATGATTGGTGTCTCCTAAAAACTGTATCTGAATGCAGTAGTAAGTTGATGCTTGCAATTCAGCTGTTCATATAGTCAGTCCTGTTCTTAGCATGGATATTTCAGGGGAAGTTACGTCAGAAACATATGAAGCACTTAATTTATCAGGGATGTACATCTTTAACAAACACAACCAAATCTATATCCATCCAAACTTATGAATGGAGTCACAGTGAGTTTATTGCAGGTCTTCTTAAACTAGAGATATACTCAATTCAGCAGGAGATATATTTGCTACTAAGAATGATGTATGTGATGTTGTGGACGATATACCTGACTTAGTCCAGCACCTGACAAATACAATTCAGTAAGTGACACAAGGTATCATTTTTGCAGAAATATATCTGATGTTATGAGGTTATGAATTTGATACAAACTAGGTCTTTTTCTTTGGTAATACTTTACTTTTCTTCTAAAGTATTTGACTATAAACAGTATAGGATACACAATTCTTTCACATTAAATGCTAAAAATTCACGTGTGCGTTATGCTCTGTAATATTTATCCACACTTTTGAATGCTGGAATGAACAACAGGAAGTGACAGAAGCATTGTTTTTAAAGGGTTCTTTTGACACAACGTTTGAAAGATGAATAACAGATTAGCTAAAAGAGAAATATCGAATATATTTTCTGTCAGCAACCAAACACAAAATCCTTTCTGAAGCTTTTTGAATTCTGAAAAAGTATCAACTCTACCTCTGAACATACAATTTTGGAATTGCCTGTTATGAGAGGAAAAAACAATCTTCTGCAAACATCAGTGAAATTTTTGATTTTTGTTACAAGGTTTTTTATAATACTGTGAAGCCATACTGGACCTGCACAAATCCCTGTACAAATACTGAACTAGTGATATACCACCTTGCCAAAAGACATGATTCTGCTCAATCTTTCCATCAACAGCAAAAAAAAAACAAAACACAAAAACTCAAAAAACCTCACAAAACCCCATCCCCAAACACAAACCAACCAAGCAAAAAAAAAAAAAAAAAAAAAACAAAAACAAAAAATGAAAGCAGGGGAAAAAAAAATCCTCCCTCCAATTTGCATTAGAGTTTTGACATTGCTATGATCAGCAAGAAAAAAAGTATTAGCAGAAATGAAAGCTAAAGATATCACCTGGCATTTGTAAAGACCTTGCATCTATAATGCATTCATTACTGGCCATGCATAGAGAAATGTACAGAGTGTGGCTAAAACAGCTTATGTTTTAAAAAAGACAAGCAATACTTGAAGGTCAGGGAAAAAGTAGATCATACACAAATCACAACTTACATTAAAAAAAGAATAGAGAATGCTGCTTACTGAAGCACATTTTAGCTAACAACCTTGTTTGTTCAGGGTATACTTTGCCAAGTCCAGTGCGTAGAACCACCAAGCTCCAGAATTACACATACCATATGCAACTCAAGGGACAAGCACTTTTCACTAACACTTGCTTCCTAAGAATTTAATGCAGAGATGGACAAATTTTATTTGTTCCAATTGAGTCACACCAAGTAAGGTAATTTCTTATTACAATGAATCCAAAGCATCCTGTCTGGTGCTCAGGGCAGTTCTGGAATGATCAGATCAACTTCCAGCTACACAAGGAGTACTTTAAGACCACTATACATTAGTGTTGCTGCTCCTTGAATTGTAGAATGCCACCAGAACAAAAGGAAATATTAAATTAGGTCTGATACTGTAACGTAAATCTCTACATATCAAGAGTCAAAAATAAAGGAATATTAAGCTTAAATTCTGACCTCTCAAGCTGCATTGAAAGTAGTCATGGCTTGTTCCCCTCCTCCCCTGCCAATTATTCATAGCAAGGCAAAATTACTGTCCTTGGAAGCAACAAAAATGTCTTTCAATTTTTCCTTGCAAAAAGAAAATAATCCAAACTATGAGAGCAAACGCCTGTAGATTATGGAGATCTAGTGTTCACCTTACATATCTGCTGCTTTGAAGTGACAGGTAGGTTAGAAATGTATAGACAATTATTTCATATCAGTGGCAAAACATTTGTCGTTATGTTATAAAATTTGGGGAGCAGCAAGGGTGGCAGTTGTTGATTTTAAGATACCCTTCACAATCTGCTGCTTTGTTGTGTAATTTAGGCTGCTCTCTGGACATTTGAATACACAGACACACCCTTAATTCTGGTGGTATCCTGAGGAGCAAAACCAGAGTAAGAAGGGTTTTCTAGAAGATGGATGCCTGCACCAAGATCATAAAGTCTTGGGCATGTGGCTTTAAATTTGAACTCGAGGAGAAGCACTGGGCATAAAAGAATTTTGAAGTAGTAACCTTGTTTTTAAAGAGCAGAAATCCTGGTTTGGACCACTGAATGGAATTTCAGGTTAAACAGCAGAGATATTGAGAAAGCCATGCAAGAAAAACCCTTGAGTAAAGCCCTTATCATGAAAATATAGCAAAGTCCACTTTGAAATCCACACCTTTTGAATCTAAACTATCTACAGTATTTCAAAACAGACATAGTCAAAATAACTATAAAAGACAACAGATGAAGAAGGACTTAAAGTATGTGTTGCTATGACTGTCTCCTATTGTGCCCCTGCTAAACAAATTTTTATGTTCAAACTCATTTTCATTCAGCTCAAGGACTTTCTGGTTTGCAGTAAATTCTACATAAACCCAGATCTTCTGTCTCCTCTGGGGCTTGACTCTGTTCACTGTTTCTTTCAACAGTATGTTCAAAATGCAGTTTCCCAGATCATTTCTGCAAATCTCCTTCTACTTCTTCTGCCTATCCGACTACATCACCTTACCCCTGTGTTCTCAACTGTGTTTCCCCAAATCAGACCATTTCACTGACTTTTTTTTTTTTTGTTCTTAAACACTGAAAAATAAAGCAAAGAGTTATGACAGATCCTTTGATGCAGAGTGAACAAAAATTCACTATTTATGGCCTTAAGATGGGACAGGGGATATTCAGATTACATATTAGAAAAACAGTTTTCACTGCTAAGGTGAAAGAAATACATATTAGAAAAGCAATTTTCACTGCTAAGGTCAGGGATCGGAGAAGGTTGCCTAGGGATGTCATGAAGTCATCATCCCTGGGAGTTGCTTAAGAGGTGTCTGGATCTGGCACTGGGTGATCTTGTTTAGTGGTTTAAGGGTCATAATGTAGTCCCTGACAGTTGTATGTGATGATCTTAGAAGGTCGTCTTCCAACCTTGATGATTCTATGATTTTATTATGTATTTATACTCCAGTGCAACTCAGATATTAAAATTACTTGATTTGGGCCCACTTTGAAAAATATATTCTCACACTGTAGTGACAAAGAGAAGTGTGTTAATGAAGCCTGGGCAGTTTTGGTGTCCAAATAGCATTATAAGTCCAAGCTCTCTGAAAAGAAATGCTTCCTATTTTGACCGATACACCAGAGTTACAAGGACATCTCCGGGGCTTCTGGATTCTGCAGAGTGATAACCCCAAAACAGAAAGTAAGAGATCATGCATCATCAAGACATTTAGTATACAACATAGAGAAACAACTTCAAAACTGTATTTTCTTAAAAAGTATGCTCAAAATACTAAAACAATGACCAAAATCCCATCAGGATTATGGTGAAAGTAATCAAAACCAAATTCCAAGTAATTAGAAACAACACTTGAAAACTAGTCTAGTATCCCAATTTTGCCTACAACTTTATCAATCTCCAGGCACTTCAAAACACTGAAATATCAAAAATCTCCCACCTCCACCCAATTTATTCTCCCATGAGAAGAGACCCACATTTTTATCTATCAGCTCTGACCGACCTCAAGTTTTAAATGACCCCGCCTGGCTTTCCACTTACAATTAGGGCAATTACACTCTGGCTCTCTGGGCTTCTTCCCAGTGCAGTCCAGTTGATTTTCCTCCAAAGGTACAGAAAGCTCTGTGACTTGAAAAAGGCTGCAGACACAGCCGAAGAGAAGCACAAGACAACAGAGTCCAATATAATAAACTCTGTTATGTGTTTTACTCACTGATGTCACTCAGAAGTATTCTTTTCTGCAAGTTGATCTTAACTCATCTGAATTTTACAGAAACCTTCCATGTACATCAGAAGGTTTCAGTCCAATCTGTTATCATGACAAATGAAAGCTGAAGGGTATTTTTCTGTGTTACTGCATCTGTTACTCAGTCTGCTTCTCACCTGACACATGCTAGACTATTATTATTTTTCCAGTATCTAAACCCAACATTCTATTCATCTACTACAAAATCTTACTTTACTTTCTTTGCCAAACCCTCAAAGGAAAGTCACTGTTATCACACTTTGATTACTGCATCACTTTCCCTAAGGAACTTCAAATGGAAGACTCAAGTTATTTCAAAAAGAAAATCACACTCCCACAGGAAGCCATAAAATAACAGTCACATAAGGTTTGTTGTAATATATTGTATGAGAGCTGAGTTTAGCCTAGAGATGCACTTGAAGGTTATGTATTTTAATGCATCTAGACCTGATAAAAATATGCTCCTATGTGAATGTGATAAAGTACAAACTTTGATAAAAACTAAAAGGTAATTCTGAAAATCTTATGTTGAGTTCTATCATCAGCAGTTTATTGCCAGCTGTAATACAGTTTATAAGCAGTGAAGATGGATCTAACAATTCATATAATTATTGTCAATCTATTTTTGTATGATGTAAATTAAATTTGAGTTCCTAGAAAACTGCCTGTTAGATGTAGAATTTTCCTTTATGGACTCTGAAGGCTATTTTATTTTCTCAACTCAGCTATTACTTTAGAAATATTTGCCTTTAACAGTTAAGAAGCTCAATATAATATTCTTTTTATCAGGTAAATGTAATCTAGAAATAAGAAGATTACATGCAGGTTGTGCCTAAACAAACTGAACAAGTTCTTGTCTTGTTATTAAATCCTGAGCATAATTCATTATATACCTTAATGGAGGAAAACTTACATAACACATACCTTATTAGGAGAAACATGATTTGAATGTTTTCTTTTTTCAGATGTTCATGTAGAAATAATATAAGGTTAAGATTGAAAATATTAATACTTGTTAGCATTTCGTAGAAGTGGAAGAACGTGGTAAGCACGTTCCAAAGCTTTTACTGTGCAGGGGTTCCATACTGAGACACTGTGACACAACTTATCAACCAAATGCTTATTATAGTTCTAGTCAGCATCTCTGCTGGTGTCAAAGGTAGCAGTAAGCCCTACAGTTTGAGTTCATCAATTATTGACAGCCAACTATAATATTAATAACCAAATAACCATAGAGACTGAGTCTCTTGGATCACGGTCTTGGCGCAGGATTATCATTCATAATATACATCATTCCATGCATTTAGCAAATAGGATCCTTCATGTTTTAACAAAACAAATTAACACTATCTCCTGAAACTGAAGTTTGAATGTGACAGAAGTATGTCACAGAGTGCTTTAGTAATATTGAAACTGTCCAATTTGTGCATTTTTAGATTAAAAATAATTTTTAGGTTTCATTTTGAAATGACTTTACGTAATATCATGTTTCAGTTGCTGAAGTAAAGCACATTTTGTGATAGCAAATCTGTGAGTTCTTTAATGTGGTTTTCTTTTCAGTTTGATGACAACAAAATAGCTTATTAAAACAAAAAGCACTAGATTTTCTTTCTTTAGATTTTTATTTTAAGAGAATTTCCACACAAAGAATTACCATTTTTGTTCCCATTTAGAAATGACAAAAATTCCTTTAAATAAAATGAAATTAGATAATATTTAACCCAAAATTTTAAAAACCCTTTCTCTATATATATTGTCACCTTTTTTTTTTTTTTTTTTTAATAAAACCCAACGAAATCCTGTTGGGCTATGGTTTTGTAGCAGACTCTGTATCTTTACACGTTTTTAACTCACTACTAATATTTAACTGCCATTCAGACATATATTTCTCTACACCAAGGGCATCTGACCCCATTATGTTCTTCTGGTTGTCTCTTGGAGTGTTATATTTTAGAGCTGTGTAACTTGTACCTCTTTTTAGTTTTTATTATTTGCCTTGAGAGCAAACTATTTTTGTAGTTATAAACTTCCATTTTGGTTCATATTGAGACTTGATTTGTATTCAGGGCTAAGGAGCACCCTGGCCCAAAGTATCTGAAATGGTTCAAGGGAAAGAAAATCCCATTCTCAGGTGTGTTTGAACTGAGGACCTGGGAAGGAAGCCCAGATTTACTGTTAAATGTACTTTTGTTTGCTGTGTGAAGAATGAGGTGATGCAATCCTGCTTGCTTTTTTTTTTTTTTTATGTTGCTGTTGCTTGCACAGAGGACTGGTACTGTAGCAAAATAACCCACTGTTTGTTCTTTTACCCAGACAGTGAGTTCACGAGTTTCTCTTAATTTTGCAAAGATACTCCACTTTGTCTGTAAACTGCGGCTGAGAGCACTGTTCCTTCCATTCCATCCCAGTTGTATTGAGAGTGTCTGGCTCCAATGCCCCTCTGGAAGAAAAGCAGATGTGGGAGATAAGAGGAGGCCATACTGCATCATGCCATTATCTTTTTGCAAGTTGTTGTGATTCATGTGCTTTCAGAAAACTTTAGCTAGGCTTTTTCCAAGCTCCTTGGGAGAAACACTTGACTGCTGAGAAAAGGCAACAAAACACATAAATCTGCAGGGTATTAACTGCCTAAGCTGTTTTTATTTTCTATGTAAAAGGCAAGGCTCTCCACTATATTCATACATCTCCAACCACAAAAAGTACTGTGAAATGATACATATAGCACAATTACCTAATTTAAATAGTCAGAAGTTGCAGGTATTTGTATTCTGTCTTGCAGAGTGATCAGCTAATCTACACATTAATTGAATGTTGCAGTCATTGAAGATGACATGAACACCCGAAAAGACTACATAAAATGAAAGAGCCTTAAATATTCCCATTTCTCATAAAAAGTCCATTCAGAACATGAGAGCTTTGCAGTAGAAAATCAAATTGCACTCTAGAACAATTAATATGGGTACAGAAAACATTTGTTGTCACTTTGTCATCACCATTTTCAGAGTATAAGATCTTTACTGCTATGAGGTAGGAGAAATAAGAGAATATGTCAGCTAAATTTAAGGAGAGACTGCCAGCTAGAAAGGAATTTGAATTATTAGACAAGTTACTTCAAACTATTACTATTAAAGGCAAACCTCAACTCTAGGGTAAGTTATCAAGAAAACTGACTTTTTCCTTTTTGGTCTCTGGTCATCTGCCACAGTGACATTCACTCAGAGCAACCAGAAGTCATACTAACGGAGAGAAAGAGTATATTCTTGCCTGCATGTTTACTTTGAAACCTCTAGAAAGAGTTACTTTTCTGTAAATAATTTTTTATATTCCTGTAAGAAGTACAGGTGGCATAATTTTTACAATTTTTTCTTAATAAAATAGAAGAGGACAGTGACTTATGGATAAATTCTCTGTCTGTTAGCACTGTCCAAACAGTACAGAACCACCAAGGCAGGCGTTAGCATAGGTCTTCCTTCCTGACTTTCATGCAAACTCAACTCGTTTCATAGTTCACGTGGCTTCAATGATAATATGACTGTATGCTGTCAATCCATATTCCCAATTAAGAACAAAAAAAGTTATTTTTCTTCCATAGAGAGGAGAAAATCCACTCTGTTATAGGGTTACTATTTGTTTTCAAGTTGAGCAAATTGAGGCTTTCTCTCTTATTTTTCTTTTTGCTTTTCATTCTTTGATTAAAGTTCATTTTAAACCTTTATGAAGAAGCCTTAGGCTTAAACTTCGTTTGTTTTCCTGAGCCTTTCTAAGCTGTGAAATGTCTCACACAGAGCCCAAATTAATTGTCAAATGCATAGATTGTCTTTGCACTCTTGGAAGAAAAATCCATTTTCAGATGCTTGCCCTTGATATTCGAAGTTCTATTAGCATTGAACATTTTTGAAACAGATATGTAAATAAATTAGACATTTACAAACACAGATGTGCATGTTTGTGCAGATTACCTCCTTCTTAACAAAGTCAAATACTTTCATATCTATTTATAAACAGATTTTTTTTCAGCTTTGATTCTCAAGCTGTGGCATCTCAGAACAGAGTAATTTATTTGATGATGGAAGTGTTGTAAATTACTGCAAAATAAGACAGTGTATCAAGAAAAACTCTTCAGAAACTGTGTCATAACAGACCCACACCTTGGCTCACAGAGAGGGAAATAGGAGAGAGGATATCTGTACATACAAGTAGTACATTTTGGCACTGATTTTCTTCAATAGCCATTACTACTCGAGGTTGTAGACTCGTGTTTCACACCTTTTTGTCAGATGCAAGTTACTCAAAATCAGTCATTTGGATTGTGAGGAAGGAGTGAGGGAAGGAGACCTTTATGCAGAAGTAATTTCTAGGAGTTACAGATAAAACAGATCTCCAAACTAACATGATAACTGTTATGCTGATATACTTTTAACAGGCATGTGCCTAGGCTCTAAACAAGGATTATCTTAATTTGTTTTGCCTGTTTGTTACTCTGGAAACCCTAATGCTTTTTAGCAAGTGTGATATGAACAGTGCAATCAGAACAATGCTTCTTAGTTCAGTGCCAAGGCAAGGGTATAGTTTGTATGTTAGACTCAAGCTCATTCCTTTCTATTCTGCATTTATCTGGTACAACCTTGTTTCCAATAGACTAATTTCTGTAGAAACTGCTGTATTTTCAAGAATCCCTCTCCCTTGGTCTTATGAAACACCATAGACATCATTCTCATTTGCTCCCTAAATCCCCGTTCATTAAAGAGCATAACATACTCCTGTCAGTGAAGCTGAGACTAAAGAAAAAGTCTGATTTTTAGGGTTTAGGGTTTCTCTTTAATTCAAAATTCAGTTCACTTTCAAACCAAGAGTAATTAGGCTGTATATTTATGTTCTATTCATTCATTAAAGTAATAGTTGTGTGCAAAGCATGAAACCACTCAGATAATTTCCACTTAATGGGAGACAGCAGGCTTTATGTTAAAAAAGTAAAATGTTCATCAGATCAGCATTCATGTAACTCTATTCCATATTTATGTTAATTTTTTACTAAAAATCTTGATAACTGCTGGTAGACTTGGCCAACTTCTAGCTACTTATTTCACACTGCATTGAAGAACACAGCCGAATACCCACTGACTGTAGTTAAGAACAGAATTTCATCCCTTTCACCTGATCTTTTGTTTTCACATCTTCTTGTATCCTTTATTTCCCTTGTATTATCCAGCCATAAAGTGACCAACTCACTCTGAATATTCAAATTAACTCAAAAGAATTTGCATTTGATCCTCACATTCAACTATATATTTGCTCTTGATGAGCAATGACGTTTTCAAGGGGCATTTTGAGATTCAATCTTATACAGCATGTTCCATTTTTCCCATCCTACAAATCTTTTCATCCTAGTGAATTCCTTTTTGTTTCTCTCTGATTTATAAGGTTGACAATTGCTGCCAACAGATGTCATTAGTGGATACAGAAATGTGAATCGATACCAAATTTCTCTGAGAATTTGTCTGAAAGTTCTGCTACAAACAGGAATGGGCAAGAAACATACAGAGACAGCTTGCTTTCCTTCAATTGTTTTAGCTTTAATTGAAGAATTTAGGTGGTAAGCATGTTTGATTCTGCTATCAGTTAAATTTCAAATAGACACCTTCCAGATGCTCTGTGGAAGGTGGCTTTTAATACTCCAGAGTTGCTGTTGGGCAGCTCTTCACATTTCTATGATGAAAGAAATCAGATTGAAAGTATTTTCTTTCCTGACTTGTCATACAAGATCTTCATTTGTGGATAAAATATGACTATAACCAGTGAAGTATTACAGGGAAACAGCCAATGAGACATTACCAGTATACACTCATGTATCATCTTCCATTTCAAGCTGTTATTTCCATGTTTCCATTGGAAAAGACCTTTAAAGATTATCTAGTCCAACCCCCCAGCAATGAGCAGAGACATCTTCAATTAAACTGGGTTGCTCAGAGCCCCATCCAATCTGACCTTAAACATTTTGAAGGATGAGGCACCTACCATCTCTCTGGGTAATCTGAGGTTTCATTTTTTTTGCCACACTCATTGTAAAAAACTCCTTCCTTATATCCAAATATATATATATATATATGTAACATTTTAATCTTCAAAACAATATTGTTTATGAGTTTTGGTTACCCAGCTTTGGGTAATTTTTTGAGAATAAGTTCATTACTAAACAAAAAAGATACCAAAGATGAATCTTTATTCATCAAATCAGTAAGACACATCACAACAGTTGCAATCAGCTGTTTACCAGTCATTATTAACTTTTCTTTCCTTTATAAATCCTGAATCTAGAATGTATGTTCTGAATTGATTTACACAGGTCTTCTACAGAAGAGATACCACACAATATATCAGTCAAAACCAATCTATAATAATAATTTTTTTCTTAGTCAACTAGATCATGTAGCCCAAAAACTGATATGAGATTTCTTTTTCCTGACTATGATTATTAATGCATTTAGCGTGTTCTCTGTATGACCAACATAATGAAGGAGTTGTCCATTAGTTCAATGTTGAAAGAATTACAATATTATTGAGATCATTTATCAAACAGAAAAAGCATATTATATTGATTAAAACAGAGCAGTTAGGTGCTTTTGTGAAAGAAAGTAGAAAACCTAAGCTTGAAAGAGAAAATCATTATTCTACAGGTTACTTCAGATAGAAAATTAACCTCAATTCATTATGCTATATAAGTCAAAACACTCATTCCTCAACTTTTGACCTGACCTTACTGTCAAAAATCTTGGATGAATGTTCAGAAGAAAATGTGGTCACAAATCAGAAGGAAAGACTATTTGGATAGGAACTGTGCATTGTTCATCACAATTCAGTTCATACTGTGGTCATAAAGGTAAAAAGTGCACATGTGGGAGCACAGACAATAACAGTGGGAGAAAAAGAAATCAAAAGTATGCAAAAAGATACAGGCCAGACTCTCCGTTAATGTAAATTTGTCTATCTTCACTTGAACAACAGAATTTAAGATGATTTACGCCACCTGAGGAGCTAACTTCGTTATAGGTTTGGTGTAATGCTCCCACTAACCTCCCCTAACAAGGCTGTACAGTTGGACTATGACAGCAGATGCTGCATTTTTTCTTTAGCATAATCTTAAGTAAAAGAATGAAGTGGTTACAATTTTCCTTATATTAAATTGAAGTGATAAAAAGTGGGTAACTATATTCAATAGAACTCCCCATCTCTGCTACTATTCAGAAAGAATGCTGTTTAACATGTGAAATACAGACTTTTCTGAATAAAACAGTTACTATTTACAAAATCTAAATTTCTGACCTTTAAAAAATGGTTTTCAGAGATTCTGAGAGCCTTGTTGAACATTCTGGGACATTTTCAGTTCTGGAGGGAAGCCCTGAAATAGGTCCTGGAAAACATACCCTTCTATTATTCAGACTAAAATGTTAAAGGAAATTATAAGAACAGTGAAATAGTAGTGATTACTGGTCAGTGCTGCAGGTATATGGGGGTGTTATAGCTAAGCTGGTTTTGCAGCTCAAGAACATGACATAAAAACTATTAGTTTCTATTAAACTCTTCAGGTAATTAATTACTCCTCAGAAATATAAAATAAAAATCTATGTTGAAAGAGCCTCTTTTTGTAGTATGATAGAGATGGAAAATATTAGTACTTTGATGTACTAAAATGTACAATGCTGCTGGGGTTTTTTTGGTATCTTATGAAGAAAAATAGCTAAGTTATTTCATTTAGAAAAGTGGATCACTGCGTATGCCCACTACTTTAATCTTTCTCTTATTCTATAAGGAAACTATTCTTAATGTACCATAAATAGTAATTTCATTGACATGACAGAATATTGCAGCACCACAGATATCATTATGTTTCTTAGTGCCAATGACCTGAAAAGTAGGAACAAAATTCTTTTTCCTTCCACTGGCATAAATGCTTAGCAATTCCAACCTATTTAGTGGTATTACTCCTAGGGTTTACCTTTGTAACTGAGATAAAAATCAGACACAATTAAGAAGTAGATAGAAAGAAGTAGAGCTTAATATGATGGACCATATGGATATTAAATAAAAGAGCCTATTATGCCTCTATCAAAGTATACCCTGTAAGCTTCTAGTATATTAGGTGTGATGACTCCTATATTATTATGCTTGTCTAAGCAGGTAAAAAAAAAAAAAAAAAACAACTTGTGCAAGAGTCACAATAAAGAAACATCCACAGGTAAAACTCCAACACATCTATGACACTTTGTAAATGTCTCTCTAGTCTGTCAATAATGCAGGCAATGAGTGGCTAAGATCTGCTAGTTAAAGAAAACTCTACTAAGTTGTAAGTCCGTGGGCTAAAATAGCTTCAAAAAAGCCTTAAGATTTTTTTCTGTCAAAAATCAGCATATATAATTGTTCTGTTTCCAATTTTAAAATTCTTGTTCATAGTATCTGTAACACAGATTAGTAACCTTAAAAAGCCTTTATAATACTGTGTCAATGAGCTCAACACTAAGTGGGCAAAATTTATATAGAAATATTGTTGAAGTATAAAGGTTTTCCCTAGGGCAGGGAGCTACACAGGACTGTTCATTTTGTCTGTTGGTGATACAGTCATCTTCTTTCATCCCTTTTTTTTTTTTTTAATTTTTTTTTAAACATAAATGTGGTTGCTTTAGTTCCTCTCATTTTACCCATATACACTTTTTATCCATGTAGATAAAAACGCAGAATAAAATGTCAACAACTCTTAGTAAAATAGTGTAAGGTCTTTCTCAGCCCTTGAAAATTACATGTCCTTCTACTAATCACTTCCAAAATCTATATAAAATTTTCTTTCCTGAATTTTCTGATTTGAGTGTAACAGATACTAAATCTGTCTCAGTAGTTATGTTTCATTATAAACACACTGTGTTTATTCATTTTTTATAAAGGTTGTGACAGAGCAGCAGAAAAGAAGTTTGCCTGTATGGGGCTCTTGTCTGTTTTGCATTCAAAACCTCTGGAAAGAGAAGGTTACTCCGTCTCTGAGAGCTGAGGGTGTGTCAGATATGATGCCTTTAGGCTGAGACAGAGACAAAACAGAGCAGAGACTCAGAGACTCAGAGAATTGTGCAGCTTATCGCCGGTCCTTAGGGCAGGAGACCCCCTCGGGGTTTTGTATTATAAAGGATTCACTGACTTTGCACAATATATTGTTATATTGCCTTCTAATAATGGTATTGGGTTATGTTTCTTTTCATGAATGTGTCCAGATTGTTCAAACTCAGTATCAGTGGTAAAACCCCATCACTACTATGTGATATCTGTACAGAGCTAGCAACACATCGGGATCATGAGCTGAAGAGAGTGTATGTGTAAGCAATGTATATCTAAAACCTGAGTGCCTCAGCAGTTCTTTGGCAGGGAAGAATTCGGTAGCGAATTCCATCCCTGTGCAAGTTGCCCATGCCTCAGGGTTAATTCCCAACACCATATCTGTAGTTCACTTCCCTGGCAGAACAAGATCACTGCTAAATGCCTGAGACAGCTAGTTCTACACAGAACTTTCAGAAACTTTTGCAATTTTAACCCCAAAATCTAACTCCAAGAAAAATTAACCTGTGGAAGGAGTGCCATCAAAAACATCCAGCACTGAGGGGAATCCTGCAAATAAAGAGGTCCTTGACTGGTGACTCTTATTGGGATCGTAGGTGAGAGGTGCTAAGCAGTAAGACATGTAATAAGTTTGTCTCGAGACAGTGCCTCAAATAACAAGTTGTAAGTCTAGTCACATTTCTCATTCCTCTTTTTGTACTGAAAGTAAAATTCTAGGAACAAAACAGATGTAGTTGAAAAGAGTAAGTTTGGCTTAAGCCAAACAAAACAGAAACAGCTCAACAAGTATGTATATAGGGAACTTGAGGAGCTGGAGAACGTCTCTTGCCATGCTGAAAAAGACCAGGACAGCAAGTGCTAAATCTGACAAAGAAATTCTTTATGGCACACAGAAACCAATACTTTTCAGTACATAATAATATAATACATTATAATAATTGATTAAATAATGAATTGAAAAATAATAATAGATAATAGATAAAAAATAGATTGCTCAGAGATATCCAACAGGCCTAGGCAAAACCCAAGGTGTTACTATAAGATAGTGGTTTTGTAAAATAAAAGGAATATTTTCTGCTGCTGAGGCTAAACAAATTTATCTTAAAAATTACTAGCTTGGGCTTCATTATTCAGAGAGGAAAAGGAAAGAGTAATTCAGATGCTAGTCTGTGAGTCCCTTAGAGCTAATTCAGAGAAATGAGTCACCCTTTTTTTCCATGCCTTAAGACAGTGTTCTGTATCGGGTCAGACCTAAGGCCATCTAACTAGGTATCTTATTTCAAACAAGGGTAAAATTGGATGCCAGTATAAGAAATGGCAAATGAACAACCTCCCTGCCTTCAACTCTTTTCTGCTCAGGAACTTTGTAAGCAGAAATAGGGTTTTTTCTGCCTATTTACTTCTAATCTATACAAACCCTAAACATCTATAACATACTTTAGTCAGTAGCTTTACAACTCAGCTAGACTTGGCATGAAGAACATAGTAGTGTTTGTTTTGAAGATGGTTTCTCCTACCTTCATGTGGTACCATCAAGGTTTTGGACCACTGATCTCTCTCCAGTCTCATCATGCCACATACAATCCTATGGATCATTTTTGTAACTCTGCAGGTTGGACCTGTCACTGCAGGGCACATCTGAGAAGTGTCCCCACATACTCATTCTTCACACAGAAGTCCCAGCATATCTTCAGTCATACTGGCTGCACCCTTGTGAATCTTTCCAGTTCTCTATACTCTTTTTGAAATAGCATATGTATGCAAGGCAACATTTCAGGGTGCAACTATGAATTTATACCAATGACATGTTAATGCTTTCTGGTTTGCTCTCTTATTATTTTTTTCTGGCATTTCCTTTACTTTTCTGATGGCTACCAAGCACTGAACTGGTGCTTTCATGGCACTTGCTATCCAACCAGTCATAATCCATGCTATTTACAGGGTTGTGAGAGATAACCTCACTCCTGAAGGGTGATGGTGAATGCAAGAAACCATCGTTTTATATCTGAAGTTAGAATTATTTGTACATTTATTTGCACTGAATTTTACCACCTCTTTTGTTCTAGTCTCATGCAATTCCTTACAATCAGGCAGCAGCCTTTGTCACTACACTTTGTGCCCTTTTCCAGCTTATTTATAAATTTGTTGAATGACATGGGTTCTCACCCAGGTCCCTTAAGAACTTTGTGATTTCTTTCCACTGCAAAAGTTGTCAATTTATTCCTCTACTCAGTTTCTTGTCTTTTATTCACCCATAAATACATACCCATATGAAGATTTTTCCTCTTGTACTCTTCAATCTATTCATATCTTTAACTATGATACTTAAAATACTCAAAAACTACTAAAAAGAAAACAAGTTATATATATGAGTAACAAAGAGCTTTAACAAAGTTTTAATCCATGTTATCAGAATTATACTGCTGAGAATCAAACTATGTTTTTTTCCAAAATGGTAGTGTCTCCTGACTTCATAAAATCATAGAATGTTATGAGTCAGAAGGGACCTTAAGGATCACCACGTTCTGACCCCCTTCCTGTGGGCAGGGACACCTTCAACTAAAGCAGGTTCCTCAGAGATTCATCCAACCTGGCCTTAACATTCCCAGCAATGGGACATCCCCAACTTCTCTGGGCAACCTGTTCCAGTGCCTCAGCACCCTCACAGTAAAAAATTTCTTCTTGAATACCTAATCAAAACCCACACTCTTTCAGTTTGAAGTGATTACCCCTTGTCCTGTCACTACATGCCCTTGTTTCTATCCATCTTGTAGGCTCCATTCAGGTATTGGAAGGCCAAAATCAGGTCACCCCAAAGCCTTCTCGTCTCCAGGCCGAACAATCCCAATTCTCTTAGCCTTTCATCATAGGAGAGGTGCTCCATTCCTCAAATCATCATGGTGGCCCTCCTCTGGACTCACTCCAACAGGTCCATGTCTTTTTTTATGCTGCGACACCAGAGAGATGGATGCAGCATTTCCAATTGGGTCTCACCAGAGCAGAGGGGCAGAATGCCCTCCCTTGTCCTTCTAGCCACACTGCTTTTGATGCAGCTCATCAGGCTGCTTTTGATGCAGCCCAGGATGTGACTGGCTTTCTGGGCTGCAAGTGCACACTGCCAGCTCAGATTCTTACCAGCACCTTTTTCTGCAATTTTGAGGTGAAAATATACCTCTATCATGCTTGGCTATACCTGAAATTAAATTGTTGGCATTCTTTCATTGGCTCAGTAATTTTGTAAGTAAAATCCTTAGCGTTGCTAATGTCTAGCCTAATCAATATCTGTGACACAGTATCTCTGACTATATTTGTTTCATTTTCTCATGCTGGAATTTTTACTGAATACCTGTAAAATAAGTCTAATCTTCTTTCAGCTTCATCAGTGTTTAACAAGAGAAGAAATTCAGCTTTAAACAAATCCGAGTAACTATAGTCTTGATGCTTGAAGAATCTTTAGATTTAGACAGTTATGATGAAATCATTACCAGTTGTTTTAAATAGTCTTTGGAGCTTGCATTTGTGAGCCTCTAAGGCATGACTGCTTGTTAAATATAAGCAGTACACGATTAAGAAATGTAAATAGTTTTGATAATAATATATATAGGTAGCATCAGAGATTTTTATGTATTCGGCATTCAGCATCACTATGTTTAGATAACAGAAAAGTGGTTTGTTTTTGAAATATAAAATCATGGGACAAAACATGCAATATTTAAAAGTATATATCTCAGAGGAGATTAGAGGTGTTAAGCACTTAAAAGATTCTCTTAAAGCAAGCCTGTTCTTTTGGGGCAGCAAACATTCAGGGGGTTATGATATGTTGTTCAGTGTATCTTTATGCATAGAGCTGACTGTGTCATCAGAAATTATAACTTGTGGGAAAGGTGGTGAGCAGAAATGCTAATGGGAATAGCAAGAACTGAAGCATCTGACATATCTGTTGAGTAGGAGTATCTGATTTTGGTATCAATAATTTATTAATGAATCTGAATTACTTAATTGCTCAGCCCATGAAAGAAGACTCCAAGTGTGGCAGCACAGCTGCATGTCACACTACATACCACTTTGACTTTTTTTTTGCATAAGCAGCACTCCAAAATCACATTCAGTTAATGACTTTGGTGAGTGGCAAAGATAATGCAACAGAGACGTGTCATATCTGTGGGATAGGGACATATCAGAATGAACACTCACTTGATGCATATATTTAATAGCGTGTGATACATAAAGTGAATGGTATTCCTTAGAGCTATCAGGTATGCAAAAGTACTTTGTTGCTTGAAAAGCTAGATAACTCTAAAAGCAGTATTCACTGAAGGTATAGTACAGCTCTCTTTTCTTCCTCAGCCAGAAAAGCCCCAAGCACTTTTTGATCTCTGACTGTCGTATGGAAATACAGCCCTTATGATCAGAGGATGTAAAGCAAAACAACATACCCTACTTGAACAAAAAGGAACAGGGAATGTTTTAAGATTCCCTGTATATGGTGACTCCATAACCATATGATTTGGATGCAGTGATACGCAGGGGACATGGAGAACAGCCTGTAGTGAACATATGAGGGAAGGAGTAAAATAGGTATCAGCGAACCCATTTTATAAATTAAGATCCCCACTCCATTTGCAGCTTTCCTGATCATGCTGCCAGTGAGACAATCCCTAGCAGTTTCTCTTGATCTTTCTCCTCTGCAAGAATGGGCACGTCTTTCCTTGGAGACTATTAAAATCAATGTGTACATTCCACCCACTCTAAAGAGTGAGTCACAAATAATTCATGTTGTCCTGTTGTAGAGAAATAAAGGACATCACTGAGAAAGAAAAATGTGTGCAAAATCTAATGGGTAATAATGGCAAATGGTCAGTAGGAAGAAATAAAAAACAGGGCAAGCTACCCCTTTATGTATAATTTGTGGATAGAAAAGGAACTGGGTTAGCTGATTTAATTTCAGTTATTTGTTCATAATTTAGGAGACATTCTAATAATTCAAAGTACTGTGAAGATAACACTTTGGACCACAGCACAGATTAATTAGTACTAATACAAGCTGTATGCTGTGTATCTTTCTGATACTTGCAAGGATGACAATCTTTCAATTACATTTTGACAGCTGGTTTTGCAGCTCTTAATGCATGTAATGGACATGTTTGACACCCTAATGGATCTATCACCTATTTACATTGCTCGTGTTCTCAAAACCAGAGTTATTTTCTGAACACATGGTTACTAGGTTTTGTTTGTTTGTTTTTATTCTGTAGCCCTTAAACATGTCACTGATTACAGAATGCAAAGACAGCTAGAGGCTGTTGTTACTGTAATTGCCAGCCGGGTAGGAGATGCCTTGAAATTAATTTGTTATTTTCAAAAAAGAAGAAATAATTATTTTCAGTTGCTGCCACTTTGATAAAGGTTCACATAGCCAGTAATAATAAAAGCAGTCCTTAGCACTGAAAAAGACATATGTAGAGACTCACTGATGGGGGAGCTGTAAATTAAATACACTCCAGAGTAAAGAACAAACTTCAAAGAGGACCATGGCTTAGGGGAAGTAAAAGTACAGGAAATGTACTGGTCATCAATGACAAGATGTTTGCAGAAAAAAAGTTTCTAAAAATGCCTTATTGATGAGAAAACTAGGGTTATTATTCTTGAAATGAATACTCTGGCTTTAAATAGCTCCAGTATGTATCTGAGTCAAAATGGAGGGGCAAACAGAAGAAAACAATTGCTCTTAGTTGTATTTAGGATCCTCTGAACTTTGACTAATTGATTGGTGTTCCTTTAAAAAAGAGTGGACTTTTTCTGCATGTTATAAGTAGAGAAATGTTCTTAACATTTGAGTAATTGAATACTGTGTGTTCAGTGGTTCACCTGATGTTTTCTTTTGCTAATATATTAATATATATATTTACTAAATGTTTTCCTTTATTTTTTATAATTTTTTTAATTTTTACAGTCTTTATTACATACACACACAATATATACATATATGTGTATGTAAAGCTGTATCTGGAATGAGTGATAGAAATAAAGAGGAAAAAAACAAGTACATTTTAAATTAATTAAAAAGGCCTCATGCTTATTTTTTTGTACGATGACCAATGAAGGAATGCTTCTGTATTTGATTATTGCTTATTAGGTACATTTCCCTTGATATTGAGAAAATATCAGATATAATGTAATTAGGTAAAACTATTTTCCCTTTTTTGCGTACCTGTCTTATGCATTGAATGAGCATAGGATGCAGACTGAAATGGGAGCTGTAACATGAATATGTGCTCAGGTTTCCTGATTCCCAGAGTGACAGAATTATGGTTTAGTATAAAAATATAAATACAATAGCTTCTATTTTGGTGTGCTTGACTTAATCTAATCTTTTCCAATTTAGCCTTTTGTTATGTAGCTTTCAATGAGTTGAAAAAGGGTCTTTCATTAAGGAGAAGGGTTAAAAATAAGTATGCATAAATTGGGTCTTCAGCTTTGTAGACATTTAAACATTGATCTGGATGAGGTTGTGAACAAAGTGATTTAACTTTGCAGTTAGACCTGCCCTGAGCAGAGGATTGAACCAGAGGTCCATTCCAGCCTTGATTATGCTGTGTTGTGTGACAATAAATCCTTCATGAATAATATCAAAGAAGTGATCATCCTTTTTACCTTTTACTTTACAGACATTATTATGTCAATCAAAATGTCTACTTAGTTATTGGTAGTGTGATAGGTAGAAGGAAAAGATGTGTTACTGGATTTAGGGCTTAAATGAGTAATTAGGAATTACTTTTCCCCGCTTCTGTTTCTCTCCTTATATTTGGTTCCAGTACTTCCCTCCATACCATGTTTAAGGTTGGGAGTTAGAACTGAAAGGCTGACCAGAGCCTCTCAGCCTTCCCTCTTCTTACATCTCTTCCTCAGTCACTGATTTATTTCTAGTTCATCATTTGCCATTGCTGTTGTTGCCAAGGCATTGGCATCAGCCCAGCCCATAGATTAGGATGTTCATGTTCAATTTAGTATCTTGGTCAGTTTGCTACATCTTTCCTGAGGAAAAAGGCTACAAAAAAGAAATCTTGGCAATCCACTGATTATTTCACAACCACACCTGAACAGAATGGAGGAAGAAAAGACACTTTTCAAACCCCTGGGATTTTTTCACATCCAATTTCAAATACCGATGGCAACATTAAAGATGTCAGAACTTCTCAAAAGATTCCCCAAAATAATTTATAATGAAAAATACCAGGCAAACTTATCAGAAAGCCACTACCAGATCATCTGATAATAATTAGGCTAAGTAGAAAATATATTTAGAATCACTAAATAAGCCATAAGATGTCTAAATTGTGATTTGCAGTCAGACATTCTTGGAATGTTCATACATGCATTTACACATACATGCATGCACACAAACATACATGAAAGAAAAACATAATATTCCCTAAACCTAAGTGAATAATTATTTTTGCAACACTACTACACTTCCACTAAAACAACAACGACAAAACCCCAAATCCAACACAGAAGTTGAGAATGGAAATGAGAGTTTACATAACACAGAACTTTTATATAGGAGTAAAAAACAGAGATGGGATTTCCTGTTAATTCCAAAAGACTGATTAAAATACCATTGAACAATAAATTATTATCAGAAGTCATATATAGAAAGCCAGATTTTTTGTTAATAGGGCTAGTGTACCACTTGATTAAAAGAAGGCCTTGCTACAGATAGTGTACACATGGTTGTGCAGCACAGGAACTGGTGAAATATTCCTTCATCTGCTATTTGACTTCTTTGATTTAATTCTCTCTCTATATATGTGTGTCTATGTGCATGTGTATGCAAATATAACCATGTATACAAGTATACGTGCATATGCACATTGCCCTTATATGCCTTCCTTCAGTGGGAGCTTTAGACACCAAGATCCAGTGGTTTTCCCTCTAGTCTTCAGTCATCACCAACAGAAAAGCCCATGACAATGACTTCTGCGTTTTACTACTGAGTGACTGCTGTTTCCAACTGCCTTCATAAGATTAACCCTTTTGTTAAATTCTCTGCTGTGGGGGAGCTGAAAGCATTTTAGTGTCTGGTAACCAAGCTGGATTGACTCAGAAGTCAGAAAAATTATTTACCATTTTTTGCTTGCTGGAGTTTTTTCCCGTGACCTGTTATAGTCAGTTATGCAATCACACTTTCACTTACACAAGCTGTTTTTTTTCAAAGTCTGCTGTCACAAAATGTTTTTTTAACACCCATAGTTTCCCTCACCCACAGTCTGAAAGGAAACTTTTTATATCATTCCTTAAAACAGAAGGTCACAGTTAAGGTCAACCTGGAAGATTAAAATAAAAACAAACAAAAACTATACAACCCTTAATCCACTATTTGCTTGTGGTTCTTGGACTAATGCTGCCTTCAGAAAACACTCCTAGAAAATATTCTTGTATAATGTTACTTATCTGGCATTTCTAGAGAACACTATTTTCTTGCATTCTGTAATTCATCCTTAATTGCAAAAGGGCTTTCCAACTCAGATGAAAAGCAATATAGGACTGCAAAACATTAAAATTAATAATATGCGTGAAAATTAAATTTCTGTGAAGAACGGGTAACAATTTGTTTATATGTCTGTCTGTTCAACCCCTTTTTTGCTACTTTTCTTAAGGAGATTTGTGGAAGTAAAAAGTAATTGGTATCACCAAGGTGCTCCTCTAGGCTTTCATGGTCTCTTTTAAATGAACCACTTTTAGAAATTCACGCTTTTGGAAAGGCTCGGCTTATGTGCTGTAAATGTCTGTGCAATAGGAACTGTGAAGAGTGTGGTTCATGAACAATTGACAACCCGGTAAGAATATCTGAAGCTTATTTTCATCTTATTTATCTGAAGCTTATTTTTTACTCCTTTCCAAGTCAAAATAAATATCAATTAAAAGTTATTTACTTTTGCAAAAGTTACCTTCAAAAATATATGGACTTTGCTTTCAATTAATCAGCTAAGCAGAGGATTGAAAAATAATTCCACATGCATTATATTTCAACATATCTTTACCATCTATGTCCATACGATAGCCTTACAATCCCTATATTTTTTGATTGATTAATTCAGAAAAACAAAACAAAACAAAATATAAAACAAACAGGATGACTCTCTCTAGCTAAGAGTCAAAATCTAGATTCGGTGATACATATAGAATTGTTTTATTCTTTTTTAATCATTCTAATTCCTTTTTTGTTCAGAAATTACTGATTTTATATGCAATGTTTAATATGAAATTAAATGGTCTATTTTGTTAACAAAGTTGGATGTTATTTTTGATTTTACCTTATTTAAGACTAATTTATTCTCAATGGGTTACTTTGAAAAGCTATATAGGAAAATGGAAAAAACCATATCTTATTCAAGAACTCTCTAAAAGAAAAAACCCTATGTGAATATCTCAACAGGCAAGAAGATCCTGTGGAACTTCTCTTACTGTTTACAGAAAAAACAATCAAAGTTAAAAAAATCTGATAATTAAAAAACTATTAAGGCAGAAGTTAATATAAATTATAGTGAAATACCCCATATACAGTATTTGTCATGTTATCTCACCGTCATTAATGATCTAAAGAGAAAAAGAAATAACTCCTTCAGTAAAAAAAATATAGGTTAAGAACATGCGACATTCTTTTCACTGCATTATGGCATTGACTTCTTGATGGTTTAAAGTAAACACAGTATCCTCTTTAGAAGATTATTACAGCTTCTATTAAAATTAGACCAAAAGTATCTGAAATAAAATGTATAAAATATGTTACCATATGAATGTTCCATATTGTATTTATCAGTGGTGTTGGTCAAGACTGCAGCATATAACACTGGAATTGTTTACAGTGTGTGACATCACAGTCTGACATCACATTTCACAAATGCTTAAATGCAGCCAAATTATCTCAACAGATATGTCTGAAATAGTACTTATAATGGGATTTTATTAATGAAATTGGAATTATTTCAGGGAAATATATTTTTATATTTAAGTTAGGTTTACTTTTCGGGGTTTTTTCACTGTTATGATGTATGGTATTTGTAAGAGTAAATATGCAGTGCAAAATTCTGACACCTCATTCTGAAAATTCTTAATATCTCTTTCTTTAAGAAAAAAATTGAAAAATGCTTTAATCTATCACATTTTGTGATTACCATTTGGAAGAGTTCCCACCTTCACTCAGCTTTAGGGATAATACCAAACTCATCACAGAACCTAGCTGTAGGAATAAATATTGGGAATAGGCATCCATAGCTAATTAAGTTTCATGTTCTCTCCTGCCAAAGTTCAGCAGCTCTTGCAATAGGTATATTTTGGAACTATGCCACCTTTTGAACAAATACCACCTGTTTCTCTGCTGGAGACAAGGAGACATCTATCAGGCTCCATAGGCTGTCAGTCCTCTAAATATACTGAAAAAACTTTACCTGAGTTGGAAGCAAGGGATGAAAGGAAGTCTTTGCTAGTTAAACTTTGTTATAATATCTATCTCAGCATCCAATTAATAAACACACTATTTTAATGGTTTCCAACAGATTCAAGTACTGTGTATATCATCCACTGTTTTAATGGACTTGCTGGACCCTTCTCCTGTTCTGGCTCCAGACTTCTCTGTAGCACTAAGTTTTTTAAATCTACTGTTGTTTTCTCGTTCCTTTTTATCTCTTTAGTAAACCAAAACCATAAATTTTCTTCAAAGAAGCTGCTCAAAGGCTGCTAAAAAGGCAGAATTTCTTTTCAATCACCCAAGGAACAAAAGAAAAAAGGAAAGAAAAAAGTGTTCTAATTTTGAATGCAAAGTAGAGATTTCTCAGAGAAAGGAAAGTTTCAAGTGACTTTTGCCCTTTCACCTACAGGTGATTCAAACAGACATCAGCTGTGAGTAATGCTGACAGGGAATTAGGATCAGCTTGAAGTTTTCTGGGAACTTCGCTGAAGGCATCAGAGGAATTATCTAGATTGGAACTGATATCTCTAAAAATTCTGAAAGCTCTGCAGAGTTCAAGATCTTCAGTTGAGTCTTCTCTCTCTTAGTCTACTGAAGAACATCAACTTTCAAGCAGTGGCAATCTTCTTTGGGTAACTTTCCCTGTGCAGCACTATTTCTTCCACTTACCAAGCTATTTATAGCACAGATCAGTGAGGTTACATCATCAAGTTGGATCTTTCAAATGATGTAGAGAGTCCCAGGGAAATTCTTCCTATTTCTGCCTGAAAGTTTCACTAAATAACCCACCTTGAGGATTTAGATGATTAAAAATTTGGATAAGTCAGTCCTTACAGGTAAGGATTTCTCTCTGATGCTGTAACTCATGACAGATACTCTTTGCAGGCACTTGGTCCTAGACTTTTTCAGTGTATCTACAGTGAAGCCACTAGGGAAACATGGAATACATATGAAGTTTTAACAAAAATATAGCTCCTTAGAGATTAATATTTTGCCACCCAGAAAGTCCACGCAGAATTATTTACGAGAACTCTTTCTTTTGACATAAAAAGATTTAGAAATAGAGGTTATGTAGACATAAAGCTGATTTAATCAGGGCTTTCCCAGTGCACCAACAGAGGGAATTGAAAACTCATTCCTCCTGGGATGTAATTGCACATTACAGTAACTTTTTTCTGAACCATAATGCATTCTGTGATTGTTCCACAGGTTTTAACAGGAGAGAGAAGAATGTCTTGGCTGTAGCGTTTTGACATATTGCAGCGGATTGCAGTTGTTTTTCTATGCAAGAAGCATAGGGAAAATGTTTCTCTGGTTTTAAACTTTTAGGGTAAAAAAGCACACAGAATTAATTACCTCAGACCACAAGCTGTACTGAAGATGGGTCTGGGAAGGGTAGGAGAAATTTGACTTCTGGCAGAACTTGCCAATATTATTTTGATATAAGCAATTAATCTTTGTCAACAATTAGTATGACAGGCAAAATTGGCTTAAATGATTGATCTACTCTTATAGTGACATAGCAGCTGATGAACTTGGCCATATAGGTTAGAAAGTCAAAATGGAAAAGATAATGAATGGCTTTATGCAAATTTATATTAAGTCAAAGAATGGGGGGCGGGGGGAATCAATCTTACCATTCAATTCTCTTATTCTTAAGAAGCGCTCTTCTGACAGTGAAAATGGACATATTAGATACCTTGGGAAGTTTCTATGATAAAACCTTACTAGTTTTATCACAGAAAACTGCTCCTAACAGCAGTTATAGGTATGTTTGCACTCAAAAAACTGATTTTTCTCCAGGTGAAACAGGTTATTTACAGCTGAAATCAGCTTTGCAAAAACCACAGTGAGGATTAACATTTTGGAAAGGATGAAGAGAGTCTGGTAAAACTATTTTGTATGAGATAAGAATTAATTATGCATATATGATGCAAGACTTCTGCTCTTGGATGTACTAATCCATTACACTTGGGAGCGCCTCCACAGTTCAGAACCTGGTCAACCTCTGATTGTTTCCCAGCCTGTAGTGGGGTGTGCTGGTTTTGGCAGGTGGAGAGCTAATTTTCTTCATAGTGTCTAGTATGGTGCTGTATTTTAGGTTTGTACTGAACACAGGGTTGATAATATAGGGATGGTTTTGTTATTGCTAAGCAGTGCTCATTCAGAGCCAAGGCCTTTTCTACTTTTTGTAATGCCACTCCGGCAATGAAGCTAAGGGTTCATGGGAGGGCGAGAGGAAACACAGTCAGGAAAGGTCATCCAAACTGACCAGGGGAATACTCCATGCCATATGGCGTCATGCTCAGTATATAAAGCTGGGGTAAGGAAGGAGGAAAGGGGAGGATATTTGGAGTGATGGTGTTTGTCTTCTCAAGTAACCTCTATGCATGATGCGGCCCTGCTGTCCTGGAGATGGTTGAACACTTGCCTGTCCATGGGAAACAGTGAACTAATTCTTTGGTTTTCTTTGCCTATGTGCACGGCTTTTGCTTTCCCTATTAAACTGTCTTTATCTCAACCCACAAGTTTTCTAGATTTTATCCTTCCAGTTCTATCACTGATCCTGCCGGTGAGGGAGTAACTGAGTGACTGCTTGGTGCTTGGTTGCTGGCTGGGGTTAAACCATGACATGGGGTGAAACTGAAAGATGTGTAAACCTTTGATCCTATCAAAGGAAAATAGTCCAGGCCTTGATCTGTGATTAACCCTGATTTTTTACATAGGAAGAATGAAGAAATATATATTGCAGAGACAGAACTACAAATGAACTTTAAATGTCAAAGCATTGATACGACTTTGGATTTTGTGATGATCAGTACAGGTACTCACATACAAGCTTGCTGTATGAGAAATGCTTCTTTATGTCTATTTTATATAAATCTTTGTACTTGTTCACTTATGTGTGTAAAAATAAGTAATCCCCTCCAATGATTACACCTCAAGCTTATCAAAGATAATTACATTATACATTTTCAAAAAACAGAGTACTTCTGTGAAGTTTGAATCTGCTGTGAATGCACAGTGATACTAACATTTATGAGAAGCTTTGAACTACTGACTATATTCAGAAGTTTCATCATTTGACATGGGAGAGCCACAGTATTTTTCTTCCTGTAATGTCAGAGTAGGTAAGACTGCTGTTATATTAGGAGTTTTTGCTACTAGTGTTAGAGATTTTCTCAGTATTTTTACTCCTCTAATAAAAAAGGCTTTAGAAGGACTCACATAATTGACTGTGATCTTCCATTTCATTTCATTTTATGAGTAATTCACTTTCAGTCAAAATTAAACACCTTTTTAAAATCTATGCCTTGCAGACTCTGATTTCTGTTGCACAGCTACTATGTAAAAATTTATTTTGCATAAGCGTATTTTCTCAAGTAATACAAAGCACTCAAGACACAGATCACGACACTGCCATACTCAGTGTGCTTACTTTTTCTAAGATCAGAGAGCAGACTGTCAGAACAGTTAGCAAATGTGCTTCTTCAATTCAGCATTTCTAGAATTTTTCTCCAACATTTGTCATCTCTCAAGCATAATCAAGATGGAAATTATCTTGTCAGGAGAATCAGAGTTAGTTTTCATCACTAGAAACTTGTAGGTTTCCACAGTGTTTTGTTTTTCCCCAATGCAAATAATGTTGTCCTGCCCTTCCCTTTTACTAACTCATTTTAAGCAGAACTGGAAATTAAATTCACAGTTTGATATGTATCTATGTTTCAGCAGCAAGTAAGATCTGTCCCACCTCAAAGGCTTCTAACACTAGATTCCTGTGGGGTTTTTTTCCATTTTTTTCCATTGCCACTGTAATTAGTATCCTGCTTTCTTTAGTATTTTGACCACTAATTGAAGGTAGCCAGGTTCTTTTCTTTGACTGCAGGGAGAAAAGAAAAGGCTGAGAAACAAAGATATAAAATGCCGTATTTTCATCTCCTTGAAAAGGAAACCTTAGAGTATGCTCTAGGACATCTAAATTACTCAGCAGCTGCTGTTTGTCAGAATTATTTGAGTGGAAGAGAGACCTAAAAATTACTTCTTAGGTAAGCTTACTGACCAGGACAGCTAAAGTAGCTTGTCAAGGGACTCTTGAAAGTAGAATGCATTTCTTTTAGCTATTAAGCTCTGGATGGACAGCAGCATAGTGTAGCTCTGAAGATGGGGGGGGGGGCTAAAAGAATAGCTAAAATATCTTTTTATTTGCTTTAAGAAATGTGTCTTGTCATTGAGCAGTCAAATGAGTCAGGGCCAAGGTTGCCAAAGATAACGAACTTCAGTAAAAGAGCAGAAAATGATGAATGATAAACTGTTGTATATCTTAAGGAAGTAACATGGACCTCTTGTGTCAGCAAACAGCTAGGTTTCCAAATGGTCTCATTTATTTAGTCTGGAATTAGGATGCTTCCATACCTTGTTTGACTTTGGAAGGGCAAAAATGATGGCTTTGTAACTGGGTCTGCGAAGGAAAGGGGAAAAGAAAACAAAGCCTGTATTGAGTTTACTGCATTTTGGATCACTCCATTTTGTATCACTGTTTCAGTTCTGCCCCAAAATCTGTGCAAGCTCCTGAGCAGCTCTTCTCCCACTGTATATCTATAGGTACAAAAAAATGGCAAAGGGGGATTCCTGGTACTTACATACTTTATGTGGGAAGGGGTACTGTAGATCTACTCTGGGTGTGACACCTTACTTCTTCTTCTGAAGAGTCAAAAGTTTGTCACTACGTTTATCCCTTTTCTTAAAGGGAATATTCCTTTCTATCCTCATGTGGTTCCTTTCTTTGGTGAGACTGAGCATTTTCACATGTAAGGAACCCTGACTGTATTGGTAGGTCAGTGCCCTCATCCAGGAATTCTTTTGAAAAGTCAGCTTCTCCTGAATGAGGACAGAAATAATCTTGTCATGTCCTTATCAGTCACTTCAAAACCTCTCAGTTCTTTCTACTGGCTTCCTGAGCAATGAAAATGCTACAAGCTGGTTATTATACTTTGAATAAGACATATAGCCATAGGTGGTTGCATCATTATTACCTGGTCATGAAGTTCAAGAAATCTTCTATCATAAGGGGATGACAGAAGGAATTCTGTGAGAGGTGTGGTTTTTTTTAAAAAGTCCTCTTTTTATCATGCTGGAGGATATAACAGAATTCCTAACTTCAAGACCTAAGTGGAATGAGATTTGTTTAAATGTTATAAAGCAGAAATAATCTTTTTTCTTATTTATCTTCAGAACCTTAAGGTTTTAGGTGTAACCTTTTCAGTCACTTTTAGATGATCAAAATATTCTAGTCTTCTTTTTGCTTGAAAATCATATAAGAAAGCTGAATAAAATATGAATCAGGGATTTAGACAGTAGCCTAAAGGGCTTGGAAAAACCTGGGTGCATCAGATTTTCTCAGTGACTTTACACTTCTTAATCTTTCCAGGGCTTTGGTTCTTAATTTGCAAAATTAGGATTTGATGGGTTTCTGCCTCACACAAGTAAGGCTTGTGAAATGCCTCAATATTAAAATCTCCATGGCCGATAACCTAAGTAAACAGTGAATGGTCATTACAGTGGTAGTTGAAGCTTTAAGAAAAACACTATATGTTTTGGGACTCACAATAATGCTATGAAAAGTGGCAGCATGACAATATTGACTGTGTTTGCACATCTTCGGGACAGGCTGCCTGGAGAAAGCCCACATAATCTTTTAAAGTGTCCTGAAAAAAAGATCCAAGCAATGAGGAACTCCCAGACATTTATTTGTTTATGAAGAAAAAAATAAAATTATTGCTTTAGTTCAAGGGGTTTATCGAGGAAGAATTTCATAACTGCATGAAAAGAAGCTGGAAACTGCCGACTATTTCTTCAGATGTTCATGTTGGGGCTTCCCATGAAGTGAGAATTAAGACCATAATCTTAGTTTGTTTGTCTGTTTTTTCACCCATACTGGCATGGTGGGGTCCTGAAATGAGAAAGGATCAGTGTTTGGGGGGCAAATTTCAAATAGATTTTTAGCTGTTTATTATCCTCATGTAGGTAGGTAATTCTACTGGCTTACACACGTCAGTCTAACTTACTGAGACTAAACAGAAAGCAAAGAAAGTGCTTAAAGCTCCCTCTCTACTTTTATTTTTTTAATAATATTTTGCTGTGATTCTCCAAAACCTAGTCCATGTACTCATGATGTGGAGAATAATAATATGTACTATTTGAGGGTAAAGTCAAGACGTGTTATTCTGAAGGTTGGGTTGGTTTCATTTTCTTTCCCTACTACTGTCCAGGTGATATTGATCACAGTTCTTCACTAACCATGAAATGCATTAATTAAAAACAAATGAAAGGAAAGAGGGAAGATGGGAAGCAGTATTTTGCTAAACTCTTATGTATTTACTGTCTTTCATAGCTTTCTTAAGTCGTTCATTTTCAGAGTGATAAAAATACGGACAATTCTTTCAGTTAATGGGTTGTACATGGAAAAAGAGAAACTTTGATCATTTTGGGTGCTTTGATAGAAAATCAGTGTATTGGATCTCAAGCCTTATTCTTGTTAAATACACACGGCATAGTTTAGCTAAAACTAAAAAAAAAACAGTGATCTGAAAAACCTGGGATGTCTCCAGTTTTTAGCTACTTATCAGTCTCTGGATCTCTGTCTGATCTTCAGTGTGAAGCTAACACAAATGCAAAACAATAATGTGACTCTGCAGACCAATGCCATTGCTGTAATCTCTCCATAGCATGGAAATCCCATACTGTGTCTGGATCCTTGAATAAAAGGAGACAACCAGGTTGAAGCCTATGAGTGCAGCTAGGAGTCACAGAAAAAGTGGTACACCAAATGTTATATACACATGCTTCTATGAATTAAGGACCTGAGCTTTAAACCTTGAGCTCTTTCCATGCTACTTCCATTAGAAATAACCTACTTACAACATTCTGCCAAGGTGTTTTCCACAATCTCTCATAAGGAGTGAAAATGCCGAAGTAAGTCTTTATAAAAGTAAAGCAAGCATTGCACAAAAGAACTCTCCTGGTTATCAGCTCCTAATGTGGCTTTCTTAGGAGGTCTACCTTCTCTGTCCTTACCTTCTTAAAAACTAGGCTTCTTTGAGTAGGCGCCATTAAGATTTTGTAGGTTTTCATCAGCAAATCTTCTCCTCATTAATGAATAAAGGTCATACAACCCTTCATTTTAACCTACATTAACATAGTTATTCACTTTTTAATACAGTAATTAATGAATATAGCTGTCTAAAAATAAATTCCATAAGGACTGAGATGATTTATTCAAGAGAAAGCATTTCTTTTAGGTTAAAAAATTATGTGGCAATAGTACAGAAAGTTGTGGTCATTGCAGTGAGCTAGCTCTATAATAGTGATGAAATGCCAGTGCCAAAAATCAGGCATTACCAAAATGTTAATGGAACTTGTCATTGTAATTAAGCTAGTGATCTTTAATGAGGAACCTGACTTGCACAATTTAATTACAAAACTTTTTTAAGGGTATGCTGCTAGGGATGTGACTGTTTATCATTAAGACAAAGGCCTGACTCCTGTGCACTGTAATTTGTTTGACAATTTCTCACTCAGAATGCGTGTATTTGTATGATGCAGATGACAAAGTATGAGTAATGTAGAACTTGATAGTATTGTGATAGTAACAGTGATTCAAAAAGCAAACCACGGAAGAGAAAACTAACCCTGCAAATCTTCCTGCAGATTTAGAAAAGAAATCCAAAACTTGGGGTGTATCGAAGAGTTAGGAAGACTGGAAATAAAGCAAAATGAAAGAGGTTTGGGGGGGGGAAGAAATTTATTCAATTGCACTATTGATTTGAGAACTCTAAGCAAAAAAGCTTGAGTTACACCTTGTCCTTCTTAGGAATATTGAAAATAACATAGGACAGTAAGCACTTACTGCACTGATCTTGTGAAAATTAAGAATTTTAAATTCTTCTGAACTGCATTTCTACCTTTGTCAGATACTGAATGTATGAAGAGCCTGAACTAACCCAAAATAACTTTGTACAGATGAGGCAAAAAACAAAACACCAGATATTAGGTTTTCCCTGCAAGTAGAAGGTGAGTGCTAACCTCACGACTCCTGACAGTTTAAGAGATGTCACTGTAATAGCTCCATTTCTGTTCACCTTTGCCAACAGAGTTTATCATCCGAAGTGGTGATCTAGGAAACAAAGCATGGTGAAATACGGATGCTTTGTGTAAGGATCCTGTATAAAACAGCTCAATTGCTGAAAAGTCCATTTTTACCACTTCATCATGAATTAGTAAAACTGTATTAAAGTCCAGGAGTCATAAGACCTGAGGCCAAAGATATCTTAAGCAATAGCTATTACTTCTTTGGTAGAGGTGGTTTGTCTCATGACCTTGTTCTACTGTGTGTCATTTGAAACACTTGCCTCATTCAGAACTGTCAGTATATGGATTTGCTCTTATCACAAGTTGGGACATTATCATTTCTACACAATATATATAGGTGGTGATAGCACATGTTGGTCACTGCCCTTACTGCTGCTGTGTGTGTGAGGTTTTAGCCTGCTGTTAAGAATCACTGTCCAAATAAGTTTTGTGCAAAAGTATTATATCCTATCAAATACCATGGGAAAAAATGGTTGTGTGTATTTTTCTGGCACTTGGTTTGTAACCAGGGAAGAGAGGAAGCTTCTTACCTGCTAAATAATGTCACATCAGCAGGATTCTTTTCCCAAACAAGTTATCTCTTTCCAAAAGTAACTGTTCACATAAAGTAAAATTATCAGAGTTGATCCTATGGAGGGGGAGGGGAGGGGAGGGGAGGGGAGGGGAGGGAAGGGAAGGGAAGGGAAGGGAAGGGAAGGGAAGGGAAGGGACGGGAAGGGAAGGGAAGGGAAGGGAAGGGAAG
>JAYRBT010000082.1:83371185-83410232 GCA_036023395.1 Myiotriccus ornatus | reverse complement strand
CCTAAAAAATCCAATGCGCAGGCTGGAAGGTGTAAAGACCTTCCCTGGTTCTTCGTTCGCGAAGTCTGGCCATTATAATGCTTTACCAGTTACTGCAAATAGCAGAGAAATTGGAAGTAAAAAAACCTATTATTTAGGCACATAGACTGCCACCCAGAGGAAGAATTAATTACCTCAAACTGTAGTTGCAATGTGCTGCTGAAATGAAAGCTGCTCTTGCCAGGAAGAGGCCAAAGGAACACTGCTTCAGTCCTTGTTTAAGCACCTGTTCCAAGAGAAATATGAAGATTTTGAGGGCAAGTCAAGGAGCTAAGGTTAACTTAAGTGATTACTGGAAGAAAGACAGTCCATATATCCATGAAAGAGATCCATTTTCAGTCAAGGGTTAATCACTCAGTTTTCAAACACATCAAGTCCAAGCACTGCAGTGCAGACCAGGGCCACAGATAGCACTGGGTGGTTTCAGTCTCTGCAGAGCCAGGAAAAGGGAACTGACCCACAA
The DNA here is from genome assembly GCA_036023395.1 of Myiotriccus ornatus. Taxonomy (NCBI): domain Eukaryota; kingdom Metazoa; phylum Chordata; class Aves; order Passeriformes; family Tyrannidae; genus Myiotriccus; species Myiotriccus ornatus. The sequence continues at coordinate 83,409,730 of JAYRBT010000082.1, read as the reverse complement.
TGAAATCTTTACTTTCAGGATTCTTTGGCTTTCCTGCATTCATCCTTTGATCTATTTGATACACAGAATTTGTATCAAGGTGTGGGAAGTTCCCCAGCGTCTTGTACATTTAGTGAAAATGAAAACGATATTTCACTGAACTTCTCCACTGCAGTCTCATCATTCATGAGTTCCCCTTTTAAACCTCTTGTCATCAAACAGTCCCACCAATTCCCTAGCTGGCTGATTTTGATGTATTTTAATAACTTTTTATTATCAGTTTGAGCATCCTTTGCAAGATGCTCTTCAAGTTCGTTTTAGCTCTTTTAATTTCCTGCTTCTATTTGACCTGTTATGTATTATGGATTTTCTTTTTTTCTCTTCAGTTGAAAAAACTTTCCAATTTTTAAATGCCAGTGTCTTCCGTATGATAGTCTCTTTAACTTTTTTATTGAAAAAAACAGGTGTTTTACTGGACAGTTTTTCTTTCTCATTGTTTTTTTCTTTGTTGTTTTTTTTTGTTTGTTTGGGTTTTTTTGGTTTTTTTTTGTTGTTGTTGTTGTTGTTGTTTTTCTTTTAGTTTTTCCTAATCTTCTAATGCAGTATTTTTAACTCGAGTTTTCTTCCTTTTTGTATTTATCCTTTCAGATTTTTACTTTTTCTCTAACTTCCTCATTTTTATGTACTTCTCTTTCTTACAATTGCATATCTGTATGCTACATTTGCTTAATCTATTCTTTCCTACTTCAATGGAAAACATACTTGAATTGTATCTGATATTATACAGCGACATTTCTAGTAAAATCACTTGGACGAGGAGGTGAGCGGAGGAGAGGGAGAGGAGAGAAGGGGAGAGGGGAGGGGAGAGATTTTGTGAATTGCCTTATCTTCATAAATTTTATGGTGTTTATCCAAGCTCAGTGATATAAACAGTTACAAAAAAAGTTTCTTTGAATAAGAATTATGGGATATAGAGCAAGAGAGTTCTTTTTACATTAGAAACTAGTGATTATTATTTTTTTACTTACATAGCTCAACAGAATTCAACAGAAACAAAAGTACCATCTGAATTAGACAAGCTCTGCCATATCATATGTAATATATGATCAACCCTCAATATTCACAAGCAGTTCAGATGCTTAAAAATCTTCACACTAGTATGTGAATAATCATGATAACCAGGAAATATATAAAGACAGAATTTGATTCAGAAAGGTGATTATTTTCATAAATAATTCATACAATTCTAATGTTAATGTTTGTTTGACTCTGTGGTAGCACATTTGGTAATCTCTGTCAGAGTATATCATACTGTTCTTATTGTTTTCTTTGTGAAAATGAAAAAATAGGCTCATAAAGGAACAACCTGACACATAACAGGATTTAGGTGTTTCCCTAATATATCAATTTCTGACATATACGTAGGTGACAGATAGTTATAAGTGTTGTTCAGCTGTACATATTAGAATAATATTTTTGCTAGTATTTAATCTTTAGTTTTCCACATAAAAGAGAAGTATAACAGAGATAGAGAGACAGAGAGAGAAAATAGTATAAAAAAAAACACCAAAAAAAACCAACCAAAGCTCCTTTATTAAACAAAGATGACATAAACCCCAAAAATTCACAAAATACATCATAAAAGTATTAGCTGCTACTTTAAGGAAAGAGACAAAAGCAAAATAGTCTGAGAAAAAAGTATTTTTATTATATGATAGAGCTTGGAAGTCATGCTCCACACCTGGTTTGAGGATTCGTATTGTTTAGGTCCAGTTGGTTATTATAGAAAATTAGGATAAATATGCAATTTTAACCAGTTAAAACTGGATATAATGTTATTCCTCATAAAAGCACAACTATCTAATTTTCATTACTTTCTTTTATTTCAACGGAAAATATCAGAATGAAAATTCTTTACTTTTCACTATAATCATTATCTCAAAAAAAAACCCACAAAAAAAACCAAAAAAGGCTTATAATATTAAACTACTGCCTACATGTTTGCTATACCTTACATCTGTTTAAAAAACACCTGCCTTTGTAAAGTAAGGAAATCCCATGCTTGCAAAGTTCAGTCATTACAAGGCGTAGGACAGGTGGTATAACCTCAGTCTGAATGAAAGAGAAACGGCTACAGTGTTACGTCTGTAGCTTCCTCACAGGAAAAAAGGGGGCTTGTATTGGACAAGGTTGTGGTTTAGGCTGAAGTGAAACCACAGGCAATACTGAACTTTTGTCCCCCCTTACCACCTAATTTCATATCTGACTTACTCAGAGAAGAATTCTCATTGTTGTCAGATGGATCAGCCAGATTGGTGTTGGCTTTGGTGTTTCTAAAGGGCAATGGAGGCTTTCAGGTGACTCACAGAAACTGCCTGTGTAATGTAGCCATTCAGAGTGGTTTAGTAGCTATCACAGTGATAAATAATACAGCATGGCTTAAGGGAAATTACACACGACTCCTACTGTTTGACTTTGCCAAAGAATAGAAGCATGCAGATGGTGAGTTATGGTGATTTACCATGTCTCAGATAAAGAGAAATCACTTCTCCAAATATATTAACTCAAAAATTGGAATATTGTGAGATTACTGAAAGTCTATGACGTGAACTCACTGTGCCATCATATGGCAGTATATGAGCCAGTTCTGGAGAGAAGCTAAATGGCTGCTCTAACACGGCGTGGTACACGATTTCTGAAAGACCATGGGTATTAGTTTAGCAGCACTTAACTACTGTTTCTCAAGAGCTTCCAGAGTGCTCAGTTAAAAACTTTCTGAGACTGAACTCACATCCGTCTGCATCTTCCAAATATTTTTAACTTATGTGACTTTCTATTGCTGTAGAAGTTAATGGCAGAGCAAGGAATTGAATCCTGATTACTGAAAGCAGTAGGCATGCTAGTGCTGGATCATCAGTCCACCCACTACTGATATTCATTGATGCCACCACTGCTCACACTGTGATTTGCTTTGTAATACTGATAGTTCCCTTGGTAAAACGGAAATCATGCAGGTGCTCATCAGTCTAAGAACAGGTGGTAGAAGCATGCTTTTAAAATGTGATCAAATGTTGTAATTTAGAGATGAGAGACTTACTGTTTCTGAATTCAGCTCAGAATAAAACCAAACTGTCCAGTATGTCTGGATTTTTTCCCATTCTGTTTTGTCACTTTGTTTATGTGGTTCTTTTGCTATCATTGCTGTTGCTTAATTCCTCAGCAAATTTGGGTCCAAAAGAGATCCCACTATGGAATAAAACCTAACTTGTCCCTCACCTTCTCTTCTTCAGCCTGAAAATATCAGTACCAAATTCCTAAATAGAATGCTAATAACTTGGTGCTTTACAAAATTGTGGGTATTGATAATATTCTCATATATCCTGGTGCCTAAAGCTTTTAATGTTCTATTCCCCTGTGTTTCCAAAATTTCTCTTTAAGTTTTACATAGACTGAGGGATAATTTATTCATATTACCTTCCCTCAGGAAAAAAAAAGTACACTGGCCTATTTTCTCTGGACTTTATATTAGTTTAGATGATTAGCAAGTTGTATCTGTTAGAAATGTATTTAAAAGAAAGGAGTTTATCTTTCAGGAGAAAGAGTAATAGGGTTGGTAATCTGAGAATCAGAGTTCTTCTGCATATCCTTGAAGCAGAGCAGACTTGGCATGCGCAGTAATCACAGAAGTGTTTTTATTCATTTTTTGCATAACCTTCAGAGATCATTCCAGATGGGAGAGACTAGTTAAGAACTTCTGCAGGGTTCCCAAAGCTCGTTCCCTCAGTTTGAGACAAATCAGCATGTCAGTTACATGAGTGGTGATACTGTTGTCCTTTATCAAGGACAGAACTCAGTCCAGTAATTTAGCACTTTGAAGGTCTGACTGACTTTCAGATCCTACTGATCTGGTCAAAATGCTGAACAGTGATAGACTGCACATCATAGCTCAGGAAATAATGTGCAGTTAAGAAGAAAAAACCCCCATATTGTCAAGTAACAGTTGGACTGTCAATCTTATTTTCTTAATATTACTATTCAAAAATTAATCAAAATCAGAACTAAGGGAAAAAGGGCTGTGTGTTTGCATTCATTTTGGCAAAATATTACGCAGTTACTAGTTTTGTGTTTAGTTCATTTAGTCTAATTACTAAGAATAAAAAGTCTTTAAAAAAGAAAAATAATGGTGCCTACAAGAAGCCATACTCAATACAGTCTTTAGGGAAATTTTGTGTCTTTCATAGCCTTTCCTGAAGATAGAATCAATTTTTCGTTTTTCTACCTCTTTGCCAATCAGCCATTTTTGCACAACTCCCTTAGGAAATACCAAGCTATTTGGTATTGAGGTTTACTTCAGTCAGCAGTTCTGACTTACTGACCGAGTCAGCTTTCTTGTTTTTGGTATGTTTAGCTCCTGTGTTTCAATTATTCCCTCATCATTTTACTTCCTGTCTTCTCCTCTGCCATATTTTGATAGAGAGTCTTGTGGGGCTGGAAAGCCACTGAATCATCTTGCACTGTAACGATGGATCTGGATACCTGCCACCAGGGCAAAATGTTACTAGATTAAAATTGAGAGAGCTACTTTTAAGAGAGAGAATACTTTAATTAAGAGACTGTACTTACACTAAAAGGGTTTATATGTGTTTACAATTTCCTAGCATTGCTGGTGAAGGAGAGACAGTTGTGAACCTGAAGAGAGGCAGTAAATCTGTTCTTTTTTCCCCCCTTTTTCTCCTCATAAGTCTGTGACACAGAAAACCACTGTCCTACTTGGACACCAAAGAGAAAGAAGTGACTGAAATAGGTAGGTTAGTCTGATGAGTGGAGCATTAGCAAGGTTCAGCATGCTCTGTGAATTCAGTGTAATAATTGCTCCTCCATTCTGTTCAGAGAAGAAATACACTGAACAAAATCAGGGTGCACAGTAACAGGAATCAAAAAAGCAGATTGAACACAAATTAGACTTTAAAATAGTTGTGCCTCAGTCAGTATACAAGGTACATTCCTCTTGCCCAAGTTTAACTAAAAACTGTCAATAAAATGTTTTTCAGATAAGTGAACTACAGGGAGTGCTGGCAAAACCACTTTGAGTTCATAAGAAACCAGGTTCCTGCCTTGAAATGATTTGGGAAAGCAAAATACCACTACAAAAAGTACTTTGATTCAGGCGTTTGACTGTTGGCCTTGAAAACAAAACAAAACAAAACAAAACAAAAATTCAAAAGGAATGGAAGGGACAGAACTACAGCAAAGAGATGAATTTTAAGTTCTAAATTAATCATATTAAGATAAAATATTCTATTTTCTAATGTTTTCTTTAAATAAGTGTGACAGAACAAAGACTGACTGCAATAGTGAAGTTGTTGTGAAGATATCTCACACCTTTTTAATTGTTAGAGAATTTCCAAAGCTGGCTTATATTTGAGTTTTCTTCCAAACTTGTCCAGAGTTTTCACCTGTTCAACAGCTGGTGCATTTTCTGATGGCCAACATCCCCAAAGTTTCAGCATCTTGTACCATCAAAAGTTGTGTTGTCTTATAAATTCACCATGTTTAATAAATATCTGTTTGCATTCCTTGCTTTCATGATAGATGGGGTTTGAAAATACTGTCAGCTGCCTCAGAAATAGACAGATATTTTCTGGTACATTCTTGTCAGAACCTCTTTCCTACTAGTTGATGTTATTCTCTGACCTCCTGTTTCATGATTTCTTCTCATTTCTAAATTGACTAATTTCTGGTACTTCACATTCTTCTGTTTTCAGGCTCTACTTTTTCACATGTAGTTTTGCTATAGACCAGTCCTAAATATTTAGAACTTAGTAGACCTACTCAAATATTAAAAATCCATGCCTTCTTATGTCTTGAGATTGGGTTAAAAATCAGGGCCACTAAGTGCAATACATTCTCTCTTCTTTGTTGTCTGGTTCTGAGGCTTTAAATTTTTTTTGTAAAAGTATAGTTTTAGTTAGAATTGGTTGCTACTCAAGCCTGAAAAGCTAACATTACATGCTGCTAAATACACCCGAAAAGGACAACCAATAGCAAGAAAATAATGCCTGCTACAAAACTAATTTTTATTCTGTGTGGGCAAATGACAGCTGAGTACACATGCAGTTGCACATATGAAGCTATTAATTTGTTCTTATGCTGGAAAGCATAGAACTTTGTTTAAAACTGAAAGTAAAGACTAGGAATCCCAATAAGATTTGGTCAAATATACAACAAATTCTAACTTTAAATAAATGTTTATACAATTACCAGTTTGTATCTAGATTAGGAAATTCACATTCAGTTAACTCTTCTGTCTTTACAATCTGTCTTTCAAATGTTCAAATCATTAAAAGTTTCTTTCTTCTTCATCCACACAATTTAAAAAGCATCCAATCCTTGTGTTTGACCCTAGAATATCGTCAGAACTTGGCCATTAATTACTTCCACGATTTCTTTTTTTAAACCTTAGTCCTACAGGTCTGCTAGTTGCTGTTTCTCTTCTTCTGCTCTGTTGAGTGAGCTTATTAAAATCTCAGTTTTGTTTTGCATTTTTTACCAAAGTGAAACCTGAGAGTATTTTAAGATCTGTTTATGAAAGACGTTGTGAAAAGATAGTGGTTAAAGCTGTGAAACTGGTGGTGCTTTAGTGTCTTTATTCCTCTCTCAAAGTCCCTGACTCCATTTATTTTGCAATAAATGTTTGCATCCCACTTGTGTGACAAAAGCCCTGAGTTACTAGCTCTAAATTGCATGTACTCTTTCCACCGTGATGTCCATGAATTTCCCACTTTTCAGAGTTTGGCTGACAAGGAAATCTTCAAGCTTTTCACAGGAACCCAAATCAAGAAAACAGATTTCCTAAAGAGATGTTCAATTGCCCCAAGCCTGCCAGTTTTTGAGAGGCATTTGGACAACTATACCTTTATGTGCTTTACCTTGGTCAGCCCTTAATTAGTCAGGGAGTTGAATTAGATTATCATTTTAGGTCCCTTTCATATGAAAGTCTATTCTATTCTAGCCTAGTCTAAGAGTGTGATCCTCTTTCAGAGGCAAAAATGCTCTGATTTCCTTGTTAGCTGCAGGATTCAGCACTTGCATTTTCCTCCCTCTTTCATAAGTCTGCTCCAAGATTCTTCATGTGTACTGGAAGTGCATTCAAACTGTACAACCAATCCCTTTAGGACACTGACTGCTGCTTTTTTAAGATGGAGATAAATATGGAGATAAAGCCTTACTATATTCAAATACAATTTAGCTGATGATGTGACAGACTTCAGGTTCTACATCACAGACACTCCTTCTGGTACTCCTTTGCTTCACTTTTTGTCTCTTTCCGAAACCTCCTTGAAAATAAATTTTTGGCAACATATTTTACTCCTTACTTCTATCTTCTTTTCTTTAATTATAATTCAATGTAATTATAATGGAGCATATTTTTTTAATCCCTATTTTGTCTTGGTGTAAATGAAGACCATGCCATTGATCTGTTGAAAACCCCAACAATGTGAAAAATGAATGCTTAAATCTTTACTTCCAAATATCAGTTCTGGGAATTTTTCATATGAAAGTCAGTCTACACAAATAAGAATTGTGGAGCAGGTAAAATACATGACAATAGCTATATTTTAAACTACTGCAGTTCACCAGACAATACTAAAACCTCTTTAGAGACATGATTTTCTTGCTTAGAGCAGCTAAGCTGTATTATGTGTTTGATTTTACTGAATAGTGTTATAGCCCTGTATATACAATCCTGGTACAGATGTTCAACCGGGTTAAATCAGTATAATATTATTGACTCAAGTGAGCTCATTCAAATCTCAGGTTTGTTTTGCATTTTTTGCCAAAGAGAAACCCATGAGTATTTTAAGAACCTGTTTATAAAAGATGCTATAAAGAGGTAATGGTTACAGATGTAAAACTGGTGCTTTTTAGATAGATAAACCGTAATTTTTTAAACCTGCTACTTTCATTTGTAATTTCCAAGGCACTACACATTTTTCTCCTTCTGTGCACTACACTTACTTCTAAGGGACTGTTTCACAGAGATCTTCAGTCAGGAGATTACAGATGAAACAGTGACTGCCATTGCACTCAAATCAGCTGCAACCAGAATCCAAGCACCTTTGGAGGGGAAGCAATAGTCCCCGCTGCCCACTGCGCCACCTACCAGCTGGTGAAACCTCTGCCTACTTTGTGGGCCTTTGATCAACTGGATGGCTGTCATATGACATCTCTCCCCTACTTCCATACACACACACGTTCTGCCACCTTCTCTAGGTAGCAAATAAACTTAATTTCAGACTTCCAATATATCTATGGATAAAATGAGAGTATGTTTGAGGCTGAAAGATTAATTCAAATATACCACTGAAACCTTTCCTACTGTTTCCCCCTTTTCTTCACAATGAGCTTTCTGAGTTGTTTGCAAAGCTGGGCATTATCCTACTACCCATTTATACACCTACCTCATGGTGGTTTCATCTGTCAGACACACCTCCAGATTCTAGGAGTTGAGGATGTCTTAAATAAAAGTTAAATATAGATATAATATAACTTAAATAAAAGTTATACTATAGTCAATATTGAACATGGAAGTAGTGCAAGGTTGACAGTTGGACGTGATGATCTTAAAGGTGTTTTCCAAAGTTAGTGATTCTATGATTCCATGATTCCATGACACGTGACATCCATTGTTTCCCTTTTGTCAGCTAAGGGAGGCAAAGAGCTTGGTTTGCTGCAATTTATTCACAAAAGAGCCATTTTTGCTGCTTCTCATTATCCTGATATTTTCTAAATGCACATAGATGTATTGATTAACAATTTTCTCTCAAGTGATGCATTTTAAATTTACATGGAACAGTCTTTCCCTTTCCCTTTCCCTTTCCCTTTCCCTTTCCCTTTCCCTTTCCCTTTCCCTTTCCCTTTCCCTTTCCCTTTCCCTCTCCCTCTCCTCTCCCCTCTCTTTTCTTTAAAAGTGTTATTAATTTTGTTTTCTCCAGCACTGTGAAGACCACTCCAACCTTTTATCATATACTAAAGATAATCCTTCAGAGGTTACGTCTGTTTTTTCTTTAAGCATTCTGTGTTAAGTTTCACTTGATCATGTCTTATGTAAACATCCATAACCCATGGTTTGCCTGATGTGTTTTCTGTGGTCCGTGACATACCACCCTTAAGGATAAGGGAGCACCTAAGAACTGTAAATGTGTGTGGTTGAAAGGAATGACAAAACTCAGAGAGAGACAAAAACTCACAGTTTTACAAGTAAATTACACATTTGGCATGGAAATCAGTGGGTTAGTCCCTGACCTACTATATAAGCGCATGACATTGAGTTTTAGATACTGGGGAGAAAAGGAAGGAAGAAAGGAAAAAGAAGGAAGGAAGGAGGGAAGGAAAGAAGGAAGGAAGGAAGGAAGGAAGGAAGGAAGGAAAGAAGGAAGGAGGGAAAGGGAATAGCGGGGTTAACTTTTTATAGATAGGCTTACCCTCCCTCAGATAGGTTTTCTCACTTTCGTGCAAATTTATATCACCTTTCTGGAAATGGGTTGGAGGGCTTTGGGGGCTCTTGAGTGATACTGATATCACCCTACAGCTCGTGCCCTTTCTGTACTGTGCTGTGCTTATCTCCAGGATCTAGAAGCAGGATGTTTGTCCTGGACAAGTGCTGTCCTATCTCTGCATGGCCCTCATCTCCAGCCACATCTTGTTCTTTCCCACAGCATGTTATTATCAACAATCCTTTGTTGTCTCCACAGCCATCCAGCTATCAATGTTTGAGACGTACCCATTATATTCTTGGCTTCTACAGAGTCCTAAAAAATTATTACAGACACTTTTAACTGACTTTTAACTGAAAGAGGGTGAGTTTATATTAGATATTAGGAAGAAATTCTTTACTGTGAAGGTGGTGAGGCACTGGAACAGGTTGCCTAGAGAAGCTGTGGATGCCCAAACCCTGGAAGTCTTCTAGGCCAGGGTGGATGAAAGAAGTGATGACATGATGGGCAGACTGTCTGTACTTTGCCTACCCAGCCTTACTTATTCAAACGTTGTCAGTCCCTGTCTGTATAGTATTCAAATCACCCATTCAATAAGGATGTATTGGACTATGACAATGAAGGCGCAAAGATTATTGCACATGTTGGTATCCCAGGTATATTTATTTCTTGGTGTTAATGAAAGAAGAATACACATACCTTCCATTTATATAGTCAAAATACATGGATTTATCAAGTTCTGAAAATTGCATAAATTTTACTGAAGTATAAACCACCAATAAATGGAATGATTCATAAATCATTTTCCCCCAAAATTCCGATATTCTATTTTCTTCTTATATTCTCCTGAAAGCAATATCAAGTCACAAACCATGAAGCAGAGAAGCTGAGCAGCAATAAGTATTGCAAGTGGAGTGTCAAAAAACTGCTGAATTAAAGTGGAAAGAGTCCAAACTAGGAAAACACTCTCTTCCCTTTCAGTAGACCAATCACAGTCCAATAACATTGAGTCTAAAATATTCCCTAACACACTGCAGTTCCTTCTCTTTTGTATTGCTTTTCCCTTTTTGACACTTCATCCATTCAAACAACTGCCCCTGAACTCTGCAATAGAACTTAAATAAAACAGGACTTGATCATAATTCTAGTATCAGAGCTCTCTCTAGTGGTGACTGTGCTGCCTCATTATCTATTATTCATCCTATCTAAATGCAAGGAGGTGTGAATACCTCTCAAATGCGACCTCAGTAAATTCCTCCTTTTGTGACACCCGTTAGTTAGAGGGATTTCAGGCTAGTTAGATTTAGGTTAGGATGAGAAGACACAAGAGTGAAGAGAAGGGTGATGGATTCTTAGTTGAGTTAGGACCTTGGACTTTGGGCAGCTGAGGTAGGGATACAGTTGTCCTGCCACTAGCTATTTAAACTAACCAAAGAGTAGGACAGACAAGAACCAGTGACGGGTTCACCATTTCAGTTCTCTCCTTTGCTGAAGCCATAGCAATAACAGCATTGACAGGAGAGAAGGTCTGTTAGGGCCTTAGCTGGCTTAGGGCAAAGGCTGGCCAGTTATTTTTTGCTATTATGATGGCATTTTTTACTCTACAGAATCTGACTTTGCATTGAAAGGCCTGAGGGGTCAGCCAGCTTTTCTTCTGCAGACTGTTCTTTGTTGGCTGTGACAGGGGGTGAGGAGTGGCTACAGAGGATGTAACAGAAATTTCAGCATAATTTTGGTCAAGATTAGTTGATCTGTCAGTAACCAAGTAAAGTAACTAAAGCTGTATAGTTTCTCTCTTTCAATCTATTTCCAAGTAATAATAAGCTGCTTTTAAGAAAAAGAGAGACTGGAAAGCATGCCAGATTGTGTGGAGCTGCACTAGAGCACGTTCCTCCTATGGAAAGGCAGAGAGGCAGTGTGATGGCTATACCTCAAAGCATAACTTTGTCCTCTCCTCTTTTGAGGAGAAGAGGTTCTTCATGAGAGAGGAGGAGCAGACTTCTGTCCCTGTATTTAGTGTCAGTCAACATAAATTATCACCTCATTGAGTCTTTGGAGAAATGTCCCTAAAATATGCAGAAATAAGAACTTTATGAGTTATTTGGAGACTGGAGGTATAATGGCTCATCAGAGCATAGAGGAAAGAGCTGTGACTCATTTCAGCAATTCATTTATGTGTTACTGTAGTGGCCACAAAAAGCCAAGTTCTTACTAAACATTACTGAAGTTCGCAGCATAGGGACTCCAATGGGTAAAAACACACCAACATTAGGAAGGGTTAAAGTAATGCACAGTTAATACAGGAGTACACTCAGTTTACCTTTCAGAGTTAGAAGCACCATAGGAATGGTTGTTAAGAGGCACGGAAATATAGTGGACTCCACACGAACCCAGGGAACTAGTTCCTTTGTGTGAAAGTGCATCAGACTTAACAGAAGTGACTTACTCTTTAGAAGAATGAGGTGCCTATAAGAAGACTGAGAGTTCTCGGAATTTCAGGGAGTGGACATATACTCCTTGAGTTTAAAAATCAAAATTAAAATAAAAATTAAAAATACTCCACACGGCTTTCCAACTGCAAAATAACACAATCATTGGGCATAAAACTAAAAGCTCCATATTGTCAGTTTCTTAGAGGATTCATTTATCAGAGAGTCTGAAAGATAATGCAAATATGATAAGCAGCTGCAACAATAACAGCAATTTGAATGAAGAAGAGATACTTTAGGAACCCAGTCTCAACTGCAACTGCATAATCTACTTGAAGGTATGCAAACCTTATACAGAAAAAGATCCAGGGTCCTGATAAGCTCACAAATTGAACATAAACCAGTAGTATGCCCTTTCAGCCAGAAAGACCAATAGTATCCTGGGCTGCATTAAGAAGAGTGCTGCTGGCAGATTGAAGGTGGTGATCCTTCACCTCTATTCAGCACTAGTGGTGCCCCACCCTGGAGCACTGAAACTAGTTCTGGGCTTCTCAGTACAACAGAGAGATGGACATATTGGAGAGTTCAGAAAAAGGCCACTAAGATTTTTAAGGAATTGGAGCATCTCTCCTATGAGGAAATGCTGAGAGATATGCTCAGCCTGAATATGCTGACTCGTGCATTTATTTCTGAAGAATATTGCAGTCTTTATACTCTTCAAATGAGAGCTTTGCTGCACGTGAGTCATTTATACTGTATACCTTCACGTCACAAAGACCTTAAGAAGTCTCCTCCCTTCTTCCAGTAAACACGACAAAGAGTTTTCTATGTTTCTGTAAGGGGTTTATGAAGCTAGGTAGTATGGCTGGTAGGGAGGGGAGTGAATTTTGGCCTTCGAGTTACCGCTATGAATATTTCTCTGTATGGAAACATCCATTCTTGGGTACAGAAAATGCAATAAGGGACAGAGTGAATAATTTCCCTAAAAAAATCTAAAGCATGACTAAAACAATTGTCACTGTCAAATTACAGTCTCTATGCAACAGCACCAAGCATTTTATTGCAAAATGTATTCTTCTGGCTTATATTTATGACCACTGAACAGATTTTTAATGCTGGATTTAAAAGACATACTGCCATCAACTGAAAAGTTATAAAGATCTCCTTTTCATCTATTTTTTCAGATCAGTTCGGGGTGGTCACTTGGCAATAAATTGAATCTCTAAATAAATCTTATTTCTTCATTTTCAAAGATCCCTTTCCACTCCTCTTCTTAAGCAGTGACACCAACTGTTATAATATAGCCATTTTAAATAATTTGATTCATAGTGGTAATAGAAAATCCCTAGAAATTTAACAATATTTGGATCTTAATTACCAAGAAAACCATTGTGTGAATTAGATTGGAATATAGTATACTTTTATATAGCCCCTTTCCCACATAAGGTGCAGTGGCAGTGAGACTTTTATGATGAAGTGAACAATGTGTGATAATAAAGCTGCATCACTCCACTAATTTGAAAGGTCCTAAGAGTGATACACTTTTCGTCAAGGTGGCTTTATAGCAGGATTCTTCAGTCTGGAAGGCAGGTTACTGTCAGGCAATCTTTCATTTTGCAAATCTCGTTACTCTCATTTCTCGTGCTTGGCAAGGTAAGAAGTGACATGCTGAGTCAAAGCTGTGCTATCTTTGTCTAACTGTACAACCAGACTGACATGACAGCCTTAAAGAATCACAGAGTTATTATAATTAATAAGCATGTTTGCTTCTATTCAACAGGGAAATCAAATACATGTGTTGAGGGATTGTACTTGGCATTGGCCAGAAGTTTTATAAAAAATATGCTGTTTAGCCAGACTTACCCTCTGTATGCAATGATAATGAAGAAATATTAAGTAAACTTTTTATACTTTTATTTCAGGAAATATAAATATGCTGCCATTTTTTATAATGGCACTATGACTTAAAGGAGAAAAAAAGAACAGTAGATGTGTCAAAGTTTGCATAAGTTTTTGTTTCAATAGAAGAGAAAAAGTACCTATCTATGCAACACACTTACACATTTTGTTTAAACTGCAAATTATTCTGTCTTGGTATGTTTCTGTCAAAGAAGAATTTTCTGTAGGCAAAGAATACACTAATATACAACATGTTCAACTGCTATATCAATTTACTCATAAAATTAGCAATGTTTTCCATTTGTCTGGTACAGACCAATCTTTTGCACATGATACGCAATTAGTCTATTCTTAATTTTCAGAAAGACAGCCAAAACTCTTCAAGTGAGCTGAATATTTTTGGTGGCATTAAGACTTGTATATAATTGTTCATATCTTTGGCCTACATTTTTACACGGACCATTTCTCACTTTCAATTTTTACCACATTGATCATAAACTGTGCATTTGTCCCTCATAAACAATGCTTTGATGTGATATCACCAACAGATACAAACTGCAGATATATATTGTCCATATTAAGTGTCTTTGCATAGTAAAAACAATACACCGGGTTTCCAAAATAGCTCCATATCAAATAGTTTCTACTTTAAACACATATAGTTAGAAGCAATGGGGTCCAACCTTTCTAATGGTGTCTACTGAATGTTTTTAGGGATCCCATCTGGCTGCATAGATGCAGCTGCAGAAGATCAAAGGCAAAGAGAGAAGTTGAAGGGGAATTATCTGCTGTGCTTAATCTAGTGTGTAGGCCAAAAAGTTGAACCACCCAGAACCTGCTTTGCATACAACGAGGAAAGAAGAAGGAGGTTTTACCTCCTTAAAGAGTACAGATCTCAAGGATGCAAATGCTTTGGAAAATTTGCCCATACATTACAAAAAAGCTTTTCATTTTGTTATTCGTTTCATCATTATTTCTATGATAGTCTTTGTTAGCGCAATTGTATGCATAAATCCCTAAATATAATTTCTTTTTCATCTCGTTTGTTCCATACCTTTTGTTATTATGTTTTTCTTCATGAATGCCCTGTTTAATTATTCTATCCTCAAATGTCTACTTCATAGCATGTTTATAAAAATTAAAAATATCTCTGTCAAGCAGTCTCCAATTCTTAATTCCCTTAATTTTCATTATTTGTTTATGTCATTTTGTCTTTTCTCCTTTCCATGAAAACATATTGTGTTTTATTCAACACAAGAAACTTATATGTCATGTTTATCTCGCTACTCTCCCATCCACTGGCTGTGTGCATAATGGATTATACATTCACAACAGCAGATCAGAAGACTAGATATCTTTGTGACCCCAAAATTCACAGCGTAACATATGACTTATTCAAATTTATACTACTTGTATACATATGCATGGTGATCATTACACATAAATGGTAATTAAGGGCTCAGTTCTGCCCTGGACTGAGTCCCAAGGCTAGCAAAGCACTCGTTACCATCACAACTTCCTCGTGAGGGGAAGAGGAGGGGAGGACACTAGTCTCTGACAGAACCCTAGGGAATGGCCTGAAGTTGTGTCAGGGGAGGTTTAGGTTGGATATTAGGAAAAGGTTTTTTACCCAGAGGGGGACTGGGCACTGGAACAGGCTCCCCAGGGCAGCAGTCACAGGCACCAAGCCTGACAGAGTTCAAGAAGCATTTGGATGATACTCTCAGGCATGTGGTGTGACTCTTGGGGATGGTCCTGTGCAGGGCCAGGAACTGAACTCGATGTTCCTTTGCAAGTCTCTTCCAGCTCAGTATATTCTGTGATTCTGTGACTTGGACAATACCGGTAGCTGCCAGGGTACTAATAATTGACAAAATTGTGCTCAGGCACACTTAAAACTTTGCTATTGAAACTAATTTTCAACCCTGATGGAAATATCCACCTCCATTTCCTTTAGTATCATTGTATGTATTACAATAGGACTTGAAGATCCAAAAAAAACAAAGGAGCCTTATTATTCAGTTCAGTGCAAAACACTAGAACATGAAACTATGTTCCATAGAGTGAAGAGTTTTGGCAGTAAGAATGGGAATGAATGGAATAGCTCATATAGGTGGTATGACATTCCAAATCTCAGGCTTGGGCAGGAGAGGAGGAACTCTTATTTTGTGGTTGGACACCCTAACAACAGATCTTTATTTTCCCCCTCCAAACAGGAGTTTGGTGTAATTGTCTTGTATAGTATATAATACAAAATTGGGAAAGGAAAAAAGGCTGTGTTCTCCTACATTCGCAAAAGTTAAAAGAAAAATTAATTTAACTAAAGTTGAGGTGTTTCCAAATTCTGTGCAGTATTTTTCACTATAAGACATTATAATTACAGTAGATCTTAGCAAAATAATAGCACATCACTATGTGGTACAAATTAATGGAGAATAAAGGTAAGACCTGCATGTGTGTTGTAATAAATTATCATTGTGAATATACATACATGGAAAAAATATATATGTACTAAAACCAAGCCATTCCTGACTTAAATCAGTGAAAGGGAGGGATGGAATGGTCTTTGAATTACAGTATCAACTGTAATGCTCCTACATACTTTCTTGGTTTCTGTATTCTTCATTTTGAAGAGCTCCATCATTAGTAGCTTGGTTAATATTCCCCAAAATATTGCCCATCAAAATAAATTGAGATAGTTATAATAGCATATTACTTTAAACAAGCAATATTATAACCATCCAAGAATATTAAAACCAGCATAACCACAACAAAACAATGAAAAAAAAGTACAGTATAAAATTTGACAAAATGTTGTAATAAATGATAAATTATTATCAATTCCTTTAGTTTCACATGCTAATATGTTGATCATAATAAACATATTTTGTCTTTAAGATAATGGAATATGAAACCCCACAGGTATTTACTGCAATTGAGCTGTAAGTCTCTGCAAGCACAGTAGGTGTCCCCAACAGTTTGATGGACAAGGGGGACAAATACATGCTGATCTTCACAATTTGACTGATACTACATAAGGAGGTCTAAAAGACAAATAGTATTACTTAGACATGTTCTATGAAGAAGAGGTAAAAAAAGAAGGCAAAGTATGGGGTAGCAGTGTAGTGTCAACTCTAAAAATACATTCTAAAAAAGTAAAGACCTTTCTTTGTCTGAGCTACAGTGTGACAGCATTCCATTAAAGTGCTGGGCATTTATCTAGGGCATAAAGTTGAAGCTAAAAGGAAGAATTTACAGGTGTATAATTTTAATTTCTCCTCACATTCATCACATATTAAATTTTGTTAGATCACCTTTTCACTTGGAAAAACTGAACAGGCAATAAGGATCTTCTACAGATCTTTATAGTTAGCAACCACACTTTAACAACACAACATTGCCTGAGCCAAACACCTTCCTTTCTCTGAACCCTTAATCCTTCAAGGAGAACTTCCAGCTCTTTCAGCTGAACTCTCTCAATTCTTCTGTGCTGGGATGTTTCCTTCATCCTCTACTTTGCTCTGCTTTACCAGTGTGTTGCTGTTTGCCTCTATGTCCAGCCTTACATGCTGTATATTTCTCAATTACTGCTCTGCCTCAGAAAGCTCTCTGCCATACTTTGCCCCTTTGCTTTTTCTCTTGCTCAGTTTTCAGTTTTCTCAACAGCCACTCCATGCTGCACTTTGCCAAAACATTTCTTGAAGCTAGAGGAGACAATTAAACCCACATTTCTTTCAGCAGTTTAGGCATCTTGTAGTACCTTGTCTCTCATGCTACCCTTGATGAATGCTGGCTTCCTTTCTCTTAATCAGATCTCTCTCTAATTATTTCTCTCCCTAATCAGTTGTCTGATTACTGTTCCTTCTCTTACCAATCATGATTGTTCCCATCATCTGACACTGACAGTCAGCTCCACCTTGCTCATACTAGAAGCTTACACTCTCAATTTTTTGACACCCACATACTTCTATTAAAATCGTTATCAACCTGGGTATCTCACACAGAATTGACAGTATGGATTTGGACAAGTTCTGGGAGTCTGCTGTGCCACTTACACTAAGAACATTGTCACCCATGCCTTCTGCTGGGATATGGTGGTTTTCAGAAACATAGTGGAGAACTGAAGTAAAGAATGCTTAAAACAATTAATTTTTTTTTTTTTTTGACTGAACTGACACAGAAACATCATTTCATCTGGGAGATATTTTGAAAAATTTTTCAACTGAGAAATCTGCTATTTTTTAACCATGTTCATTCTTTACCACTTCAGTTAATAAGGACCTGAAAATGTGACTATAGAAAACACCTGCACTGTCCAATCCAAAAATGATGAGGCAGTCTGAGCCTGATTGTTTTATATGCACTTTTTAACATTATTCTGTGACCAAAAAAAAATTCACATATTTTATTTATATTACTATGAATTCTAATAAATACTAGTTATGTTAAGATTTTCAAAAACTGGTAATTCTAGATCTTTGACAAGATTCCACATAGTTCTTAAATTCTCTTGAGCTGTATGTTTTCCTTTTTGATGCCCAACTGAATACCAGGTTAGCAGGGAATAGATGCTCATGAGTTTAAATGCAACTTTCTACAATGTCTCTTTTTATTTAAGCATCACTACTTGCTTCTGAGAATAGCCACTATCTGCAGTTTAATTTCCTTTAAGAACATTGGTACAGTGACTTTTACAGAAAAAGTGCTGAGTTGTTGGCAATATGGTGGTGAGTAGTGTCATGTCCCTCTCCTGTGTGAAAGGGAGCGCCCAAGATTCATAGATGCCTATGATCACAAATGGACTAACAAAAGTCAGAAGGGTCCAAGACCACAAAGTTTTGTTAGTATATTACACACATAGCATGGAAATTGGTATAAGTCAGTTCCTTATCTTCTAGTAGTAGAAGAAATAAAAGAATCAAAGAAAAGAGGGAAGAGAGAAATAGGTTAGATAGGAAAGGAAATCACCAGTCCAGGGTCCAGCACTGGTCTAGTCAACAGGGTCTCCAGACTCCTGGGAGCCACCACTCATGCTTTTTGGCTGTGCATTTTTATAGGTAAGTTTTTCCTGCCCTGGGGCAAAGATTTTTGCTTTCTGTACAAATTAGTTAGCATGTGCAGTCCATTTTTCTAGACCTTTTTGGAAATGGTTTGGACATCTTCAGGCATCTTTCATGGTCTCATCCTCCCTCTACTGGTCTTGCCCTCTACTTGACCTCATTCCTGTAGTTACACAGTACTGTGTTGCACTTATCTCCAGGAGCCAAAACAAAGACTTTTGCCACAGAAAAGTGCTGCCCTACCTCTGCATGGCCCTCATCTCCAACCACATTCATTTCCTGCCTGTTTGCACAGCATATTCTTACACAAGAGTCTTTGACTGGCTCCACGGCTATCAGTGTTTGAGACATACACATCAGGCCCTTATTTTCTGGGCTTCTACAAGTGGTACATGGTTAGAAGCTGTAGTGATCTGCTGGGCTTCGCAGACAATCGTTTCACTCTTTATGCAGAATTTTCTCAATTTTTTCTTCTTTGTTCCCTCCATTAAGATCAAAACAGCTATCTCTCAGTACAATGACAATCTCTACCCATTTCCAAAAAAAATGGACAAATGCATTTTTTTTTGTTTTGGGTACTCACTCACATTTCAAGGATATTAACACCAGGAAAAAAAAAAGGAGCATAACTATTTCTTTCACCCTCAGTTTTCCCTCATGGTGAAGGATTGATTTTAGAAGCATTAAGCTGGAAATATATGGAGCTCAGAGGGCTAAGAAGAGTCCAGGGATGGAGGCAATTCAAATATTTATACTCAGATATTTGTATTTCTTTTTTATCTCCTCCTCTCCAGGGTGCACATGCTAATGCTTCTAAATTCATATTTGGTGATTCCAATAAAATAACTTGAGTTTATGTATAACAATTCACTTCTGCTGACAGATGCTTCTTTGTGGTGAAGACCTTTCAAATTCAGGCTGGATTTATTGGAGACCAAACTCTGGACTTGCAGGTTTCCAGTAGTATAGAAAGGTAAAACTCCCAAGACTTTTCTGTGGATTAAAACAGCTAATGTTTACAAAGAAGAAAGACTGAAAATGTTAATATTATCATAGTATAAAAATGAGCCGCACATTTTTTTTATATAATTAGCAGGAGCTGTGCATCAAGTACCCTTCACATTGCATTGAACACTGTAGCCCATTTAGTTCACCTGTCATTAACATAATAGGAGAGCAGACAAAGTGAACCATTGCAGCATTGACGCAACTTGTCATAATGGAGTGCTTCAAAAGATGTTCAAAATATTTTTAAACAAGTGGTCATCCTTCCTTATTCAAGCAGTAACCATCTAATCAAAGAAAAAATGCAAACCATGAACAAAAGCAGAGAGTGAGGAGGTAAAGATCATGCAACATGGATCACTGATTGTTCAAATTATTTTCACATAGTTTGGCAGATATCCAGGGATGTGACTCAACTTTGTACAGGTTACAGAGTAAAATCCATTTTTGATTCTAACAAAACAATTTCACAGCATGATCTTCTAAACTTAAAAAAGAAAAAAAAAGTTAAAATTCTTAAAAGGGTTTGATTATTCATTTTGAAGAGGAGACTTCTTGAGCATATAACAATTTTTTTATATTATTCTTTGCAAAAAAATAAAATTGAGACATGGCACTGGAAAATTAGATAGGGAATTATTTGGGTAAGTGGGGAATTCTGCTTTTCTATTAAACTCTCTGCTTTCTGGTAGTATCATTATACTGGGTTTGCATGGCAAGGTTTAGGAGTGAGGGTGCTGTAGAGATGTCTTCTGTGAGAAGTTGTCAAAAGCTTCCCACATGGCTAACAACATCAATGCCAGGTGGCACTAAGAGGGACCTGTCATTGGCCAAGGACGTGCCCACCAGGGATAGGGGTAGCACCTCTGGAATAATGTATTCAAGACAGAGGAAAAAAAAAGTGGCCAGAGTGAGAATGTGTGAGAACAGGCTTGCAGATGCCAAGGTTAGTGAAGAAGGAGGGGAGGGGGAGGAGGTGATCTGGACAATGGAGCAGTGATTCCTCTGCAGCCTGTGGTGAAGACCACAGTGAGGCAGGCTGTTCCCCTGCAGACCATGAAGGTCCACAGTGGAATAGAGATCCTGTAAACAGTGGAGGACCCCATGCTGGTGCAGGTGGATGCCTGAAGGAGGCTGTGACCCAGTGGAAGGCCTGTACTGGAGTGAGCTCCCGGCAGTACCATGAAGAGAGGAGTTCATGCTGGAGAAGGTTTGCTGGCAGGACTTTTGACCTTTTGGGGCACCCACACTGGATCAGCCTGTTTCTGAAGGACTGTGCCCCATGGAAGTGACTCATGCTGGAGCAGCTCAGGAAGAACTGCAGCCTGTTGGAAGAATTCATATTGGAGAACTTTGTAGAGGACTGTCTCCTGTGGGAGGGACCTCACACTGGAGCAAGGAGGAGAAGAAAGGAGCAGTAGACACGTGTGATGAGCTGACCACAGCCCCCATTCCCTGTCCCCCTGCACTGTGGTGGGGAGGAGGAGGGACAGAAAATGGGTAGTGAAGTTAAGACCAGGAAGAAGGAAGGAGTACAGGGAAGGTGTTCTAAGATTTAAGTTTCATTTCTCATTACTCTACTCTGGTTTGATTTGCAAAAAGGTTAACTAGTTTCCGCCAACTTAGTCTGTTTTGTTCATGGTGGTAACTGGTGAGTGATCTCTCCCTGTCATATATTTTCTCTCCCCTTCCCTGCCAAGGAGGGAAGTGATGAAGTGGCTTTGGTGGGCAACTCGCATCCAGCCAGAGTCAACCCACAACTGTAATTTTCTTCATTTAGTTCATCCTATTCTCTTATTTGCATTTGTCATTTATGTATCACATTCCACCTTACATCTTCACATTTTATAGCTTGTTCTCTGTTATGAAAGAGTTTTATTTGTAAGAGAAATAGTAAAATCAAAGCCTTAACTTGCAAATTTCTCCTTGTACTTTTTTTTTTTTTTTTTTCTGGATTAGCTAGCATAATATGGCTCTGTTTCCTGACAGAGGATATGAAATCCAGCATACACAATAACTTAAAGTAGAAAAGCAACACATAAGCCATAGCAAAAACAAAGAACAAGTAAATGTTCATAAATCTGACTCTATCAGAAGGAGATAAAGGCAATAACAAGCCACGATAGATTCAGAACAAATGAGTACACTTTTTAATCTTTACAGAATACTGTCAGGCAGTGAGGGATACTTATGATATTCACTTTGATGTTTCTTGCTCCATATTTGGTGTCCAGTTTTTGAGTACCAACTTATAAAGCATTGAAATGTACATTGAGACGTAGTAATATTCTATTAGTACATCTCATTAGCTGAAGGATTGCTCACGCCCTGTAGTCACTCACTGCAGTAGAAATAGCTAAAGTCTTGTCTTTTTCCCACTGGTGTCAAACTTTCCATGACTCATAGATAGCATGGGCTCTTTCAGCATTTGGAAGTTACTCCTCTTGTCCATTTGAGATGAAGTTTGGTGAGTGTTTGAAGATGTTTTTGTGTAGTTGACTTTTTCAGCTGATTTGCAGCTGCACATGCCTGCCTAAGATAGCATTAAGCATACTGTGTTGTGACAGCAATGGATGTTCTGGCTGTCGCTAAAGTAAATGATCAAGAAGGCAAAGAATAATATTATTATGCATGGTAGCTGGTTAAAACCTTTGTAATCCTGCAAAGAATTTTATCCTGTAGAAGTACTTTTGTTACAAATTAAAGACCAAATCCTCCCTATCCTTTCATAGTGCGAAAAGAAATAAATACAGTCACTTCAAGTAAGTATTTCCAAATTTAAGGCCAGAGAAATACAAGAAAAGTGCCATTTTCCACTTCTCTGAAAGCAGGTTCTTATATAATGGCTGTCTCAATTGGAGTGTTATGAATTTGGGTCAACTGGCAGGTCCATCAAGGTGGCCAAGAAATATTAGAATTTTTTTTCACAATGCCTTTATTTGCCAAAGGGAAGATTTAACTGCAGATTGATTCCTACAACCCTGATATACAGAAGTCTTCAGAAGACATTCCTAAAACTCCAATGTACTTTAACTGTGAGCTTGATATTTAGAACATATAGCTAGAGCATTGCTGAAATTACATGCTTGTGAATATGTTTTTTAAGTCATTTGCTCTTTCTCAGAAAAAGGAAATCACCATGGAGAAAAAGTTCTGGAACAAAAAGAACAGGACAGAGTCCTGGCAGAAGAAGATGGGCAAGAACTGTCTTCTGTGTATCACCAAAATAAATTGACAAACCCAGTAATCAGTGCATATTTTTAAAGGTCAACTTCACAGCTTGTTTGCCAGAAGCTATGATTATCAGAAGGGTTACTTAAATAGTTTTCTTTTATTCAGTAAATCTGTCATAGAAATGAAACATACAGACTATACCTACCTAGTGAGTTTAACCTTCTGCATTTTGGCACTGAAGATTATTTTCGAAGGTCTTTCTTTTAAGATTATCATATAACATTATTGTGTCCTAAAACTGAGTTGTTTTGAACTTTTACTGCTTATTGATAACTGCGATCATTTTATGACAAAGGAGATGCAGGTTAACTAAGAACGTATCGTAATTTTATCTTGTGTTGTGTGGTATTTACAGTGGAAACATTTCCTTAAATATATTTAGTTTGCAGATGATTTGCTCTCTCAGTCCACAAAAGCAGGCTTCTCAAAGATAAAGAGTTATGCAGGTAGGATATACATTACCTGATGGTACATTTTTGTTCACTTATGAGTTTAATAAGGTTGTCTATAGCTAGGCATTTGCCTCCTTCTGGTGATAAATCAAAACCTGTCTGGAGTCTGGATGACCATGGAATAGTAATGAATACTGAGCAATCTGTATTCATACAGATACTGAACAATTGGTCTCATTTTGATTACTGTAGAACAAGCCTCTCCTGTTTTTCTCTTGGCCTAGTGATTGTCTCTTTCAGTCTCCAGGCTAGATTCAGCTCTACCTCTTTGCATGGGAATCAATATTTGAGTGCTGATCTCCTCCTCCTGTGTTGCTTTTTCCCAAGCAGGTTCTCCCTTTTCCTGGCCACTCTCCGCTGCAGTCATGGCACCAGGGGAAACCCTCTAAGCAGTGTCCCATGAGGGGATAAGTGTTGTACAAAGTCGCTAACTGGATACTCACAGGTTGTCCCTTCCCAGACCTGCCACCCACATCTTTGCTATGAAGGGAGTGATTTTCTCTTCCTTTTGGGTATCTTGTATTATTTTTGGCTCTGTATTCTAAACCTCTCATGCTTAATCATGCAATGTGACATGAACAATGAGTGATAATAAATGTAAGTCTCTGAAGTGTCTGTCTAAGCCTTACAGTGAAAAGTGCCATGCATAATATTGCATGAGAGAAAGAATCTAAACTATGGATAACAAGAGAACTGAATTTTAATTTATAGGTAAAACAAAGATTAAAGCTATTAAAAAAAAAAAAAAGTCAAAGAGCTATGGAAGAAAAATGGGGTTTCACTTTTTTTGCTTCTTATATAGCCACAGTGACATGGGTGCTATATTTGAATAATAAAAGTAACTGGAGTATAAAATTAATAATTTTCCACTGACCTCCATATTCATTTAAAATTATTTTTCCTTGTAGACAGGTAAAACTTTGTGTCAATTCTCATTTTCCTTAGGCTCTAGACAGTTAATCCAATCCAACGTAACAGAAAGGTAACAAGAGTGTATTAACAGCACAGAAAGTCTCCAATGCCCTGTTAAGCATAAGCTGAGGACTTGGAACTCAGGTGGAAGCTGCATGTGCATATAAGTGTAAATCCTCAAACATGACTCTCACGCAGAAAATAAATTATTAAAATACAGTTGTATAAAATGTAAAAATTAACTCCATTTTCAGATATCCTCATATCTACCGTAAGCCACATATCCTTCTTGGTTGTAAAACTATCTGCTTAAATTATCAGAAACTCATTATGTGTGATTCAGCTAGCAATAATCCAACTAATTTATTGAAAAAAACTCAACATGTTCCACTTAATTTTTACATCCCTCATAGAAGAAAGACATGTGTGACTTCATATAACATCTGGAAATACTTTTTCTTCATCCAGTGTTCAATCTTCCTCATTTTTCTTCTGCAGACAGGAAATTCTTTAAAAATCTGACATCCTCAAAATGTCTGAGTTATTGACTTCTTATTTCTAAGTGTTCTATCCAACATATGCCCAGGAAGGTCATCTGTTACACTATATGAAGGCCAGGTCCATATAAAGAAAAATGCATTGTATCTTTATTAATGACAAATGTGTACATTTTTCTTAATGTCTTTATCTGGTTGATTTAAAATGGTCTTCCATAGATCAAGGTGAAAAAGGAAGGAGATCAGAAGAACTATATATGACATAATAATTCAATAACATTGTTTACTAATCCTCTCTATCAGTTTCTTGTTCTTTAGATTAGGGTCGCCTAAAGGTTAAAGAACAGTCTGCACTGTATTTAGAAATATTTGAGATTAAAAAAAAAAAAAAATAAAAAGAGCATAGAAATAACAGAAGAAAAGGTTCAAAAGGATAGAGAGAGCAAAGATTATGATTAACTGAGAGAGTTTATATTGTAAACTAACATGAGCACCACATAAAATGATATAATTCTTAAGAGATACCAAAGAGATTCCGTGGTTGCATCTCATTCTTGTTACAAAGACAATTTTTTTTCTGTGCCAGTTTGGATAGGTGCACTTTGCTAATCAACATGAAACTAGGGATTCTTAAATAAAGATCCAAATTTATCACCAATCAAGTTGTTCTGCCAGTGGAATCATAGGACTGCTAATGTTAGTTCAGTCAAATCATTCTAATTAAAATTCAGACATTTAAAGAAGTCACTTAATCATCAAAGACTGTCAGTTTATTTCAAAACCACCTTGCCCCAGTGATAATCATAGCCAAGGTTTAGAGCTGGTGCAACCCAGAAGACTATTTCACATTACAGTGATAGTATGATGTGCATGTAATAATTCGGATGCTAACCTAATTTCTCTGGAATAGCACAAACATTTTAAAGTCCTAAGCCATTTCCCTCAAAAATTCAAGAGGTGGTAAAATTTCTACCTTGCAAGCCAATTCAAAGACTTTTTTTTTTTCTTTTTCATTTTCCCAAGGAGATGTCAATTTTCTTGACTATGTGTCTATGATTTTTCAAATGAACTACTGGAAATACTAACCACTAAATTTTAATAATCAGTAAGAGAGAAAATTTAATGAAAGCATATGAAAGCATCTGTATGTACCTTGGTACAGTTCTGCAACAAAGTGAGGAGAACTGTATCATACAGAGACCTGTTCCTCTGAAACTGAGCATCTAACCAATAATCAGGCCTTGGGATATTACACCTCTTTGAAAAAGTCATCTTAAAGATTTATTTTTCACATTGGCTTTTCAATTTGCAGTTTTAAAGGAATCAGCTACTTTAATGCACATGCATGTCAGGTAGGCCCTTGTTAGAGATGGGTTTTGTATTTCGTATTGATCTAGTCTAGTTTAAAGCTGAGAGATGGCCCAAACAGCTGTCAGTGGCTTAACTGCTGGGCAAGAAAACTTCTACTAAACTGAAGTATGCTTCCACTTTCAGTTTTCAGATAGAACTTCCAAACTACATACAACATACTACAAACTACATACTACATCTACGAGTATTACTCAAATTCATTTGAGTAAATGACTCTGCAGTATTATATCTTCATTGGGTGTTAATGTTAAACCATAGCTACATAGCATAAAAAAATTTGAAACAATTTTAGTGGTGCACCCAAATTAGTAAGAGTTTGGACTGAAAATTAATGAGTCAGCTCTTGTCTCTGCACCACTACGAATGAACTATAGAAACAGCATTTATAATTAAAATGCTTCTCCTAAATATTGATGATAATAATCACCTTATTCTGTGTTTAATTTTCTGTTTGTTTCAGAATGGAGAGCTTTTTAGACCATGCAGTTTGTTATTCTACACATATACCATTGTTTCTAGCCAGCTCTGGTTGTCTTTTATTGCAGCAGACTGTTTTCAGTTTTTCAGTTATTAATGTGATGGTTTTAAAGGGATGCGCAAAGTACCACAAAGATGGATGGGATCAAAGAAAGGTGAGGTAAGCTTCAAAATCATAGTAATTCTTTGTGCTGTTTTTGGCTGGGGTACAGTTAATTTTCTTTGCAGCACGTGGTATGCAACCATGTTTTGGATTTGTGTTCGAAACAGCGTGTATAATACAGAGATGTTTTAGTTACTGATGAGCACCACTTTCAAAGAGTCAAGGCTTTTCTGCTCCTCCGCTCACCCCACCAGTGAGAAGACTGGGGGTGCACAAGAAGTGGGGGTGGGACACAGCTGGGACAGCTGTACCAGGTGACCCAGAGGATATTCCATACTGTACAGCATCATGCTTAGCATACAGTGCTGGTAGAAGAAGGAAGGGGGGATGTTCAGAGTGATGGTGTTTTTCTTCTGAAGTCACTGTGATGGAGCCCTGCTTTCTTGACGGAACACCTGCCTGCCTATGGAAAGCATCGAATAGATTCTGTGTTCTGCTTTGCTTGTGTGCATTGCTTCTGCTTTCCCTGTTAAACTATTGCCTATTAAACCCATTATGCACAAATTTACTCTCTTACTTTTCCAGTTCTCCCCCCATCCCACTCGGGGTGAGGAGAGAGTGAGCAGCTGTGTGGGGTTTAGTTGCCAGGTGGAGTTAAACCTTGACACTCCTTAATGTTTTAACACATAAAATAGTCTGAAGAACTGTATTTTTATTTTGCTGAACAGAGCTTTTGACTTTCAGCTGATTTCTAAATTTTGAAATTACAAAAAATAGAAATGGAACCAGCAATTCGAGAAATCCCTACATTTCTTGTTATTGTAAACTGTAAATCCAGAAAACAGTTATGTTTCTTTAAGGATGTGCATATATTGTATTTTGACACAGAGATTTTCTGAGAGATATTTCTGAAAGACTGGGTCCTGCAGCTGCCTTATTTTGGGAAGAATTTTCCTTAATCAGCAAGTAGTTGGAAATTTAAGTCTCCTCCTGGATGAAAACATATGTGAAGACAATTCCGTCTCTGGCAAGAAACAGTTATGGAACACTAAAAAATATTAGTAGCAATTGAAATAGATTTAGTAAGAAACCTAACTTTATGGTATCCAGTTAATGAACCTTTTGGAGTATACAAGAGGATTTTTTTCCCCCAGTGCTTAGAAAGAGACCATATGGAGGAAAATCATTGCAAAAACTAAAATGAATGAACCCAGACTGAGGAGTAGAACATAATTTTGTGCTGCCTGCAGAAACATCCTAAAGAAAGAAAATGGTTTGAGAGACTATCTGGTTATTGCCCAGTCTCCTCCTGGATAATTGTGCTAGTCTCAAGTTAGTTTGGATCCTGTGGAGGCAGCACACTATCCCACACTTGGTCTCCCACTAGCAAGATAGATTATTTTTCTTCCTCCACTAGGCAACATAAGAAACCAAACACCTTTACATGTTCCTTCACTGCCTGAGATACATAGCAAACACTAATCTGTAGGAAATGATTTCTAGTGCCAGAGGAACAGAAGGGTGAAGGTAAACAATCAGACAAGCATTTCTCTGTGTCTTAAGTGCAATATTATTTTGAGATCCCCTCCCTTTCAAACTTCTCTGCTTGAGTACTCTGGATAAAGAAATGTGTTGAGATGAGCTTGTCTATTCGAAGTTGTCTTCGGCTGAACTTAATAGAATGATACTGAAAGAACAAGCAATGCTTCCTAGGTCTGGTGAACCATTCAGGTGCGTTTGTCATGTTTTCCATACATCTATTTAAGGATTTTAGTTTCAGATACTCATAAAAAGTAAAAAATAAAATAAAATCTATGCCAGGTGGATAATATAAATCTACACACAAATGGAGCTCTATACTCAGCTGAATCTAAATTTAAAAAAATTACACAAGAAAAGAAAATGAAGAACATTTATAAAAAATATTCATCTTCCATTAGAGAAAAGTGGAATATAATGAATTACAACATCCTTACTGCAAGATTTATATCTGCAATGTAAGCAAATATAAGGAAAAAAAATGTCAAAATGTAGAACAATAAAATATGAGAAGCTTGGGAATGTCTCTTGCATATACTTGCTTATATAACACATGAAAAACCAAAAGCTTTATGGAAACAAAGCTTAATTAGCCCAGCAAGTGCCTTGTTGATCCCCTAATAAGCAGTTGAAAGTACTGCCCAGTTTCAATGAAAAGACAATATTCATGATGCCTACCTCAGAGAAACTGTTTATCCAGAGATAAACTTTTCAAAGGGTGTTATTGTTTGGAAAAAAAAAAGCAAGAGTCACAAGTCAAGAAATATTATGGCATTTTGCAGTCCTTCCTTTTGTCTTGATTGTTCTTTGGAATTCTAATAGAACTGTTTCTTTATATTTTACTTTATATTCAAGTTGTTCCTGGTTCACTCTACAGAGTCCATTTTGAAGGCAGTTATAGTAAATCTATGGATTTTTAAAAAAAAATATGCTAAAGGCATTGTAACCACAGCAGTCTTCAACTACTTTGATTACTGCAGACAGAAATCATCTTTTTAATTTTTTTAAATCTTGAATTTATAGTACATTTAATTCATCCTGTATGATTTACACTAATTCACTTCAATGGTTAATAAAACTCTAGAATTAAATTTATATTTGAAATATAACAAAAATTACTGACTGCAGTTTTATGGAATACTTCAGATACTAATTTGTACTATTTTGGCTGGATTAATCTAGCAAATGGTTGTAAAGATATTTTTTGCATCATGACTCTTTTGCTGTCTTTTTCTCTAGAATTGTGCATTTTGCAGGCAAAGCAATGGTGTTTCAGGCATCCAGCTACCTAAGGTGTGTGCATAGTCCATTTAAGTTGCAGAGTGGCAGTGAAAGTGCTCAGACAATGAGTTGTAGGAGAAATCCAAGCCCAAATAAAAGTGGAATGAGTGGAGATCAGCAGATTGGGAGTGGGAGACCAGACCTTAAGGATTGTTACAACTGCTTCTTTTCCAGTTATCACAGTAAGACCAGAGAAACATCATGTTCATATCTGACTTACTCCGAATCACATCTCTGCCAAGTCTGAAGACAAAGTCACTTCGTAACCCTTTTATCCTAGCCTGCTTTGTAAACTTATTAACCTCTAAATATTTTTAGCTACAAGTCATCTAATGACTTGTTAAATAATCACTAGGTAACCTGTGAAATTTTTTTTATTCTAAGATTTTTGTAACTATTCTTGAAAGTTGAGCCAAACTTAATTTCTCAATACTTTGGCTAATATGTTGAATAGGAATTCATCAGGATCACTTACCCAGGATAAAATCTTAATATTTACCAAATGAAACCTTGTGAGGGTATACATTAGCAGTACAGTGTTTCAACAGGTCTTTCTAAAAGCATATAATTTTTACCACATAATAATTTTTAGTTGTAATAGAAATTTTCCAGGCTTTAATATATACAAAAAACTAATTCTGAGACACTCTTGGTCTTTCAACCTTCTATAAAGTTGTGGGTATATCTTCAGATTACAAATAAAATAGATGTAATTTTGCATAGTACAGACTAAATAGCTATACAGCAATAAACTTATACCTTTAGTTACTTATATGGATTTTGGAGCAATTATAAATGCTCTAACACCTAAAATAATGACATTTGTTTAAAATGGCTTCTTAAAATTATTACATGATTTTATTAATTTAATATAAATGTTGATATATATACATACATAGAAATACGTATGTACAGATACATAGACACATCATTTATAGAAAATCTATACACACAAGTAGTCATATATTTATGCATATGCATGTGTATTTGTGTGCGTGTATGTATGTGTAAACCAACAAATAGTTATGCTCACATAGGGCAGGAGCATAGAAATGTATATGATAACAATGAAGATAATTTTATTAATATTTTGAGATCCTTTTCTGCTGAAATGTCCTGTCTATATCAATTTTTAATACAGTGAACATTTTGTGTGTGTGTGTCTATATATATATATGTTCACTGTTCACTTATCCGTAAATGCCCTTTTTACATTTCACTTTCTGAAATTATTCTTGAAACTTGAGCCAATGTCTAGTTGTTCAATAGTTTGGCAGATATATTGAATGCAATCTCTCAAAAGAGCAGTTAGAGTTATACCGAAATAGTTGTTGTACCTGTCATAGCTGTCTTACTATATCTACTATTCTACAGATGACTAAGCGTCTTGCTGGTTCAATAGTCAAAACTCATCTTTAATAGCTCAAAAATTATCTGCAGTAACAAAGGCAATAGTACAATACATTCCTTTTACTATTTTCACTCTCCAGCTGGAGACTTGTCTTTTGATTTGTCCATAAAATAATCTCCTGCAGGTGCTCTGATTGTAGATAATTCCTGGTAACTATCTCTTCTCTCTTAAACAAACATGCAGAACTATCCATGTCATGAGCACCCTCCTGTAGGTACATAATTTCACTCTTAAAATTTCTTTATTATATTCATATCTCATTTGATATTTTCTTCTTTTAAGTCTAGTAATGGCATTTAAGAAAATAAATTTAAACACACTGGTGTGTCTAAACATTCAGATGTATTTTGAGGACACAGCATCTGTTTATTTACATCTTTATTACTAGCATTTGTGAATAGATCCATTATACTATAATATAGCTTCTGTGTATAATTTTATTGCTTTTTCTTGAGAACCTAAAATAGGGCCTTTGCTGTTATAAATTCAGCATTTTATTTTCAACTTAAAGTTATAGGTGAGACTTCATCCCAAATTTCAGTAAGTACAGGTTTTTAGGTCATTAGGTTCACTGACTAGTTATACAACATTTCCCAGTATTTCCCATAATTTCCACAGGAAAAAAGTCTAAAGTCAGTGAAGGAATGTACCCCAAACCCTCCGGTTTCTGTTTTCCAATTAGCATTTAATCTCTAAATGTGCTAATCTAAACTATGTGCTTCATCTCTAAATGCTGAGGAACAGTGAAAATTAGTTACAACTGCAGGCATAGAGTTTTCTCAGCAGTTTAATGTTAAAAAGTTATTGTTAACATTTAATTGATCACTAATTGCTTAAAACCGTTAGTGATTTTATGATGCTCTTCTCTTCAGTGAGATTTAAAATATTCAATAATGGCATAAGAGAAATATCTCAGCTTCCTCTTTCTTAACTTTCATGTAATTTAACTGGTAAACTGGACTGGATTAGTCTTAGTTCATGGATTTCTAAAATCAGTATTGCTGACAACAGTAAATTGGAAAGAGTCGTCGACTCTCTCGAGGGCAGAGAGGCTCTGCAGAGAGACCTTGACAAATTAGAGAGATGGACAATCACCAACCACATGAAGTTTAATAATGGCAAGTGCCAGATTATGCACCTGGGATGGGGCCACCCTGGTTGTTTGTATAGACTAGGGAATGAGAGGCTGGAGAGCAGTGCTGTGGAAAGGTAGGTGGGAGTCGTAGCCGACAGCAAGTTGAATATGAGTGAGCAGTGCTGTGGAAAGTTAGGTGGGAGTCGTAGCCGACAGCAAGTTGAATATGAGTCAGCAGTGCCCTGGCAACCAGGAGGGCCAACTGTCCAGGGGGGCATCAGGCAAAGCATCGCCAGCCGGTCAAGGGAGGGGATTGTTCTGCTCTGCTCTGCACTGATGTGGCCTCACCTTTAATTTTATGTGCAGTTTGGGGCACCACAATGTAAAAAAGACATTAAGCCACTAGAGCATGTACAAAGGACTGTGAGGAGTCTGGAGGGGAAGCCTTATGAGGAGCAGCTGAGGGCACTTTGTTTGTTCAGCCTGGAGGAGACTGAGGGGAGACCTCATTGCAGTCTATAATCTCCTCATGAGAGGAAGCAGAGGAACAGTTTCTGATCTCTTCACTCTCATGACCAGTGACAAAACTCGAGGAAACAGCATGAAACTGAGTCAGGGGAGGTTTAGGTTGGATATCAGGAAAAGATTTTTCCTCCAGAGGATGGTTGAACACTGGAACAGGCTCCCCAGGGTGGTCATCACAGCAGCAAGCCAATCTGAGTAGTAGAAGCATTTAGACAACACCCTCAAACACATGGTGGAATTCTTGGAGTGTCCTGTGCAGTGCCAGGAGTTGGACTCAATGATCCTGATGGGTCCCTTCCAACTTAGCATATTATATGATTGTATAAAATGTATTTATTCAGTCAGATAACATCAGGACAAGGGGGAACAACTTTAAAAGAGGACATTTAGATTAGATTTTAGGAAGAAATTCTTCACTGTGAGGGTTGTGATGCACTGGAACAGGTTGGCCAGAGAAGCTTTGAAAGTGTTTAAAGCCAGTTTAGATATGGCTCTGAGCAACCTGGTCTAGTGGAAGGTGTTCCTGCCTAACACAGGTGAGTTGGAACTAGATAATCTTTATGGTCCCTTCCAACCAAAACCATTCTATGAGTCTGTGATTCTATGATACTTTGAAATCCTGCCAGTCGCAAATAAATAAAAAGTAGAGTTGTGGGTTCAGACTACATGTCTACACAACAGCTGCATATCTGCATATAGACAGTGCAGGTTTGTGAACTGTCAGCTTCCTCTTCTACAGGGCTTTTTGAAAGACTTACTGAGCTTCTGAGGATCCAGTGTTTACAATGACTTGAGCTTTTACTTTTTCTCACTCTTTCCTCTTATTGTAGTAAAAATTCACATAGATGTAGCATGATGAACGAGCGAGACTTTAAAATCACCAGTTAAACTAATTTCAAGGCTTGTGATGCACTCTTGAATGCTTCTGCCCAGTGTCTGAATAAATATTTGATACTCTATGACAACATAAGAATCAGGAACATAACATTAGTTTAAGTGGAAAAAAAATGCATAAGCCCTAATTCAAGTGCTAAATTGACCAATTTTCTGCTATTTGAAGCTGAACTGTAAATAATTAATTGTACATGAAACTGGAGGTTGTGTTAGCCTGCATTTCAAAGTCAAATTGACCATCTTCTCTCTTCAGAATAGAGACATAACACTTCATGGGAGACACTTGACAAAATGGAGTGAAAGAAACATAGACTGATTTTTAGTAGGAAGAATGAATGTGGGGTTTTGTGTGAAGCTTTAATGGCTCTTGTCCTGATATAAATATCAGGTCTCTTTCTATTCTGAAGTCCCTATTCTACATGGGAAGCTACTACTACATTTAGTTTATTTCAAAAAGTAAAGAAAAAAATATTCACTGAATTTTAAACTTTGAGAAGGCTGAAATATTTTATGGAAATGTACCAGAAAGATCTATGCTCAGGTAAACACAGCTTGAAAATTTTGATCAACATATTCTTATACTGGAAAGCATTGGACAAATAGTGATGTTCAGTGCATATATTTTTCCAAATTTTTACTAAGTGTGTATTAAAATGGGTACACTTATAAACTTTCATGAAGGATTAAAAGTCCTACAATTAGGTTAAAAAAATTACATAGCTAGGGAAAATAACTTTTCCTGCTCTTTTTTCCGGTTTTTGTTCACTCTCTGCTTTTTATGTGAAACTGATCTTGCATATTTTATTTTCTCAATAAAAAGGTAGACTATTCTACCATATCTAAAACATACATAATAATATGTAATCTAGCTATGATGATAACCAACTTTATGGTCTGAGCCTTTAAGAATTTCATAACCACTTATGATAGAATACATAATTATTTTCTATTTTACCATTCTTTAAAAATCTATGAATAGAGTTATCATTTAGACAAATATTTACACTAGAGAGTGTGCAATTAAAAGTACATGTAGTACCAAACCACCATAAATATGTGAAAAATGTATGGTGTATTTTGAAGGCAATTTTTGAGTAAATTCAATTCAAGAAGGACATGAAAACCAAACACAAAGATAATCCAGAAACACAAGCATGCAGTGAAAGAAGATGAGACTAGAGTCATAAACTCATGTCTAGTGTTTGCAGTCAATATTGCTGTGTATAAATTAAGGAATGTTGAGAGATATTACATTTTAGTTGGAGAAGTTGCAAATCTTATGTTAATGGCAGCAAACATCACTCAGGTAAAAGTTCAAACAGGACTCATGCAATTCTAGTAAATCTTTGCTATCACTTGGAGTGAACGAGCACTGGATTTAATACTTGAGAATCTCACCTCTAACATATTGTTTAAAATTTTTCTTGTTTGAATATTCAGAATTAAGTAGAAAATTCCAGTTCCTAAACAGTTTTTTTGTTAAATATAGAAGTACATATTAAGTACCTTTTGTTGATTGCTTAGCTCATGGAGCACTTTTTTTCTTTGTTGTGATATCATTCTATAATAATATGCAAAGGAATAAAGACTTAAGAGAATAAAATATTCAGGAAAATCTTATGGTGAAGCATGATGGAGTCAGGTTATTTAAACCTCGACTGGTAAAATTTACATCCTGAGAGATATCTTTACATCTGTCTTTTTTAAAAAGAAATAATGAAATGTCTTTGCAGAAATGTCTATGCAGAAAAAAACCTGCAGGTGTTTCACATTTTGGTTGCATATTAAGACCTTTTTAAAAGTTCTTTCGGGCTGTTACCACAGTAATCTGCTTTACAACAGCATCCTCAGTAAGTTTCTTTGCCCACTATTGGCAGAGCAATAGAAAGCTCTGTTACCTGAGAAAATAGCCTTACCTCATTTGTGGGTACTTTCGTTTCTCTTTGCAGTGACAATATTGACCAGCTCCAACGTATTAAGACCACAATACCCTGCTGGGGAGGGAAATTATGTTAAAATCCTCAACAAATTCAGGAGAAATCCCACAAAGCTTTAGCTTTGTGAGGTCTGAGATGATAAAGGGAAAGACATGGACTGAAAACAGAATCTTGGTTAATGTCCTTGTAGACCAGGAGTCGCGAGTCACCATTGCGTTTACATAATATTTCCTCCCGGTGGAATACATGTTGATTTATAGAAAGCACTTAAAATAAATTGTTTGGATCTGTTTCAACTATATAATCTCTCTGATACAGAGTTTGCTTTAAATCTCTCTCTTGTCCCGTTCTGAAAGACCTCATATTCATAAAAGTGTTTGAAGGTTTTAAATTTAGGATGCAACAACAGCCACCTGATTAGTTTTGAACAGAATCTAAGGAGTTGATTCCATGCAATTGCAAGGAGGATCCACAGCCCCTGAATCAGATTTCTTATATTTAGTGCACTCATAACTCCTGCCTCTTATTTTAATGGAGGTGGCAATATTAATTGAACCAGGCTCATTACCGAATGAACTTATTGCACTCCTAACACTTATCACTGTACAGAAAGAATCATCATTGTCTTGGTGCATCTACACTCTTTTCTTTCCAGTGAGATTAATTGCTCTGAGATTAATATAATTAAAATGTGCAGTACATATTTTATTATGGATACTAAAATAATAATAATAAAAAAGATATCCTCCCCAGGACATGGAACTCATGCCACACTAAGAAAACTATCTTTAAAGCTAAAATAAGTTTCTCTGTAACTGATTTGAGTCAGTCCTAATATTTATGTATCAAAGTGGACCTTGGAGAACATTATGTGCAAACGTGATATATTCTTGCATACATATATGGATATATATATTTTTAGATAAACAAGTATAACAGCATCATGTACAGTAATGTACTTGTAATGTACAAGTAATGTATATGTAAGATCCTTCCTTAAAAAACTGGGGTTAATTTAATGAGGAATCCTTCTCTGGATTTCTACTAGAGTAGAGAAGATTGTTAGGTAGGTGTTAGCATTGTGTTTGTACTTTTTACCACTTTAGTTCTATGCTTAATGCTCTTCATATTTACTTTGAAGGCAAAAATTCTATATCCAAATTTATTATAATTTTCCAGAAC
Organism: Myiotriccus ornatus; assembly: GCA_036023395.1. Classification (NCBI taxonomy): domain Eukaryota; kingdom Metazoa; phylum Chordata; class Aves; order Passeriformes; family Tyrannidae; genus Myiotriccus; species Myiotriccus ornatus. Next base: position 83,372,971 of record JAYRBT010000082.1, on the reverse strand, counting down.
TTCTTACACTCAACACTGGGAAGAAGTTCTCTTAGAAGTTCTTAGATATTACAAATGCGGAATATTTTAACAAAACACCTGAGCTCCGATGTAATTAACTCAGTGGCATATTGACTTTTTTTTGTGTTCTGCAGGTGCTTGGCCTCTGTTTTCATCCATGGTAGTATTGGAGAGGAAAGCATTTTTCTCTACTAGGAAAGGAAAGAACAACTTGTCAGATATCATGGTGATTTTTTTTTTCCTCTCTTTCCCTTTTACAGAGCTACTCTAGTTCCTAGTATATAATGGCAAAGGTTTCTCTATAGATAGTTATAGTAGTATTGGAAACAACTACTTCAGTGAGAATTGCAGTAACTTATTCCAGCATCCCAACCTCACAAACTTTTTGAATGTTTTACTTTCAAGCTCCAGGCGTTTATTGTTTTGTACCAGCCTCAATTCTTGAAAGAATGCAGAACAAGACTATTACATCAGGTCTTGTTCAGACTGCAGAATTATTCAATTAACAGGTTAAAATTTAAGATTCAGCATCAAAATAGTTTTTATATACATGGTGTGCTTCCACCTCTCTCCACCACTGTCTGAGCAAATTCATTCTGATTTATAAATCAATAGTCATGCATTTTGAAAGTACAATAGATAGGTACTTTACAACACCAGTCTGTTTTTAAATACCTGGATTTCGACAGAATTCACATGCTTCAAATGATTACTCCAGTTCCATCAGTAATATCTTTAGGACTAGAATAAACTTTTGATGTACATCCATTATTCCAGGTATCCACAGTGAAGCTCTTTGGTGAGCTTTACAATGGCAAATGCACAGCAACTGAGAACAGCATAAAAGCTCAGGTTCATCTAAGGGCTTCTTAGGCCCTCTGTTCTGTATGCATATGCCTTTCTGTTTTTCCTTTGTAATCTGAGAGCTTTTTGTGCCATGTAGAATTAAAGCAATTATATTATGCTATGGTGTGAAAAGCATACAAAAGAAATAAAAGTATATATGTATATAAGCTTATGACAAGAGACCATTACTGAATAGAAATTTGGAAGTAAAGTATTTGAATAAATACTGACAATCTAAATGCACATAGAGAGAAATCAAATACTTTAAAATCCAATTGCAACTGAAGGATCACCATAACACACCAGGAAAATCTGATACATTTTAACTTTTAAAAATAAATTTAAACATAATAAATGTGCTTGCACAGCTAACCAGATTAGCTTTCTGCAAGGAGAAAGAAAAGAAAAAGACCTGAGATTTCATCCTCAAGGGGGTACATGTAAATATTGAAATATTTCCCATTTAAGTAGCTTACAGAATTACAATAAGAAATCTATACTGAAGTATACAATATGAATACAAAACTAAACAAATCTCACCACAATAGCTTACACTATTCTCTCCTTCTTTATCTTCGTATTGTGCGTATACATGGCTCCAAATATGATGAAACACAACTGTGGTATAAATATGGTAAGGAAATTTATTACATTATTGCTAGCACATCATGCTTGTTTTATTTCTGTGAATTCAGAATAAGAAAAATGTTTCATCTATGTGTATAAAACAGATAAGCTGCAGAAGTAAACACTAGTATGTAGTATTAAGTCAAACACAGAAAAAGAAATAAAAAGAAAAATTGCTACCTATAACAAGTTCTGTTTACATGTCCCGTGGGAGCCCCTGGTGGTCTAGTGGTTAAGACGCGGTGCTGTCACCGCCGAGGCCCAGGTTCGATTCCTGGTCAGGGCCACTCCCCGGGCAGATGGAGCCCGTTAG
>JAYRBT010000082.1:83322169-83348782 GCA_036023395.1 Myiotriccus ornatus | reverse complement strand
GGGTTTTGTCCGGAAATCTACTTGGGCAAAACCATTCACAGCCCCAGGGATGGGCTGGTGGGCAAAACCACGACAATTTGACAGATTGTCTTCTGAGTTTACCTACTTCAGTATAAAACCAGTTGTCACCTCTTTGCTAATCTACAAGAAGCATATTTTTTCATACATATAATTCACAGTCTTGAGTGAGCTCTTCTTACAAAAAGCAAAATCTTTTATGCTAAAATAAAGCAACAGAAGTGAGATAGAAACTAGCTAAACTGATCCAATAAAGTAATAGTAGTAGATAAGCAAGCAGTAAAGTGTGAGGTTAAAGCTGTTGTACACCATTAGGCCAGAAGGAAATATCAAGAGAACCACACAGAGTACATCTTGACGACTGAAAATGAAGAGCACCCAGAGTGTTCTATAAATAGAAGTTGTCAGACAAAAAACCATGAAGCCTGTAATATCAAAGAAGTTTCTGCTGACTAGAATAATTGTTCACAGTGATGAACCAGAAGATTTTTTCCAGCAGAAAGAATAGGGGAGGAACATCAACAAAGTACAATATGTTAACGGAATCACTAATGACTTCCATCACAATGGTATTCTGCTGCAGCAAGATACCTCTGAAAAACTGCACTCACTGGAGGTTTTATTCCAATATCTCAATATTACTACTCTGATATTAAAGAGTAAACTGATGAATTCTTGAAGGAATTTCCCTAGCAGAAGTGCCGGAAAGCAGAACTGTATGGCTCTCATTTTGGTAATTTTAAGAGAAAGGTTGAATAAAAAGGTTGAATTTTAAACTATAGGGAGAAAAAAAAGCTTCTGTTTTATAAGTTTTAATAATTATTTTTAGCCATAAAGATATTTTCATTCTTAAAAAATGGCCATACTCAACGGTAATTTGTCAATTTTGAAGCAGATTAAGCTATCTTGAAGTAGATTATCTGATAAATTAGAGTCAATTAATTTGATTTATTAGTCCTTTGTAACAGTTTCTCAAACAGCTCTTTAACACCTAAAAATGCAGAACCTTATGCTTAGTTTGCCCATTTGATTTCATGACTCATTTTGTTCAGGGCTTAACAAAAGCTATGTGGTGTTTTTCTTTACGGAAATGTTTGATTTTCTATGTAGAGGAAAAGGTCCTGTACTACTAATGACCAGATACCAGGATGGCAGGAGATAATTTTCGATTTGAACCTGTCAAATTCTTGGGGATGAAGACAAGATCAGTAGTTCTCACAGCTCTTCCTTAAACTTGATGAATTCATCTAAAAGCCTCACAGAGAAGACAATGAATTTGCCTTCCAGAAATTAGGAATCCATTGTAAGAGTGTCTGGGTAAAAGAGTATCTTACTGATGGATCACAGGTACAATTTCCCTCCCTTTGGAAGCGCAGGACTTTGAGTTGGAAAAAAATTGTTGAAATAGTCAAAATAATTGGAGTTAAAACATTCACTTCTGTAACATCAGAGATTTGAAGTTGTCACTACCTATGAAAGAGGGTGAATAGCTATTAATACTGTAAATAACTCCCACAAATACTGGCAGCTACTGTTTCAGACAGTTACTAGTCTTGCTCCACTTTTGTTATCACATCTACTCAGTTCACCCTCCTCTCCTTTCGTGACATCGTAATAAATACGCCCTTTGACAAATTAGACTAAGCACCTCTTTCAACAGGAAGGCATTGCTCCAAGATTGCTTCCTGAGAGGTGTAGGGGCAGAGCAGGGGGAGAGTCAGAGGGTCAGAAACGGATAAGGAAGAAAGAGCACCTTATTAAGATTAAAATAGAAACTCTAGCCATTAGCTCTTCAAGCTCATTGGCATAATCTATATCGCCTGTCCTAGACTCAGCATTATTTCCTGGAGTATTTGCCTGATAAGTAGTTATTTGAGAAACAATAATTAAATAATGCAAATGATTGTCATTAAAGCAATCTGATTTGGTTATGAGAAACCTGGGAAAGTAGATTCATGTCAGATGCCTAAAAATTAACTTCCTGGGCAAGGTAAACTCTGTGGTTAAAAAGAAGAACAGGTAAGAAAGAGGTACCTTATTACAGGTACTCTGTCTAGCCAGATGACTAGTGAATGTAAACCCTCTTGAGATCTGTGAAATTAAGGCAGAAACTGAAGATATAAGGAACAGAAAGGTTTACTTAATACTAGAAACAGATATGTACTAAAAAATGGAATTAGGATCTCAATATCTTAAAGAGATATTGATAGGTTAAATATGTTATAATATTAAATCTATTTAAATCTAGTAGCTGAAAAATCCTTCTGAAAGTCAGAGGGATTCAGAGTCAGAGCATGAGACAATTTTAAGAGTTCCAGTGTCAGTCATGGTTGGAACAATACGTCACAAGGGTGTGTGCAGGTCATATCCATGGACACAGAGCAGTTACTGGAGGGAAGGCATAAACATAGGAGAAGGTATCACTCCCACTGGTCAGTGAAACAAGGATGCTTCAATATACTGACAAGGTAAATGGATGTAGTTACCTGTAGCAAAGACACCCCTATAACCAGAACGGTGGGATCAGCATTTCACTACCAGTTTTATACTATAGTTCAGAAACCTGCCTGCATTGCCATGACATGGAAGTCTACTTCATCCATATCAGGCTGGTTGTCTCCTACTACTTTATCATTGAAACAGAAGCCCAACACTTAATCATGAAGATACACCTATATTTGAAGGGAAATACTTATGTCTGTATGAAACAAGACTTGAGCTATCCTGGTCCCAGAAAGCAGGAGCTGGTTTGCATGAAAACATCTGTGTCCATAAGGAGATGAAAAATGCACAGAAGGTTGAACGCACACTGAATATTTGTTAAACCTACAGTACTGAAAGCTTCTTGCACAAGACCAGATAATAAACTTGATTTTGGCATAGTCTATGCCCTTTGTATATATGAATGTTTAAAGTGCATGGCCACTTTGATTAACGAGTCTGGAGTGCAGCTTGCAAAGAAATCAGTTTTAGGGCATAACAAGGATTTATTTATGACACAGTTGTGCTAGTGAAGCTACTAGTTATGTTATTAGAAAGGCATATTTCGAGGAGTGTTGAGAAGGACAGGAATAATCAATTGAAAGAAACCATGTATCCTGAAAGATAAGAAAAGAGGGAAACCTTCTATTTTATCATTTTCTGAGAATAGTCAGAGGTTACCTAATTATATCATCTACAGAACTGAAAAATCCAAACCTATGAAGATTAAATAATTTACAGCAATGCTGTTTTCCAACTGTTTATGCAAGTTCATACACACTGAGAAAACAATATAGTTATCCTGTCACATTAATTCCGACATACAAGTCTAGATTTGTTCGGTCTGGCATCCTACAACACTGATGCTACATGTGACAGATGATTTTTAGTATTAAAGAGAAACACATTTACAATACATTGTTTGTATTTGATCCGGCACTCTGCCTTTTAGCCTTGTTTGCAATGTAGATATAACAGTGCTTAGGCAACAGAATGGAGTCATTTATATCCATCTTTATTAAGAATAAGCTGTTATTGGAGCCACAAGGGAACACAGTCTTTTCTAAATCATGGAATAATTTAGTTTAGGATTAACCATTGAAGTACATCTCGGTCAAACTTCTGATGAAATCAGGCCTTATTGTACTAATATATTGTATTAGCATTCATTAAGTCATATATGGCAATAGAGCGCCCATTTTCCCATTCAGACTATGATGATTTTTAGCTAGAAACTGTATAAAACAGAAATATGTTTTTATTCTGATGCTTGCACAGCTGCTGCCATTGGAATAGGGCTTAAATCCATGACTGGCACTTCTAGATACTACAAGAATGCAAGTAATAGAATTAAACAAAGACAAATAAGCAGAGCATTTCACAGGTAGTGTAGCATTCCAGTTAATCCTCTAGCAACTACTAGTCATATTACCACTGTCTACCAGTAGATGGTCTAGCCCCATAAAGATATGGTAGGATTGTTTCTTACCCCTTTAGAGAGACCAAAATCTTACCTCCTACTATAATAAAACAAATACCATAGAAAAACTACAGTAAGCAGTAAGGATAAAGATGTTAACATTCAAATGAAATTGAATAAAATCTAATCTTCAGGATAAATCTGTCTTCAAACCATCTGTGTCAATGATGTAACAGACCAAAGTTTCAGGAACCTTTTTTACATCACACTCTAAAACATAAAACATTTACTTGATTTTTAGTAAATTTCATTTACTAGTTAATTTAATTTACAAGTTAACAGTTGCTAGCCCACAGAGTATTGTAAATACTCTTGACAACATTGGCCAAAATGCCATTATTTGTAGTTTATTTGTTTGTACCTATTTTCTTCTATTACTATTAGTAGTAGAACTTCTACTACAAGACTTGGTCTTGTCTTTCATATCCCTTCTTCTGATATTGACTAAACTAGACTCCTAAAATGGAGTACATTCTTCTGAGAAGAGTTGTGATTACACATGTAGATATTCCAAGCTTGAAGGGAATTGGAGGCAGGGTCCTGAACTGAAGGTGCAATTTTTCAACATTGCTGCAAACAACAGAAGAGCTTTGCAAACACTTTTAGCATAGGTTGTCTCATAGGGATCAATGTGTTCATGTCGTTTCTAGAAGACAGATAAAAGGAGAGCAAGAGGTTTCTACAGAGAGAGAAGCTTCTGGAAATGGAGCTTAGTTGAACAACTTCCTTTATTTTATTGGTCATAATAAAGACAATTCAAGGCCAGATCTACACTGAGTTTGCAAGATACATTCCCCACCTTTGGCATAGGAAGAGGAGGCTTGGTAATAGCTCCTCTAAGTCAGTGTTCTACACCAATTCATAGAAGAATATTCATGGCATAGACACAAACATGTTTACTCATGGGCATTGAGAGCAGCACCAGGTGTTTCTCAAGTTAGAATATATTCCCCATCTGTAGGCTTAGTCAAGGAGCAGTATGTGACAAATATTATGAAAGTGAACTTAAATGCTCCTCCACATTGTAAAGTGAGACTGAAGGTGGGGTAGAAAAACATGAAAGGAAAGCTTATATGTGTAAGAAATCTAAAAATAAGCTTTTACATTTCCTTGTTTTGTTGTCAGCTGGATGAAGCAAACAGGACCATGTGGGGTAGAGCTGACCAGATTATTATGTATTTCATCATTCAGAGCAGTCTCAGTTTCCAAACTGGGAAGCAAACAGATGCAAGTGATCATGACAGGAAATGAGAAGCTGTAGTTAGTGTAATGCTGCCTGACAGCAGGTGGCCATAAGCTGCCTTGACATATCATCTTTTAGTCTAACACTGCTCCAAAGCCATATTTTCCCCAAGAGGAATAACTGTTCAAATGCAGGAAAACAAATGGAAGTACTGAAGAAAATATAAATTTGGCAGTGTAGTGACCTGTCAAAATGGCATTCAGTGCTCTTTGTAGAAATGTACTTAAAAATAAAAAAAATTAAAAAATTGTCTGTGACACACGATACTCAAAAATCTGGGTCTCATTGGAGATTCGTAAGATGAGCCTCTGGACAACTGTGTGAACAAGGAAAGATAACAATTTAAGAATTAACCTGCAATTAGCTGGAATCACCTATTGCCAAAAAGTTACCTAGATTATACATGTCTTCCCATCTACCTGAGTCAATTAAGATGTGGAAATTACAGCCAGTTGGTGCATTCTCAAAAATGTTTCTTCTCTAACCTACTTGACAAAGCAGGTGCTAATATTCTCTCCCATGGTCAGAATATAACAACAGGACTCTGACATCAAGATTAATAAAGAGAATTTTTCCTCTTACCTATGTAACATTTCACAAAATTTTTACCTTACAAAAACTTCTTTAGCAATATCATTCTTTCCTGGTTTTTAACATGAGAAAGCAGTAATAATCAAAGATTAAAAAAAAAAAAAAAAAAGAAGACAAAAAGGAAAATAACCCTCCAGGTTTTTTGCAACAGCATTTAAGTGGCATATTATGAAAGACTCTCAGATTTTAATGCTTTTATTTCCCCAAAATGAAGAGAAACAATTTAAACAAAATTTAGAATCAGGTAACATTTTTCTCCTTGTGTTCAGCTTCTGGTATAAAACAAAAGAAAATACCATTACAGTTGTATTGAGAAAGGGCAAGAAATAGATATCTTTTATGTTGTCCCTAATTTTTACTATACAGACTCATACAGTGAAAGTTCCCATTGAAAGAAATACTTAGAGAAGAGCCATCAGCAAAATCCAGAAACTTTTCCATGTGTTCCTTTAATTTTAATTTCTTCATATGATATTTTGAAACACTCTTTTAAAGGCAATAGGTTTTAAGAGAAGTTTTCCAAGTCTTTGCAAGGGAAAACTTTCCCCAATGAGGCAACTTCTGTGGAAACAAATAATAAGAATGACTGAATATACAAAAACCCACATCAGAAGAAAACACTCTTAAATGAAGGATTTTCACTAGAAAACTCATCATATAGTAACCATTTACCAAAACTATTTTAATCAAAATTATGTAAACCTTCTTTATTTTTCCAGCAATGTACCCCAAGTAAAGCAGACACAAATTTCACATTAAATGTCCTAGAATTAAGTTGAAGCTAATTATGCTTAGGGGAAAAAAGAAACAAAGAGTGAGCCTAAGTTCTATTAAACGGAGACCACTAAACAATTTGTGCTATTATTTCATTTTAAGTCCTTCTTAGTTTCTGAGTAAATTTGCTTAGCTTACGTAATTTCCAGAAGTTTTCACCATTTATAGGAGTGTATAGGTATTCATTAAGATGTTTTGATTCTACAGTTAGATTTTTGTGTCTGGAGAAAAAATTAGTCCATCTTTGCCATTTTTTGTATATTCCAGAAGATCCAAACGAAAGTGAAAAATCATCTCAGAAGATTAATAGACTTTTTTGTTCTTTAAGATTCCTTCACCTATAGGGTTCTTCATCAATAATCCTCATTTAAAAACAGAAGCTCCAAACAATGCAGCCTTTGTTTGTATAGTTAATCCCACTGTGAAAAAAAGAGTTAATAATCTTCCACTCATGCTTGCATTCTGATGTATTACCAGACTGTGTTTTACATATCTCAGTTGATGAATGTGTATGTGTTCATTTGGATTTTTTTTATAAGACAAATGCTTTCCACTACACTATTACGCAGATGCTGCTCTACTCAGAGCGATTTCTCCCTAAGAGAAATTAAATGCTTGTTTGACATTATTCATAAGATTTTCATTAGAAAACACCGGCCAAAGGGAAGAGTAAATCAATACACAAATTTCTAGTCTGTTACAACCAGACACCTCTTGGTACCCAAGCAGTACTATTTTAAATCTCATGCCTTGCGGTACATTGTATCAGGGAATAAATACAGCTAATCTTAATATATAAACAGAAAGACAGCTTTTCTTACCAGATAAGCCAAGAACATGCAAAAGTATTCCAAAATGCTCCTAAATATGATTGTACAACAGGTGGCAGTGTCAGAGAGCCATAGAGTTTTATTTCATAATTTGGTACCATTGTTGCTTAAGTTCTCTCAGCTAAGTAACTCCCTGTTTAGAACTAGGGAGACCAGCATTCAGCCTGATTGCTTAGCCCTTATGTTCTTACAGGTAAAGACACCAATGGAAGTGGTTGTAATTTTCAAAATAGGAAGAACACTGATTTTTTTTGTCAAAGACTAGACTCTTCACTCAGACACAAGGCAAAGTGTCTAATGAGGAAGCCTACCTAGACCAAAGGAGAATAAACACTGTAAGTGTAGTAGAAAACTAAATACAACACCTTTATTTTCCCAGCTCTGGATCTCTAGTGTCTCAAGAGACTTTTCTAGACTAAACATAATGTAAGGAGGAATAACCAGATCCTGCCATCCACTGACCTAATTCAGGTGTGTATAGAAGCAAGCTTATTGCTTGCACAATATTCTGCTGGCAATTGCCCATCTCACAGTACTGCTGGGCTACACAAAGGACAGAATCCTTTCGAGCAGGTGCCATATTGCAACAATGATTTGAATTCCTTCTCTAACAGACTTCTGTTAAACTAAAAACAGATAGATGAAGCAGTAACAAGTCCTTTGCTTTCCTTCCTGCCTCTGACAGCTGCAACTATCCCCAAGGCAAGAGGGTCAGATCTGCTCATGAACAGCTAGTTTTCAGGCTACTTATTAAATGAAACCAAACTTCAACATGGGTTTAAAGTTTTCAAATAATTTCAAAAAGTCAGAGAACATATCTGGAATAATAATATTAGGCAGTGGACTAGCCAGCTGAGAATGGAATATAAAGAAAATTGAAAACAGCAGGGAACAAAAGCATAGAGCATTGAGTCTTCTGAATATGAACTGTGATAATAATTCTCCAATTAGAAACTGTTCACAATCAAAAGCATGTTATGTTTCATTAGCTATAAAGTTATTAAAAAAAAAAAATCATAGAATTTGGACTCTGAACTAAAAAGATGGTGAAGGTTATTTAATTAATGATGGATATCATTCAACTTCACCCAATTCTTGATAAATGACTGACTTTTGAAAGTGTTACAGAATCAGTAAAATTTATCTTAAAGATCAAATAACCTAGTACTAAATTAATTAAAATTATGACTGCACTCTCCAGAGGACTCACTATTGGTGAGTTAATATAGAAAGTGTTTCAACTCTGTTGATAAGGGTTTTTTTCCCAGCTCCACAGGATTTTTTGCTGTGTACATGACAGCAATTTTCTAAGTGAAAAAGATTTAGTACAGGTCCAAAATTCATTGGTGGTTTTCAAGAAGAAAAACCTGCTTTATGCCAGACAATTTTGTTATAAAAAAGACAGCATACCATCCCCTTCTTCTTTTTAGGGATTTAAGAAATATGGATCAAGTAAAACTCTTTCCTGAATTCGAGTCCAGTTCTCCAGATGTTAATGAGAATCTCGTCTCTAAGAAAGGCTCCATCACTATAAACCCTCCAATTTTTTTTCCTACGCAGAGATTAGGAAATATTGTGTATTGGATAAAAACAGGAAGCTGCAGTATCTTTGAACAGTATTTTGAATCATAAACCAGATGGAAATTACTTTCACATAATAGGCAAGCTATGGTACTGTCCAGGTTCATGCTAGCACATGCCAGTGGTGCATCACTGTCATTGCAGTCCTCAGTCATACTCATGCCAAGTCATAAAACCGAGTCCAAATATGGCAGGTGTAGGGCGTAGTAGTTGCAGTCAGACATTCATACCATTCTACTGTATAACAAAAATCAGTCATTGAGATTTTTTCAGCCTCCTCTCTTTAAGAAAACCAAAGACTGAAAACAAATCTGGTCTTTGTGTACTTTCCCACCACTACCTCAGTTTTCTTCCTTTTAGCAAAACTGTTTGAAGGGTTCTTACACAGGGAGGTAAACTTTATTTGATTGTTCAAGGTTGCTGAATGTAGTCTTCACTGTGATGCTGTGTGATATGCAGGTTTCTCTCTGTCATACAAACACAATAAGTTCATGAAAGTCAAGCACAGCTGAGTCTGGGACAGAACTTCAATGGCAAGATACATTTATTGCTGAGTTACTAAATGCAGTGTATGACTTACTGCCTTATTTCTAAATACCTTCTGCTGCCAGAAAAATGTCAAGGTTCCTGCATGAAGATGTTTTCTATCCATCTGAACTGGAAGATTCAAGATTACTTCAAGGTGACAAAATGTCACCTTTCAATATTTTATGCAATTTCTACATAGAGTGTTAAATAAAACATTAATACTTTGGACCACAACAAAAGATGCTGCGCCATTTTGTTATGTGCTCTTAGGCAAGGTAGCATTCCTTTGTTACATGCTCTTCATGGAAAGAAATATAGTGCAGTTCAAATTGCTCAATACAATAGTATACTTTTATTTTATATAAGGCATAAGTGCACACTTTAGTAAGGGAGAATAGAGAATATTGTCGACCATTCCTCCCCCCTCAAGATGTACTGACACAATGCAATCAGCTGTTTGGGCTAAACAAACCTCATCTTGACTACAAGGATAACAACATTAGATTTTTTACTATGAGTTCTTTGCATCTATGTTTGACAACTACAACTGTTCAGTCAATCTGGAGTTACAAAAGGTGGCACCTTGTGAAAGTTGCTACTAGAGGAAAACTTACACTTTCTTCGTGGTTAAGCATCTTGGGGCATGTAGTGACATTTCCAGCACTGAGAGTATCCAAGTTCCTCCTACAATGTCTCAAGAGGTTTTGTTCCTCAGAGATTGTGAGAAGTCAGACCAGTTGAGCTGAAAGCCTGGAAATTAGACTTTAGTAGAACAGTAACACTGTTAGAACTGCAGGCTCACTCCTTCAGATCTGGGAGACAGCACTAGCTAAAACTTAGCAGAGACAAGGACAAACCTGGAGAGCCTTATACCTTTAATAAAACATAGTATCTCTCTGTAGAAAAGCTTCAGCCAGGGAAGGAATAGACACCTCTAAAGGCAAATTAGCTTTCCTACCAAGAAAGTGACTTGAGTTTACAGAACAAAAGAAACAACAGTCAAAGGCCAAGACCATCAAATGTGTTGCAGGAAGATGGGCCTTGAAAAAGCCATATTACAATGCAGCCTGAGGACCCACAGCATAAGAGCACATAACAAATCCAGCTTGCCATCTACAATTTTTCTTTTTTTTTGTTAAAACTTTCATTTCTGTAAGCATAAATAGTTCCTTCTGCAGAGGTGACACAAAAACACATTCTTTGGGTGTAGTGATGCAGCATACCATATGAGGAATCTGGCTGTAACAATGTGAAATGCCTGATAATAAAGCAAAAGGCTCTAACTTATCATCTTACAATTGAAAATGCTATTGATACTAGTGACTGTGTTCATGCAGCAGAGAGTGTGGCCCGATGTAAATAATATACTCCAATCATCACAGACTCTGGTTTCCACCTTACTTAGAGTAATTTCTTTTCCCTAGAGATCCAAAACCTACCAGCAACATGACCTAGCTCTGTGACCTCAGCTCAGATTGGTAAAGAGAAGTAAAGAAGTGAGAAGTGAAATGAAATTACACAGGATTAAAAACATAAAGCTGTGGGTTCAAACTGTTAAGATATTGGTCATAAGTACCTCAAAGATTCAAAAGAAACACTAACACATAGATATATGAAATCTTACACAGAAAAAAATCATATCAATTGGCATCTTCAGTGGGTACAATGAAAGATGGAAACACATCATCATTGAGGGATCCACTAAAGATTTAATAATGGCCTTTTACACAGCTATGTTAACATTATATAAAAATATTTCAGTTCCTATCCCAAGACAGTGTTATATGCCCGGGTACATTATAAAGAGGATAGTTGATGTAGTTTCTTTAAATCAAGCATACTACTGGTATATTTGGAAAAGAGGCAAACAGAGTATATTTCACTAATAGAGTTCATTCTATAGGACTGGTAGATAAACACACTTGTATTACGCCAAAATTTCCATACCAAGATAAATCAGCAACTGCAAATACCATGTATCATCAGCACCAGACAGTAACACGGACCTATTTTCAATATACACACCTATAAAAAAATTGTTATTCTGCACTGTATGCATTAAAGTGTGAACATGTTCACAACACTAATTCCACAGTTCAAATGCTGATGACTTGAATCTTGTGTTATTCTGAGCCTCTGGCTAGTCTAGTAAAAGATCAGAATTTTTTTATTAGTCTTCAAAACTGAGAAATAAACCAGTCCCTATCAAGCTTTTAGTGGCACTACCCATGAGGGCTAACAATACACAACTTAGACCTATCAAGATAAAGCACTGAGCCATACAATTGTGCAATACTGATTCCAACAGCCCCATCGTGCCATCTTTCTTTTACTTTAACAGCTGTAGTACAGGTTGCAATAAGCAATCTGAATCTTCCTCAGTAAACCAAGCTTAGAACTGTGTGTAATATGATGGCTCACCACAATCCTTTGAGGTACACATTCAACTGTGGAATAGCAGCTCAGACAGATGAGGGAGATTGCTGGGAGACAGGATAAGTTGCCAGTGAATGTTTTAATGATGCATCTTGGCAGTAGTGAGCAGGATCATCAGGGAAAGAGGTGGCTTATCTTATTAGGCTCTACACCAAATGTAAAGCGAATTCATGCAGGTTGCAGCCAGACTGGGAATTACAAAACACATGGCCTCCTTGCAGTGCCACAGAGCACCTGTCATCAATTGCAGTAAGGATGCTGCAATCATCTCTAATTGCCTTCAGCACACAACAGGAAAAGCCCATCCTGCTGATGAAGAACCAGGGCTGGCCACAGAGACCAGGTTGCGTATGTCAGACTAATGAAACAGCCAGTGATGTTCCTCCTTACCTCAGTTCTTCCGTTCCCTTTTCCACTTACCTGTACTCATGCATCAAACACCCTTAAAACTGAAACAAGTATGCTGTGAGATTCACCTGATGCAAACATCTGATGGGAACAAATATATGATTTATTACTGGCAATTAGACAATCTTATGCCCAATAACTATCTGTGGGTGAAAACTGCTTACAGAAAATATGCTGTATAAATTCATATGGTATAGGCATAATGTGTGGACATTTAAGAAAAGAAACAACATTAGCTTGGAATTCCATTGCTTGGAATACTGTGTGTGTAATGTTATACATCACCAATGTTATACATTAGTTTAAAGCATACGATTAGCTATCAGTATTTAAATACAGTTTACAGAAGGTAGGAGGACTGACTAGACCCAAGTAAGCCACAACATCAAGATCCATTAGCTAGCAGGCTAAGTAACTGGTCAGGGAAATCCACAGGGAAATCCTCCTGAGCCCATGGAGGTCCTTAGAAAGAAGCTTTGAAGACAGGGGAAGGCAGAGCACAGGTAAGATCGTGGTTGTTTCTTTTCCCTTGTGTCGCACTGATCAGAATAACTTGATGCTATTCCAACACAAAACCTGATTTCTATCACTGCCCATGGGCTGCCTCATCCCTATGTCCCACTAAGGGTTGCAGTTCACTTATTTTTTTTAAAGTGAATCCTTTACAGTTAAAATACTTTTACTCAGATTCAGGACTCACCAAGAACATTCACTATTTATTGCTTCCAAATAGCTTACTCTTTAAAAGCCATGTAACTTAATATGGAGCTATACAAGGTTTCTTTCTTCCATCTCCACCACTTGGCTACAGGTGACAAATGCAGTTATAAACTCTCATTGGATTTTAGATGACAGATCAGCTAGTAATTATTATACTGTTAAGTAAGTCTAACGGCATTATAGAAGATGAAATAAACAGGGTTGCTGTGATTTTTTGTTTGTTCTAAGTTAGGAAGGTTCTCAGAGACAATCACCAGAGAAAGGTACCTCCATCTAAACAACTTCAAACATAAAGACCACACACTAGAATCAGAACAGAAGAAAAAAGTTTCAAGCTATCAAGCTAAAGGATTAATCAAAACACTAAACTTCTTTACTCCAAACACCTTCTATATAAACTCCCACTTTCACATCCTAAAAAAATACCTTCCTTCTACCCACCCTTCACCCCCCAAAAATATAAAAATTAAAGTACTGTCAGTGCTTCTTGCAGTGTTCATCAGGCAAAGAACTTACTCAAATCTACCCAAGGATCAAGATCAGCAGGAAATAACTCCATCTACCTTTATGTACAGAGGATCTAAGGGCAGGTCTGAACTTAAGTGGAGCCACAAGCATGATAGGCAGAGGAAATGGGTAAGGGCCTTGGATGAGGCTTATGAGGGCAATTAAGTACTCTGAGGACCCTGACATCTTGTTGGTATGAAATGATAGCAATTATTTAAGAAAACCAAATAAACACCCTTTTAATCTTTGGTAAAAAGTTAAAAAGATAATTATTTGGTATTTCAAATCTTTTTAAAGACAGCCTCTACCTCATTAAGAATTTGAATTTATGTATGTACAAAAAAGTACACGAGCTGAGATAATATCCATCTTATGCTTTACTATCTGTATACAAATGCATTATTTTGATAATCAGAGCTGGAAATGATGCTAGGAATGAGGGCAGGAGAAAAAGAGCAAGTTACTGTTTAAAAATAAATGTTAATATCCCTTCTATCTGTCATGCCTGTGAATGTAAATGTAGATCTTCAGGAAGAGAATTCAGAATTGAAGTGTGGAAAAAAAAAAAGGTTTGCTACACAGAGGGAAGTGATGGCAGTTTACGGTTTAATATTTGACACCATCTTCTTCAAAGTGCACAATCAAGATTATAGCCTTCAACAGTGTTAAATTGGTATTTCTATTAGTAATTTTTCACGTACCAGTAAAAATATAGTAATGAAGCAGCAAAAACAGATAGATGTCTTAACGGTCTCCTAAGGAATTGAATTCAACAAATTTTGTCCTGAAAAATGTGCAAAGTTAACATATACAGTGAAAAAGGAGAAAAAGATGCATCACAAGCTATAACAATGAGATATTTATAGAAATAAGCAGAGTTTGAATTGCAGAGAATCTCTATTTTTTCAAAGAAAAAAAAAGGAAAATATTCCACCAGCACAATGTGATTTTATCAAGGCTGAAAGGCAAGGACACAGCTAACAAACACTGTCAATAGCTATCATGCTGAAAAACGTAAGAACTAGTGGCTGAAATCCTGTTATGACAAGCCTAAACACCCTTCAAGTGGAAGAGTTTTCTTAGTGACGATGACCTATTTTAAAAGCCAGTTTTACAAAATCAGCACCCCGTCTGTAGATGGCTGTCAAGCAAATATGGGAAAAAATGTTCTGGACACAATATTTAATACTGCATATAAAACAACAAAAGGAAGTCCAAACGGTATCTGCAGGAACAACTAAAAAAAAAGAGAATAGCATAAATTTTGCAATGTCATTTCAGTCACGATACAGGAATCAATACATCTGAACAGTCTGTTAACTTATTTTAGTTTAAATTTATAATGATGCACATAAAATTTTTATACAAGCCCCATTTATCAGAAAGATGTTCAGAAGCTAGATATGCTTTTACAAGTGGGGAAAGCATGAAAAATATGCTCTAAATTCTACAGAATTAATAAAATTCTAAAACCTTATATTCCTTAATTACAGAGACTTCAGTGTTTATTTAACTTTTGTATTCTTCGTAAGAATGAAATAATTTTATAATTTTTTTTTAAATTCAATTTTTTTTCTGAAATACTGAAGTGGTGCCATTAAATTTTAGTATCTAATGATACTTATGATAATATTTAACCTGGAATTACACAACATTCGCTTTGAAGCTTCTGAACTAAGTATTTAATACAATTTGAACCCTATGTGATAATTAGTTTTCTTTAGAAGAAATGCTGAAATTCCACTTTTTGAGTATAACTTCCCTTCAGATCCTGCATACTATTTAAGCTACAGCAAAGGTTTCTATGGTTGGGTTGTTACAGATGTTCTTCATATTAAAAACACTGATGAGACTTTCTGAATCCTATTCACATCAGCACCTAAAATGTACTATGAATTTGTACCTGATATGAAAAATTTCCAGTCAGAGGGCTAGAATCAAAGTAAATTGAAAGCTTTAAGACGAGATTTTGAAATGGTCAAAAATAGTTTCAGGATCTAAGTCACCAATATATATTTTTACCTAATTTTAATCATAAATACCTTAGATACTTCTTAATCCTAGCAGAAAAACACATATGCACAATGTAAAATTAATCAGAGGTTTTTCTGTGTTTTTCCTGTTGTTACTCCCTTTTATTGCGTTGGTCATCTGAGATAAAGTCCCATACTACTGTTATCCTAAAATGAGCCCAGTATGTTCTCAGTTCAGAAAGATCAGCATAAATTTAGAAAGCAGATGTAGTATAAAACAAGCCTGTTACCTTTGATTTTCTTCCAAATTTAAATTCTGTTCTAATTACAAACAGAAAGCCTAAATTGCTGTGTAATAATAAAAACTATGAGTCTGAATTTAAGTTTTGAAAGACTCTTATCACAAAGAGGACTTTATTTCCAAACTCCTTAGATTATTTAAGTTAATTCAATTGTAGTTACTTTTGATTCTTTTATTGTTATTGATTGTCATGTGCTTCATTGGCCTAAAGAGGAAGTATGTTTTTTTTACATGATTTACTCTTCGGCCTCAGTGAGATATATCCTACATTCTCTTCAAAAGCTCTTCCTACTTTCAGCTGACAGTAGATACAGCACGACTTTTCACACTTCTTTTGCTCAGTGTTTTGGTTTGAGAACAGCAAGAATCAACTGACATAAACCCCCCACTATATAGCACACTAAATTTATGACAAATATGAGTATTGTTCCCAAAAAGAGTGCCCTGCTGCCTCGTAAGCTTTTCCATTTTCCCTCATATGTCTGGACTTGATGACCTCAGTATTGATTTCTGGTTTGTCTGAGGGCTAGAAGAAAGAAAATGGCACCCCAGCTTTCAAAACTGCAAGAAGGAGGACCCTGGGCACTACCAGCCAGTCATTGTCACCTCAATCCCTAGAAAGATGATGAAGTACTTCATTCTGGAAGCCATCTCTAAGCACAAGGATGAAAAGAAGGTGATCAGGAGTAGTCAGCATGGTTTCACGAAAGGTAAATCATGCTTGACCATTCTGAGTGCCTTTTACAATGAAACAACTACCTGACTTTCAACACTGTCTCTCACATCATTCACATAGGCAAACTCAGGAAGAGTGGACTGCATAAGTGGACAGTGAGGTGGATTGAGAACTTGCTGAAGTGCAGACCATATTCCATGGCACAGGGTCTAACTGGAGGTCTGTCACTAGTGGTGTCCCCCAGGGTTAAATACTGAGCCCAGTATTGTTCAGCTTATTTATCAATGACTTGATGAAGGGGCAGATCCCTCCTCAACAATTTCACTGATGACACAAAGCTGTGAGGAGCGGCCAATAACCCAGAGGGCTGTGAAGTCCTTCAGAAGGACCTTTACAGGTTGGAGAGATGGGCAAAGAAAACATTCTGAATTCTGAAATTCAACAAAGACAAATGCAGCGTTCTGGTATCTAAGCCCAGGGACCAGTACAGACTGGGAGCTGACTTGACACACACAGAATCACACACACACAGAATCAACCAGGTTGGAAAAGATTGCTGAGATCCTCAAGTCCAACCCGTGACCCAACACCACACTGTCGACTTGCTGAAAAGCAGCTCTGCAGAGAGCTCTGGGGGTCCTGATGGACAACAAGCTGCCCATGAGCCAGCTGTGTGCCTTGGAGGCCAAGAAGGTCAATGGTATCCTGGGATGCCTTAGGAAAAGCATTGCCAGCAGGTCAAGGGAAGTGATCCTACCCCCCTTTCCAACCCTACTGAGGCCACGTCTAGAGTGCCGAATCCAGTTCTGGGCTCCTCAGGACAAGTGAGACAGGGAATTTCCAGAGCAGTTCCACCGGAGGGCAGCAAAGGGGGACTGGAGCATCTCTGTTCTGAAAATACTCGGAGGAAGCTGGGCCTGTTCAGCCTCAAGAAGAGACAACTGAGAGGAGACCTCATGAAGGTATATAAGTGAAGGGCAGGTGTCAATAGGCTGAAGCCAGGCTCTCTTCTGTAGTGCCAAGCAATAGGACGAGAGGCAATGGGCAGAATCTGATGCACAGCAAGTTCCACCTGAAGATGAGGAAGATCTGCTTTACTGTCCAGATGACTGAACAGTGGAACAGATTGCCCAGAGAGGCTATGGAGTCTCCTTTCCTCGAGATACTCAAAAGACATCTGTACACAATCCTGGGTAAACATGCTTTATGGTGCTATATGGGACACTGCTTGAGCACTGAGGTTGGATCAGATGACCTCCAGCCGTCCCTTCCAACCTTACCCACTGTTATTCTCGGATATTTTCACCAACTCTGCTTGTTGTTTTACCTCCCACTTAGAACAGCAAAAGACTAAAGTTCTACATGCCATTTATAGAAATTATAGAGGTATGCCCTTTGAAATAATAAACTGACCTTAGCAAGTTATGTTTTTTAGTGTTCCTCTCCTCCCCCAGATTTGAGATCCCTGCTTGAATTTTTTTTTTTTTTAAATCTCCTTCACTAGCTTGAAGCTTTTCCTGATTACAGTTAATCTACTTCAAAATAAAAATTTAAAGCAGGTATGGCAGATTAATGTTGACAATTCTAGCATTTTCCAATTTAAATTATCTAAAATCATAAACTGGGCTATACAACCAACATTCAGTAACTCCCCCTAGCCACAACAAATTAATGCACAGAGAAATTTGGTAGTTAACAGGACTTAATGTAAATATCTTCTGATCATTCCTATTTTCTTGTGAATGTGCTTAACAAGACCTAGACATTTTTACAAACACCTTTTTTTCCCCATACTGCATTATTTTCCACTATGGATTCCTTAGACCCTGAGATTAATCTGGTTGATTAGAGAAAGGTAGTGGTAATGTCAAGGTCACAGATTTGATCCCTGTGCAGGTCATTCACTTAGGAGTCGGACTTGGTTACCCTTGTGGAACCCTTCCAACTCAGAATATTCTGTGATTCTATGAAGCTTAATTTATCTCAACTGTTTTCAATTCAATTACATAAAATTACAGAAAACTACACAAGTGGAACTAAACAATAAACATTAAGAATAATCTGAATTATGGATGTTGCTCACAAGAAAAAAAGATTCATTGATGGACCTTCTTTCAGACTACAGAAATCCCATGGCTGCTGCTGTTACATGTGCTGAGGGACCTGGCTGCCTCCCATGCATAGATGTTCAGTCTTGGGCAGAGGTTGCTCTTTCTTTTCCAGGCATGACTTGGAGACAGTCTCTTCTCTTCCTTCATAATAGCAAAGCACAGTGGGGAAAAAAAAAACAAACAAGAAATATTATCTCATTAGAGTACAGCTAAAATACTAAATCCATGGGGATAGGTCTTGCTTGCATAATGATTTGCTCTGTGATCTAAGCAATACGTGGGATCTAAGAAAAGGGAGAGGATTAGTAGGAAAAAACTCCACTTTGGTTTGTAAGTATGCATAGAATTTGAGACCATTTGGCAAAACTGCTGACTTTCAAGCTGTCAGGCTATATTTTAAGGCTCTCCTTTTCAAGTTAAACAAAATTTTACATTTAAAAATCATTTCTTCACCTAGCATTGTACAGAATCTAAACGATTTATTTGTTCTAGGTTTTCTTTCTGTCAAATATATAAATATCAGTATACTTTCTCACATGTACACCAAATGAAGTGCACTCTTTTTCTGCTTGCTATGCTGATTAGACCATCTTGGAGAATCCATTAACTTCGTTAATAACTGCCAGGAAAATTATGGACTGGACAGCTGCACAACTCAAAATGTTACTTTTGGTCATCTTTTTTTAACTTAACTCTTTCTTTTGTTTTCTAGATTGATAAATACAACAGAAAACTAAATTTGAAGCACACAGAACAGAACATATTTTAGTTTTATATAAATAAGCATACTGTCTTATCAATGAATCCTTAAGACAAAACAAAGGATTTGCTAAGTTTTAACTATTCTTGAATTTAAGCCACTTTTATTTTCTGTATTATGTTATATAGTTAATCTTTTTTTTTTTTTTTTTTGCTACTGTGTTGGTGTTTTTTCTTGACTGGCGTCTATAATCTGTACAGTTTATCTCAGTTCACTTGTTAGCTTATCCATATTTACACATCTGTTTATGCATCACATGCTAGCTTGTTTAGTTAGGGATGTATTTTCCCACCTTTTCACATTGTTAATCTATAACATGAAATAGGTTTTTGCGTTTACTTTTGTCTTTGATAAACAGTTTAGTCAGTTGATCAGTTTCCCATTGCTTCAACTGCAAATACATATAAACACACCCCATCTTCCCAGGGTATATAACATTGATTTAGATTACAATTTTGTCTTACAATGGTATGATTATTATTAACTTGGAATAAAAATTTTCAAACTACAAACAAGACTATTTTTTCCACTGGGAGTTAAAAGGACTTTTATAAAAAGAGAAGCAAACTTTATTAGAAACTACAAATTGATCTCTTCAAGATGTGTGAATTGGCAGTACCAGCATATAAAAAACCAGCATTTTTTTGCAGTTACAAGGAATAGCTATTGGAAACTATGTAAGTTTATTTTAGTTTCTGACTTATTTTAGAACTGCTTGCAAACTACAATGGGAAAAACTTGTGTATGCACAGGTATATGAACTGATGCAGCAATGATTGTAAGTACCTCTAGGCAAAATTCCTGGTTTCTTCCATTTCAGAAAGTGTTATTCTAACAAAAAAAAAAAATCGACAAAATGGGAATAAAAAATGAACAGGAGGACTGGAAGGTTTGAGTGAGTAAAGAGATAGTTAAAACCATTTTTTCTTAAAAACAACTAATGGAAAATATTACTCCGCAGAGAAAACTAAATTGAAAGAAAGAAAGTATGCATACCATTCTTTCTGCTTTTAATCATGCAGGAATAAGAAAAATACACTGAGAAAAGAGAAAGAATAGAATTTGTATTATTCACTAGAATAAATCACTGCAAAGTCTATATCAGTTTCTGCAGGAGGATATAGACAGATTGTTCTGTCAGGTTGCCTTTCTTGCAACAAGTTTTGGGACACATCAATCAGATCAAGCCCTTTGTGCAGCCCTGGTGAATCTGGTTTGAAATGCAGGCTGAGCATTTCAGAACCTATTACAATACATTAGTCTTGACAAACATGAACAATCTTAAGGCATTCAAATATATTGAAGATAACATTAGATTCTAGGCTGTTTCAAGACTCTATGGCAGCTGAGTCAATAGAAGACTTCAGAATGGTGCTTTGCTAGATTGCGTATCTGAATCTGGACTTTGTTTTTACACAAATTGCAGGAAAGGTCATAGTTGATGAATGAAAGTTTAACTGCATGATTTGATCACTGGTATTTCTGTACACCAGCCTTTCTGAACAAACTGAATATTTATTCCTACCTCTTTACAAAGCTATTATATAAAACCTTCAAATTCTTTGGATTTTGAAATTATTATATATCTAAGCTTGAAGAGCATTAAATGTACATTTGGTAACATTTATGTTCTTTTGACATCACTGGTGTATATTGGACATTAAAATACTTGGAAGATTCAGGAAGAAAGAATGGAAAACTTTGTGAATTTGAAAAGGATTAAAATTTATTTTTATTTCAGTTGAGTAAGGTGAATAAAAAAATTCTATATTTTCTTAATTCTTTCCGATATATCACATTAATAAAGTTTTTCTGTACATTTATATGGGAAATTATTCTCTGGTCTCAAAGTGGTTGAAACACTGAAAAAATACTGAAAAGACTTGCTTGTAAGAAAATAATTCAAATGGAAGGGAAAAAATTTTTGTAATATGTTTCTAGTTATAGGACAAGAAATTTTTGAAATGAGAGAGCTGGAAAATATGCAGTGCAATGTTTACAGATAAAATCAAGAAAAAGCCTGCTGGCTACATATTTAGTTATTTCTCACTTAAACATAGGTAAATTAATTGTTTTTAGGTAACAGAAAAGTGAACTTTAGGCAAAATATGTGAAAAGAATATTTTTCAAAGTCAAATGCAAGAAAAAAGAAACTTAGGAGAGACTGGGCATGAATAATTTTAAAACCTTAATTTAAAATATTAGTGAAATGATTATCATGCTACCCAAACTAGTCATAAAAATTTTAGCTAATGCTTGAGGCCAGCCAACCTAACAAATAAAAATAACTGCTTTTAGTTATTTCGCAGCAAAACGAAATTATCTCACCTTATTTTGTTTTGATATGGGAAGTTCTCTATGGACAAAGTTATCTCCTAGTCTTGAAACAAACTCCTCTTTTTTTAGCTTAGTGTGCACAAGTAAGGCTGATGACATCTGGCAGATCTTTGCTGTATTGAGTCCCTAACAGGATTGGCAAACGAAGAGCAGCAACAGGCTCCTTGTTCTCCATGGCCTGTTGTGAACAATTTCTCTGCCTTTGTCAGGTACTGTATGTTGACTGCTGAAGAGTCTTGGTTATTATCACTGGCTGATTCCCTGACAACTTTGGTTTTTTTCCCCAACAGAGAGGTACTTCACATCTTTTGGGAATACAGGTACTCTCTCTGTGCAGAAAAGGATTAATACTTCAAGAGTTTGGTTCCTCATCTGTATTGTGTTAGCTCCTGGGCCAGCAAATCACAGAACAGCCACATTGTGCCTGCATGGGGGTTATCTTGAATATTTAGCCCAAGCTTATAATTTACTTGAATTCAATTTTTTTAGCTGATTCTTCAGTGTCCAACAGCAAGGAGGAGATTACTTGTTTCACAAGAAAAGTCTACCAAACTGCTTTCTGAGAAAAAAAATATGTATTCTCTCAAATTTCTGTGACTGACAAAGTTTTGTCTCCCTAGGGTCCTGCTAGTAGCTAGGAAGTACTAGTCTAGGGGCCAGGACTCACTCCTTGGGTTAATAATAAAAAAAAGGAAAGTATAAATACAAAGAAAAGTAATATAGAGAAAAATAAAAGGAATACATGACAGTATAGTTCAGAGAAGGTAAAGTAAAACAGGAATATATTTTAAAAATGGAAAATATCCAAAGAGTTACAAGCAGCTGGAAGACTTCCAGCTTTTCTTGTCAAAGAAACAAATTTGTAGACATTTGGCACTGCAGAGCCAAGGGAAAGCTACTCACAGCACTTGTTGCCCTCTACAGCCCACAGATCAGCTGAAGGGTTTGCACTAGTAGCCCCTGTGGGTGCCATAACTGTCAAATGGCTCGTGATGCTACGTGCCTGATGAACGATTTCTGATATTGCAACCCCACATAAAGTTTTGCCTTAGTGGAAATGTGTTCGCATTGTTATTTCAGATGTGGTTTCCTGTGAAGGAACTCAGCTGCATGAAGTAAAATGGCTGAGAGCTGAACCAGTGTGAGACAACTGGAGATGATTTGGATTTATTTCAGAGGAGTCAGACTGCTGATACAGATTCTGATTCTCCAGAGAAGGAAGCACAGAGTATGTTAATTGCAGAGGATACTGTTGTAGTTCTGCCAGGTGCTGGAGAGTCACTGATTAAAGAACAAATTCTGGAAATGTGATTGTGGTACATGTACTCTCTTATTTAATATCCTTTGCAAAAAAATGTTATATCTTTGGTCGAGAATAAATTGGGAGACCTGGCAGTAGAGGAATTGAGCACGTATCAAGACTAGTGTGTTTTGACTATCACAAACTTCTTGCATTAAGAATTTTACTTGAAGACTTAAAAAGAAAATGCCCAACTGTATTTGCAATTGTGTTAAGTGAACTTAGCACAACATTTAACAGCATTATGGGAAAAATTCTCAAAGTTACTTGTCAACTGAGCACATATTTCTAATTCTATTATTCAGGAGCTCTCTTCAGTTTGAAGATCTGATGGTGAGGCAAACAAAAATCTCAAATGTGTATGACATTTAGGTTGGCTAAAATACTGTTTCTCAGATCTGATTAGTGTTCAGTATATGGAATTGTTGCTACCTGAAATATCTATTCAAGTGAGTAGCTTGTCAGGGTAATGAGAAAATCAGAATCACTACTTTTTGACAAAAAATCCAAAAAAAACACCTCTCTTGCCTTAAAGCTTATACTATGAAATATGATTTAAAATTAAGCCATTTTAGTCCTCTTGGGGGGAGAAAAAAAAAATCAGTAATTTCCCTGCATCAATCAAGATCAAACTAATATTCATGCAAATATCAGAATCAAGGTGAAATATATTTGCCGTATTCTGAACATGAGTTGTGCTGAGACTGGTTTTGCAGCTGTCTAAACATTTAACGGTACTTTGATCTAAAAAAGAGTCTGAAGTAGTCTCATTTGATGATATACACATAAAAATGCTTGTAAATTTGAATTAGTTGTAAACTTGATTGAAACTTCTAATTTCCATCTCTCAAGCAACATTTTTAGCGTAAAATTTATGCCTATGAAGCAGAAACTTTTTCTAAATGCTATACATCATGGAATTTGCAAATTGACTCAGGAAAATACTTGGCATCTTGTGGGAAGATTTCACACCTTGTTTGCACAACACCTTCAAAATGTGCTTGTTGAAGCTTGCTTGAGAGGCAGAGACTTCAAAAATGAAAAATATCATCACCTTAGAGTCATTCTTCTTGAACTTTTTATTTCCTTTCCAGTAAGGCCATAATCATCACTCATGAATACTTTATTCAGTGCAACTGACTGACTGCTAGAAACTTTGATCTTCTAAGTGATAATCACAACCAAGGTTAGCTGTATGATTTTATTTGATTTACTTTAGAGAGTACCATTTTTTTTTCCTTTATACAGCACTGAATATACTACACTGTAGCTCTGCTCCATTCCCTTGTTTTGACCTGTTCAGAATTGTGAAAGCATAGTTACTAGAATTACAATATTTCTGTCAGTCTCTAGCTGTTACAATAACTTCCTTTTCCTCACCTGATTCATTGCTTCCGTCACTGATAAGAACAAACAGGGGCTTCTTGAAATGGGCCGCAGCTCTACTAGTGTGATTGACAAACCATTTTGTCCAGATGCAGAATTACTGGCAACGTTACTGTCAAAGATCACAGCTTTGTAAAGTGATCAATACCTGCAAATGGAAAATTGTGTTTTACAAAGAAAATAGAAAACAATACTTCAGTCTTGGTAACTGTCCTTGGTGAAAAGTGGTTTTATTCTCCTAGAAATCCAGGGGTATGCAAGAGGACAGTGTTGTCTTTCAGTTGAGAGTAAAATATCACTTTTATAAATTGTGGCTGCTGCAACAGAATTATAAATCCTTTTTTTGTTTCACAGTGGACAGTTCAGGAAAACATATTGTTTCCTCCATTCACTCCCCTGAATATTTTGTTGCTGTTGCTACAGATCTTTGTCCAGCATAATTAAAGTCACTGATTTCTCAAGGTTTATTTGCTACATGTCGTTGATCCATGCATTATTATTTGAAAACTCAAGAGATAACACACTATATCAGAGGATAATTTGTAGGAGATAACAGTAATTGAAGCAAACCATAATCTGAGAGCAATTTCTGGTGAGACCTTTGTGCCTCCAGTAGGGTTGAGACAGCATTTTTTTTTGGCTTTGAAAATTGCCTGACCGCGTCTTTTCTACATAACACATTGCTGTTACCTTGATCATAGAATCACAGAACATCCTGAGCTGGAAGAGACCCACATCATCATAGCCAACTCCTGGCCCTGCATAGGACCACCCATAAAACATGCCTGAGAGTCCAAACTCTTCTTGAACTCTGGCAGGCTTGATGCTGTGACCACTTCCCTGGGAAGACTGTTCCAGTGCCTGACCAACCTCCAGGTGAAGAACCTTTTCCTGATATCTAAGCTAAATCTCTCTTGACACAGCTTCATGCTATTCCCTCCTGTCCTGTCACTGGTCACCAGAGAGAAGAGATTGTCTGCCTCTCCACTTCCCCTTATGAGGAAGTTGTAGACTGCAATGAGGTCTTCACAGGCTGACCTTCTCCTCTTCTCAAGGCTGAACAAGCCAAGTGGCTTCAGCCACTCCTCATGTGACTTTCCCTCTAAACCCTTCACCATCTTACTAGCTCTCCTTTGGATGCTCTCTAATAGCTTAATTTCTTTCTTATATTGTAGCATCCAAAATGACGTGCAATACTTGAGGTGAGTACTCCACAGTTCTATGCTCACACAAGCCATGACAACATTCTTGTGTTCCTGACCCCTCATAACCAGAGGAGTATGCCACTAACCAGTTCTACTATGAAAGCTCTTCTTTCCCTTTGCTTTCACTTTACTGAGATCATGCTTTTCACTGTCATTTTACTGTCCGAATCTGGATTGTACTAAAGGGAAATCATGGAAGGGAAAGTACTGTAAGGAAAGCTAGAGGAAAACAAACTTAATTATTATAGCACACCTTGGGACTGTGTCCATTCTAGTAAATTAAGCATGACCAGAAACATTTCTTAGCAATAGAATATATTCTAGCAAGCTCTTTCTCAGCAAAACTTGCTCCAATCCAGCTAATACTTTCCCCCTAAAATCCTCAGGTCCAGTTCACATTTCAGGAATATTTCTGTTTACTAATATAGGTAATACTATGTCATTTTGAACTGTGGGGCTGTCACTACTCTGGGCGGCCTTCAACCTTTGTGTCCACCATGCCAGAGATGAGGCCTCATTAGACACAGTCACCATTCTACATAAGTATTTTTTATAAAGAGATAGCAAAGCTGCCTTTTTTTTTTTTTTTTTTTCTCTTTAATCATTCAGATTTGTAGACTCAGTCTACTGTGAGTTAAGGAGGTCACCAGAAGAAGTATCCAGGGCTCTGATCACATGAGCTCCATCCTGTTTGTTTCGTAACCTTTGATAGCAGAGTTCAGCCCATGGAAGGGATGAAGGTGTACAGCTTGACCACACAGTGGAGAGGTTAGGTGAAAAAGCTAATCCTGTTGAATGCTAAGCAGACAACTTTCTACTCATTGTAGCTCTACAAGTATGACTATATTACGCTGAGTTTCAGTAGGTCCTTCTGATTTCTTTCCATACTTAGATATGGATAAGGCTGACCAGTCATGGGTAGAGAACCTAGGAGGTAGCATGCAAGTCTCCACCTTGTGTCTCATGG
>JAYRBT010000082.1:83311842-83322069 GCA_036023395.1 Myiotriccus ornatus | reverse complement strand
AGATATGGATAAGGCTGACCAGTCATGGGTAGAGAACCTAGGAGGTAGCATGCAAGTCTCCACCTTGTGTCTCATGGATTTTCTTGCATATCACCGTCTAGTTAGAGTTAGGGGTAGTAGAGATTACAGTTTTCTTTGCCAGGACAAACACCCTGAAGACCAAGATGTGGTGATTGGTAGCCAGTAACAGATCTTCTAGCTAATACTGGTCTCCTCTCCCAATCACTAACCCTCTTCTATATGTTCATTGCAAAACACTGATATCACTGCATGGCTTCTGGTGATGTGACCCATCCACAGATATGTGGACCTGCTGCTGGAGTTGAAAGACCTTTGAACTATGGAGAGCAACATGTTTCTTCTAATGTTGATGAAAAAATGCCCAAACAGGAAAGACTGGACTTCCTAACAGTACCCTTCATATCAAAATGGCATGAACATCAATTGCCTTTCTTAGACAAAGAGAGGAATTAGGAATAGAGATCAATATCAACAAATTTTTTTGTGCACATTGATTTAAATCTGTTATGTGGTCAAAAGCATCCACTGATTCTATTTTTTTTTTTCTTTAAATAAGATGTTCAGACACTCACTTCAGTCTATTGTGAGCTGCCTAAAGGGGTTTAGGGTAGAGCAAGGCAGCTGGGTAGTGGGATCCCTTGCCTTTTTCAAGAATAAAGAGATCCTTTACTTATTATATGATGATACTGCCTAATGAAGTAAATGGTCCTAATTTTAGCTTTCCGCTCTAAAAACATCTGTGCACTTCTGAGTCAGTCAACAGGACCATAAGCTTCCTGGTTCCTGTCATAGTCCTGATTAAAAAAGACTCAAATGACATTGAGTAAGGATGCTATTGGTAGTGTATAGGGGGTGTATTTAAATTTTGAGCTTCATAGAACTTTCTTGTGCTGAAATTAGACACTGCACCATCACTTCTGCTTAGTTACATGTTTACTTAAAACATCCATGGGACATGAAGTGAAACTGATTTTAGTCTTAAACAATTGTATGTTACCTTGTGTGACCTCTAGCAGTAGCTGAGATCTATGTTTTCCAGAGGAAAAGTAATTAAGACCAAGGAACCTATGAATTGTAGGAGATGGGAGGTTTTTTTTCAGAATAAACAATGGATACCATCCCAATTACAGCTACTATTCCCTTACACAAAGATGTCTGTGTCCTTATTCTGAGTTTGCCTTATGGCTACATTTACTTTCAAAGTGGTTACAAGATTATTTCCACATTTGATTTAGTAGAATATATGACAACATTCTGTGTTCTACAAGCACTGTGACTTTGTAGTTTTATAGTATGTTTTTTCCATTATAAAACTGGTATGTCAAGAAGAATATATAATTCACTATTCCAGAGGAATTACTTGCTTATACTCAAGTTGAAAATAAAATCCAAAGCTGCTTTTAGGTAAGCTAGGAAAATTCCCTCAAGTGCTCTACATCTGCTAATACGATGCCAAAAAGAGATGTTTGGAGATTCATGGCAGCCATTTCCAGCATTCTACAGAAATTTTCTTGGTGCTACTGTTCCTCACGGATTAAATTCAGCCTGAACATATGGGCCATGTTAAAAGTGGATCTCACACTTTGGGGTATTTATACATGGAACAGCAATTAGACCTGTGATTCTTATCTGTTGTCGGGTCAGCCTGATGGTTAGTGGTTAATTTGAGTGATAAATATTGCTACTTCATTTTACTGAATGTTTCTTTAAAAAGACAAGTAAAGCTACTTTTATCCCTCTATTTTATTTATGAGGATGGGAAATGTGCTTATTTCCCATTAAAGAGGAGAACACATTTACTTCAATCTTATAACCAAGATCACTAGCATTCTGTAAAGGAACTTTTAAAGACAAAAGTTTAAACACCCTGCTTTGGACAGAATATTTCAATTGCTCACAGCATAATTTTTAACCTGTTGACTTCTATTTATTTTTCACTCAGTTTGCATCAGTTTTCCTCTTTAATTTCTGTCCTTTTACATGGTGCTTCTAGAGTCCTACTTGACAAATATCTACAACTCTTATTAATTTCAGTGGGAGTTCCTTGCAACAAGGTCTCATGATCAAAGTTGTCAGTGTAATCTGTAATATATTATATGTATATATATATATATTCTGTAATTGAAGAATATCAATTACACAGTTTCTGCTGTAGTGTGTGTGGCACTACGAAACAAATATATTTTCTATTACCAAACATGCATAATCAGTTTTAGATTTTTGCTTATTTTGGATTAAGTTGATTATTTCAGAATCCCACAGTGAACTCTCGAAAAATAAGCAAAAGAATAGACCAGGAAGAGAAATGGTGTAAAATGAATGAGAAACCACAATTCTCAAAGGTTCTTAGTAATGCTAGAAGTGCAGCATTTCCACATCAAAGTATTCAAAATATACGCGGTAAAACAAAGTACACATAAAGTATGTGAAGTACAGACAAATAAGAGTTATTGAAAGTTACAGAAAGACTCATTAAAAGGATTTTGCGAAATGACTGTTGAATAAAACAAGTTGTACTTGTTCCACATTAAAGGCAAAAAATGTCATAAACTGTATTTTAAAAGGCTTTCTTTACCTTATTCTGACTGAAGAAAGTTTGAACAAGTAACCACCTTTTGTGTTGCATCTGATGGTATGAATTTGAAGAAAAATATTGTTCAAGCTAGAAAACTAATGTGACAGACCTAACTTCAAAATTATTTTATGTAAAAGTTGTCTGAAAAGGAGTTGGGTTATCATAATATTTATATCTATTTCTTAAGCTTATTTAAAGTGTTGCATAGTGCTGCCTTCTAGCGGCATTTCTACAGAAGGGTAAGTCAACTTAGTATGGTGCAGAGTAAGCACAAAGTGGTTGCTGAGAACCATTATAAAATGGAAATTTCTTAAAAACAAGATGTTTGATTTACTTGCTGACATAGACAATCTGGTTATTTTCCACATTTTCACTGACTTTGTTGCTTTTCCCTTACTAAGAAAAATTGCAAGAACAATTATTTACACGTATCTTGATACAAGAGAAATACAGTTTATCTGTGAAACAAGTGAAATTTACTTTATTTAGGAAAAAGAAGAATCTTTTTCCAGTGCAGATACAATTTTACTGCTTTCTGAGTGGCTTTTTGTCTGCATTAACACATCCCTGCCAAGGCAGAATATCTGATTGAGATTTTTAAAACAAAACTGTACTGTCTACATTCTCATCTGGTTTTTTTTATCTTGCTTTACCACTGATCGTTGCCCACCCAAAGTCTCTCTAAGTCTCTAAGTCCTTCTCTTAATGTGTTGTGTTGCCAGTGTTGTGCCTAAAGTCTGAAAAGTGTATGTGATAGCAAACTTTCAAATATGCTGTAATCATGGTGCCTCCTGTAATCACCTGAATTCCCTGTTAATATTTTGTGAACCAGAGATTTTATTCATGGGGATCTTCAGCTAAACAATGGCTACCATCATTTCAGGAGAAACAGTCAGCAGTTCCCTTTTCCAGAAGGTTCTCTCATGCCAAAATCTGTTTAAGTTCTTAATTTCCTTATATTGGGGTAATTTCAATTCTCACTGACCAACATTTTTTTTTTTTTTCCATTTAGGATTTTTTCAAAGAAAAGATACTTTTGTGCAAAGGGAGTACCCTTTGTTTGGGAAACACGAAGTTGACATGCTTATCTGATATTCCTGTCTATGCTACCTGTCATTCATGCTGAGCTCTGTGATCATGCTGAGTCTGAGGGTGCATCCTGACACTCCACAAGTAATTGTTTGGGTGAGGTCTTCCTAAGGAATTGGCTTGGGTGAGATTTATTCCTCTTCCATGTGGTACTTTGTTTCATCCATAAATGAGTTTCTCCTGCTCTTCAGTTCTTTGCATATAATTCAATTTCTTGTGCTCTGCTTCACTGGTTAAGATTAGGCAGGAAATGCAAGCTGCTTCATGCAGGAAATATAGTTTTTAAGTACAATTTGTTTTACCTAAATGGCAAGGCAATGGGTTGCAGTTGTATTCAGGGACAATAGGTATACACCACTCTTCCAGAGGGGTCTTCAGATATCTTTTAGAAAATCTTCCCACAGGAATTAGCCCTGGTATCCAGGACAGAATAACAGCTGGCAAAGTATCCTCATCTGAACTGTCTCAGTAAAGGTTCTGGACAACCCCTCCCAAGGATGGATAGATTTTTGCTCTCATCTTTTGCATAGTACCGGTCTTACTCAAGAACTAATATGAAGTGTATTGCACATAAAAATAATCCTTCTCTTGGTTTCTCTGAGCTTCAGAATTAGCTAGCTCTGCTCTAATAAGTAGTCAGAATCCCTTGACAGAGCGAGTCTTTTAGCTACAGCTTTAAAGATCTGTGCTCGAGAATTGGCCAGACACAAGGCAGCAGCAATATGTGTCTATCTGGCCACCTATGTTTGTGCATAATTAGCAAATACCTTTTGTTCCATCTGTAGGCTTTATCTTTTGTAAGGAACAAAGGACTTCAAAACACTTTGAATTGTCTCATTAAGGACTAAATGGTCTTAGTTCTGCAATCCTTTGAGCTGAAAGTCCCGCATGAAAAGTAAGGATTCTTGCAGAAAACACATTGCTTGTCTCCTGTTTAAAGACCATAAATCACTATTTATATAATCTTTTGAAAATAGTAAGACTAGTTAAACTGCTCATCTTAATATCTGTGTACAGGTCTCAGCAATCAGCTTTTTTTCATCCTGTGTAAATTTGTCAGCAAGATATTTATACTCCTGAGGGCAAAGTGACACACAGTAGCTGTACATCCAGCTGCATCTTCAGTGTGGGATTATCTCAGCAAATGCACTTCTTCCATGAATAGGACTTGCGTAAATATGAAAAACAACATTTCAAGTAAGTCATCTAAGAAATTAAATACGCTTTCATTTTATGAGGGTGATAGAAACCATACTTCTAAGATTCTACCATTATCACCCCTGACAGATTGATGGTCTTGACATGAGGATGTTGGGTGGCCACTTGAAAGAACCACACTAGTCACTGACTTACAACGAAAACTTTGTTTGCTTGGCAGAATGGGCGTTGTGAGCTTGTAATGTTTCCCTTTCTGCAAAAACATGTGTGTCCACACTACATTCAGACCAGAGGTTTAGGGTCCTATAGGGTCCTGGTGTACTCACACCCCTTGAGTCTTTTTAAGTATTCCCCTGTCTTTAACGACATTTTATTCATTAGGTAGTATGGGGAGCTGATGAGTGTACTTTTGTGATTATGTGGGTTGCACTTTTGAGAAGTGCGATTGTAAAACTATCAAATACTAGTTTAATACAAAAGTTATCAACAGTACAAATAAGCAACCCTCCCATGCCCCCCAGACTAATACTTTTTAATTGAGCTAAATAATTAATAAAAAAATATTTCTAAAAGGAGAAATTAGGATCTTCATGGTGAATGTTTATTTTATTCCACTTGAACCAAACTCCTTGTCTCTGAATTCCTCTACTGAATGCAGTTTGATAATTCAGTGTTAAATACTATTTGCATTCACTATTCACAGCTTGCAAGTTAAAGCAATATTAAGTATTCACATAGACCTCTGCTCATCAAAATTTCAACCTGTGGAAGGTTTCACCCTCTCCAGTTATGCTGATGTTATGCAAAATGGCAGTCAAATATACTGTTCTGGACTGCAGGGAGAGCACAGTCCTACAGGACGAGGCTGTTGTATGGCCCAGCTATACACAGTTGTGCGGGAGCACAATTTTTTCTAAAGTGGAGCACTGACATCCAGAGCTCTTTAGCAAGAGCTGATGCTTTCCCAGTGTCATTAGTTCATCGTGTTCCAGACACCTGAGCATGTCACGAGGACTGTGATAATGTTCAGCTGCCTTGCTTTGTGCAGCTAAACTGACTTCTGACAGTCATTAATCACTTTGGTGTACAGCAACCTACTACTGGCAAGACAGTAATGGAGGTCTCTGATGCTGCCAGTCATTTCTCCCTATTCCAAACACTACCCCTGGGGAGCATTGAGACACACAACCCTCCATCCTCCCCGCCAGGCGTCGGGAGCCATTTGCAGGTTTTGCATTCCCATCCTCTGAGTTGTCACTATATCTGCTAAAAGCACTCCTGCTATCTTGTCACACAAATGCTCGGAGACCATCATGGGAGATTTAGTGACCCCATTTGTGGCTTTATTCTCTGATCTCATGACACCCATGTTTTCTGGAAACCTGACAATATGAGGAATGCTAGCATCCTCATCCTCCTATAAGAATCAGATCTCCTAACAGGTCTGATACCTCCCATCTCCCTGTATGAGACCTGAGAAATGCTGTCTACTCAGTGCTGGAGGCATAAGCCCTGGACAGCTCAGGTCATGTGGGTTGTTCAGCCAAGCATTATCTTCTTAAGGATGGATGGAGGGGAAATGTGCATTTGGTCATTTCACTGCACAGTCAGGGACTGTGCATGACATTATGTGCTATCAAATCCAATGATATCAATGCAATTTCATTCTGCCTTTTCACTCTGTGAGGAAGTGAACTTCCCACCTGACTGTGCTCATTAAGAACAAGTACTTAAGCTGCAATTTGCCCTTCTTCCATTATCTTCTGCTAGCAGCCACAGTACCCGGAATGTCATAAGCTCCTGATGCATTTCCATCTAGAGGAATGTAGGCTGTACTAGAAAAGTTAGCCATTTTTCAAATATGCCCCTTATAGTAGTTTAACAATACTCCTATGATCCTTTCTTTCAGTACAGCTAAGACTGCAGCTACACATGATATTAGCAAGCACTTTGCATTTTTTCTCCATACGTCTGAGAGAGCACTCAGCCTTTTTTGCTGACCTATTGCCACACAATTTGCACATTCTTTTATAACCTGCTATTTCTATTTGAAGCCAACAGTTTGAAATGACCATGTGCTACACAGACCCTCACCACCATGACGTAGCAGCACCAGGGTAGTGATTAACTTTTCTTGTGTCTTTTTACCCATCACTGCTTAAAGCTATTCTGACAACCTCCTGTGTCCTCTGACCTCTCCACATGTAGAGACAGAAGCCTCAAACAATGAAGCAGCATTCTGCTTATTGCTTGGGTTTCAGATCACTTTATCATTTCTAGGATGCTTTGAAATCTTCTCTTTGGTAACCAGAAACCAGGAGAACTTGTTGGTA
Organism: Myiotriccus ornatus; assembly: GCA_036023395.1. Taxonomy (NCBI): domain Eukaryota; kingdom Metazoa; phylum Chordata; class Aves; order Passeriformes; family Tyrannidae; genus Myiotriccus; species Myiotriccus ornatus. Next base: position 83,314,893 of record JAYRBT010000082.1, on the reverse strand, counting down.
TGGGATTATGCCTACATGCCCATCCAAACTCAGGTTTAATCTGCTGTGCTGTAGACACTTCCAGTAGAAGTACAGAGACCCAAGGTACAGTGATGGTGCCAGGCTGACAAGGACAGATTCCTTCCTTCCATACATTGTCTCCTCACTTGTTGCCATGGCTTAACACTTTTCCCTTGTCTGCTAGCTTCCTAAATGAAGAAGAAAGATGCAAATGTCAGCTGCAACTACAACCTAGAAGGATAGATGCCTTTTAAATTTATAAAAGAAGAGTATCTGCAAGCTGAAATTGTTTCAAGATCTGGGACACCTGTAATCTGTACTATTTATACTGTGTCGGGCTGGTTCCCTTCACCCCTTACATTTGTAAAGGGGAACAGATAGTGGTGTTGTGGTCTAGCGTGGATCCTTCTGAGTGTCCTGACTGGTGTTATGCAGAAGAATGATACACTAAGATAGCAATTAAGCAGTAATCAACTATTTCTCCTTTCTTGGAGAGTAAAGAGGCTCCGTAAAACTTATATGATCCAAAAATAAATGTCAGCCCTGTAGGTAGGTGTCACAAATAACAACAACCCTTTGTATTCTGCAAAGAGAGCAATGCAGAAGAGAACTCTTGCTGCTTCTGCACAGAATCTATGTAATGTATCTACGATGACATCCTAACTAATTCATTAAATAGATGTAACATTGCCAAAATTGTATGCAAACCTAAAGCAAGTTCACACATCTATGTAGGCCAATACTTATATCTTTGTTCATTTGCAACATAAACTTTTAAACTTTCATTTTCATGGATGTAAACTATCTTTTGAAGATTTATAGGATTTCTACATAGCTTATTAGCTTGCTGAAATGAAACTTCTTCGCTATGAAATTTTGCTATGAATCTAATAAAGTGACCTGAAACTAAGATGTTTTCATTGTGTTGCCAAATATACTTCTCTTGATAAGGCTTGTCGTGTGTTAGCCATTTGTATGTAATGTAAAGCTAAAATGAATTACCAGGTCAATAGCATAGCATCAAGACTATAAAAGACAATTGACTCCAGAGCTGAAAGACAGAAGAAATGTCTGACATACTCCATACTCCCTGACAAAAAAGAAGAGTGTATATACCCAGGGTTCAACGGAAATTTTTTTGTGCAAATCAGTAAGCAGGCATATTTCTCAACAATGTGAAGTATTAAAACACTTACATATTGTTATATTTTTCTATACATGTATATATGTGATCATTAGCAACAGTTTCTACAATCCTTGTCTGTCTTTCACTGTCATCTTGATCACCAAAACCAACACCTGTTATTGTAATGATGCTGTAAAATACTGACAACAGAACCCTTTAGAGTGAGCTGTGCTGCTAAGGGTCTCTGTCAGTAGGCTTGTAGAACTGTGGGTTGAGCTGCACTATCCCAAGCTCACAGTAAGGGTGCCTCATGTTACCCGCTCTTCACACATGCAAGTTCCACCCATCCTGCTGTGCTCCTCATCTGGCAGCAAAGAAGAATACAGGTAGTTTAGCCTTTACAGGCCATTTGGGAGTTGCTGACTAGCATACATTAATTCAAGGCAATAGTTTTGTGCGTGATATTATATTATTTTCAGCAGAGATGCCTGCTCAGCTATCTACTAGGCTAATGAAGGTCTATCAAACCACTGAGAGTCAAACCTAGTGTGTTTATACGGGTGGTAAGAAGGCTTCAAGGTAACCAAACAATATTATGCAGAGTAAAAGAAGATCTGCAAAGTACCATTCTGAGAAAGTACCAAAAGAGAAAGCACTGACTTCTTACACTGCATATCACATCATGTGCAGTTAGATTTATATATTGATGGAGGCATACCCTGAGTGGGTATCAAAACTACTAATGCCAGGACAACCACTGTGATGGGGGAGAACGAGACTTTTCAATACCCAGGCAGCAGGCAGTTAAATATGTAATATGCACTGATAGATGCCACAAATTCCAAGAGTAAGCAGAGGCATACAAAGTCTGCAAGTGAGTTGACCTGGAAGGCAAAGATATTTTTCTTTGGATGGTCTCTAGTCCTAAACCCTCTCTCTAGCCAGTGAAAACTGAAGACTGAAGGAGAAGTAAAGGTGGGTTGTTTCTCCTTCTTAGTGCCATGCCTTAAGAAATGTAATGGGGGAAGGGATAATATCCTGGAATCACTCATATCTGATAATAATCTCATATCATTACCTTTGTTACTTCATTTTCTGATGATGTTTTCATCAACACCTTAAGATGGTTATCACTTTTGTTGTTACAGGGAGGGACTATAATACAAGTCAGGTCAAGGAGGGACTATATCAGACAGTCAGAGGGAGGGACTAAAATATCAGACAGACAGATCTGGAATTAAGCATTAAACAATACAAAGACAAAATTTTCATAACTTCAGGAAGGTCTCCTTACTGTAATGATAAATCATGAAAAAAGCACAGTTTTATTTATAGCTCACAGTTGGAAAAAAAAAAAAAAAGGCAGCTGTAACTATCTTCTTGCCTTCCTGCTCTTTCTGCAGTGGGCACATATTTACCTCAAATCATAAATGCACATTGGTAGCTGCACTTATAAATCTTTAATAAAATACATGCAAGCAGCCTAACAGTGACTATAGTCTGAGGAAAACTCCCTGGATGCTTGCTTCCTTTCAGAAGAGCGTGAAAAACTCAAGGAACCGCTGATGGTATTTATGCATTCTGTTGGGAACATCGTGAAGGATTAACTGAACTTTCTTATCAGGTTCTCAAGGTTTAACTAAGCTATCGAAGGTGTAAGTTAAGACAAATAGCAGACATGTCTCATCCAAACAAGGTTTTTTCCATCCCCTCCTTATCTCACTTCCAAAAACCTTCACAGTATAGTCTAGTAGAAACCAGTTCTATTACTTGATTCTGGTTGGACTCAAGGATCCTGGAGGTCTTTTCCAACCTCAATGATTCTATGACTATATAGTTATTTGGCTTCTAAACCTAACACAGTCATATTTCAGAACTATGAAAATACTAAGAATTATTAAACAAATAACTTTGCTATCACCAAA
>JAYRBT010000082.1:83283868-83304277 GCA_036023395.1 Myiotriccus ornatus | reverse complement strand
AAAACAGCAAAACAGAAAGTTATCTCAATGGAAGAAAACTCACGATCTTCAGCTGGTCAGGATTCACGTGGCAAAAACTGCAGCTAGCAACGGCTGGGCAAAAGCAGCAGCACAAAAAAAAACTCCTTCTCCAACAAGGAAAAAAAGAAAGGAAAAAAAAAAACAGGCAGGTCCCCGAGCTCACAGGCACACACCAGCCTCTCCTCCTCACCTGAGTTCCAGCCAGAGACCAGCCTACCAAAAAACTCCTCCTCTCCCGTTGTCCAGGAGACAAGAGAAAAAACGTAAACATCGGCCCCCTCTCCTAGGAGACTAATCTTTTGGCCATTAGTCCCTGGAGCTAGCCTTTTGTATCTCTCAACTGTTCACTTGATAACTCTGAAGCAGGGTCAGGGAGGGAAGGGGAAAAATTCCTGGAAAGGTTTTACAGAGCTAACCAAACCATGACAATTTCACACCCAAAATAAGAAGATGAGACTTCTGCTCCCCTTCAGCAGTTTCATTGTCAGAAATTAAACCTTAATTCAACAAAAAATATGTCTGCATGTAGATTTTTTTTACAGTTTAGTAGGACTGATGACATGATTAAAGTGGACATTAGTAAATTACTGAACCAGGGTCTCAGGGGACCTGATGGGACTTTCCTGATTATCTATCTTTATATATACAAATACAGTAGACTGTTCATGACTTGTTGGCCTGTTTAACAAGAAAGAGGTTAAATTCCCAGACTAGAGATATTTTGTTTTGATGTAATACAAACTTTGTTATCTGTGATCTTGCAATAATTAAACTGTATATCAAATGTGCAAACAGGGTGTTTTTTTTTTTTCCTCTAAGTGCCTGAATTGGTTAAGCAATGTTTCTGTACTTTAATTAGACAGTAGAAATCTATGAGGCAGCCTTCATTTGGCTTTCAGCTGTTTACTTTGCGTCACTAAAATCCATACACTTTAAAGGAGTTCTCAACTATAATTAAAAGTGTTATTGAACTAAACACAATTACCAGTGTTTATCTCATTATGTAATGCTGCTGGCACAAAAAGTGGAATTCAAACTTGCTTTCTTTATGGTATTGTTGTTTTGTAGAGTTTACAACAATGCCTGTAATTTAACCAGGTAATGACATCTACTGTTGTCAATCTTTGCAAAAATTTAGTACCCCTTATATTCTTATGTTTCAGCTAAACTCTAAGTACTGAGGCATGTTGAATTCCTAAAAGCACAGAACTGGGAAATTGCAGGCTGTGATATTTTTCCCCAGTACCTCTTCCACTGGAATTTGATGTACTGATTTTTTATTCATTTGTACCAAAAGACAAAAGAACAGGTAATTATCTGACTGCCAGCAATGCTTCACTGAATTTGGCAATGTGATTTGACATATATAATATTGTGTGATGCCTGAAGTTCTTTTGGGCTCCAGATATCCATAAAAAAAGCCTAAATTACAAAGATTTAGGAACATACAGTGAGTAGAAGTTAGTCACCTGTACAAGACTTTCTTCTTTCCTCTTGTAGATGTAATGCCAAGAATTATAACACAGATATATGTAAAATACGTGAAGTTTTCCTCTAAATAGACAATGATTTATTTTCAAGCTAGTTTATTGTATCGGCAATCTCCAGAGACTAAAAGGGCTAAAATCCAGTGACAGATGTCCAGCCAAGAACTTCTACGGAGACATCTTTTGCAGATGATGGGAATCTGCAAGCTTTAGTGTCTACCAATCTCTTCCCCCCACTCTATTACTGTGCTCAGTGTTGTTCTGCCTCATTCCAGCTTTCCTACTCCAGTGTTATACCTCCCCTGTGTAACTGGGTTATTACAGCAGCCACCATAGCCCCCACTGGACCCTTTTCCCATGCAACAGTCCCATTGTACAATAGTACTAGGCACCAGGAAGATTAGGGCTTAGGTAAACCAAAGATATTCTCCACAAGTGAGTGTTTCAGCTGTCTCTTTGTCTTGTCATTTGGAAGGTGAGCCAAATGCACGTGCATTGAAGTAAGTTGTGGGATCTTGAGCCAGAATTAAGAGAGAGATATGCAGACTTGAGCCTTACCTCATGGGAACTCTGAATTGCATTACACACCAGCACAAATACTGGCAACTAGTAAACTCTGATCAGAAATGAGAAAGTAGAAGGTAAATTTTGTCTCCCATATTTCTCAGAATTTTTATTTCTCTCAAAGCCTTGCTAATTTTTCCTCCATAGAGTAGTTAGTCCTGAAGATGTTATATAGATCTTCCCTGTCCTAACAGTCCTAAAAGGTAGCTCATACAGAGAGGCCCTTATGAAAGAAATGAGCAGTTCTTACCTAGCTGTGCATGGTGCAGTTAAGGATTGGGGATGAAAGACTGTTAAAGTAGATTTAGATTTTTAATAACTTAGCTCAAAACATTTCACGTTGAAGGAAAATGAATGCTGGTGGAAAGAAATAGTTTGAGAACAAAAGGTAGCCTCTTGAACACTGGCAGTTATACCTAGCACAGAAAGTTTTCTCACCAATTACTGACACACTCCAAGACACACAAGTATCTCTGGACCGTGTTAACAGTGGCACTAGGTTTCATGGCACAACCACTGCATGAGAAAATAACTTTTAAGAGAGAAACTGTTCTCAGCTCAAAGTCAGTATTAGCCTTGAACTGGAGCAGCTGTAAGATAGATAGGTCGCTCTGGTTTTATAACTAATGTTTCTTCAGAGCTATGCAGACACGGGGAACTTAATTAAAGGACCTTTGTTAACATGTCTCAACTAGCTATAATAATTTCTATATATCACGTAAAAGGTAGACAATCACAGTGAGCTGAAATCCTCCAGAAATGTCCACATCGTTTCTCAGTGGTCTTACTTTCTTCATGTTCAAGCAATACAACAGCCCTGCAAATAAGGAAAGATAAATCTGAAACTTTTGATGGTGGACAACTTTGAATGACAGATATGAGCTGCAGATATCTGGGAGAAGCTTCCATTTCTTACTCTCTGTGCTTCATCATCATCACCAAAGATGAAGCAATCTCAGAAGTTTCTGATGCCATGAGTATTTCTGTGTGTAATTTCAAAACCATTTATATCACAAAATACTGTAGTGGCAGTTCTAACCCTGGGGGTGTGTAGGCACTATCATCATGATCTGTCAAACAGTTTTCAGATATATTGTGTTTCCAGGCTCTTGGAGAAATGTGGAAAGGTTATTTGGGGGGTTGCTGTACATATCAAAACTGTATATTACATTTGGAAATGCTTCTTGCTAGACCATCAATTCTATGTATTTACTTTAATGTGTAGCATTAAGAATTGTTTTTCTTTTTGACATGGGATTTACTCAGCAACTCTTTTATTTACTAGAACTTTAATTTTTCCATTGTCAAATGCCTGTGTATTATCTAGGTTCGTTGAACCTCTCTGCACAGTCAATTTGAGAACTTATACAAAATGTTTAATGTGAGGGCACAATCACATGTCTCATATTTAATTGAATATTAATCACACTAATTTACAAGTGGATCCTGACCATGCCTTTTATATGTTCAATTTAAGTGCACTGTCATTCAGAATTCAAGATGAAGGCTCTGCTTCATTTGGGACTCACTATCCTTCCTGGTGTATAGTCCTATGGCTACAACTAGTTGTTTATGAAATATTCCTTTGTTGTCACATAAGATTTTGGGTTCTCAGAGGTTGTTCACAGAGCAATCACTCATTTCCTGAGAAAACGATACTTAAATAATTATTCAAGAAGTTTAGAATGGTGTATCTCTTTTGGGAGAGTGGGATTTAAATAGTATTTCTATTTGCAAAAAAACAGAAAAGTCAGTTTAAAAGGTAAATTATCACACAATCAAAGCATCACAATTAACTAATGTTCGGAATGATTGCTTTTGAAATTCAGTAGATTTAAAATATCATGCAGAAGTAAATCCAAGCCATTAAAAATATTTTTAAGACAGACAAATTCATACCAATTCTACCAAGTTCTTTTATTATGATACAACACATCAAAAGCTGTAAGTTTTATTTACCTTTAGTTACAATGTTTATTGCAATATTTTCAGAATTTTAACACAGGATGCAGAAAATAACTGGCCCAGAAGATTTAATGAAATAGGATTTGAAACCCTTCTCCCATGACATTTCCATAGGTTTCTTATCATAAGCTTCTCTTATTATTCTCTTTTCCATTAACATTACCTCAGGACATCAAAAATTTTTACATTTTGCCTTTGTGACTTTATTCTTATTTAAAATATATACTATTTGCGCATTTTGAGGATAAATGGAGAATTGAAATGAAACACTTCATTCTGAGATGATATCTGAAAAGAAGAATAGACTCTCTATGTTTAATGATTGTTTATTTTGATCTTCAGGAAATAATAAGGAAAGAAAAAGGGAAATGGATTTTTTTTTCCTTATCCCACTATATTTCCTTTCTCTATGACAGAACTAATATAACAGTATATGCAACATGGAAGGTCTCACATTTTGCACTGATATGCATCTTTATTATTTTACTTTCTGTATTTAAACAATTTGATCTTTTAAAATGAAAGTATACTGCATAAATAGGCTTTGGTTTGAGCTAAGAAAAGGAGCTGGCTTTGGTTTTCCGTATCAAACTACTCAGAAAGAAACTCTAGAAACTCTAAACTGCTTCCCAAAAGATAAAACAGAAGGCTTTTTTTTTCTTTTCTTTTGGGAAAAAGAAAAAAATTTAAACAGCTCTGGTAGATAGTATTGTAAGACATCTTTGCATACATTTTGCTTTCACTGTCATAACTTATTACACTTAAATATGTTGTTTTGAGTATTCCTTATTTGCCTTTTTTAAGTTGTTTCTTTTTTGTTTGTTTTGTTGTGTTTTTTTCTGAATCTGCTGAGAAACTGTAAATTCATTGCATTAATTGATACATTGATTAAAAAACTTTTTTTTTTTTTGGAAAATAGAGACCCATTTGAGGTGTGCTGTTTTTTGAACATTTTTTTGAATTTTGAACTGTCTGGGGACTGAAATAATCATTAAGAGAGAACTCTGTCTTATGTAGGCACCTAAAAATTTACAACAAACTGTGGGACTTGAAGACAAAATACAGAATCATACACTTATAAACCCAAAATATTTAAAATATGAGACTGAAAAAATGAATTAACTTACATGCAGGAGGTTTTAAAGTAGGTTGAAACAACATTACCTGAATTTTTTCAATAAGAAATCTCTGCCCCCTAAGTAAGATTTCCTATCTTTTCAGTTCTGCAGTTTTGGTGTAGAGGGAGAGATGCTGGAGGAGTGTGGTGCTTGCCTTGGTGTGCCTCACCACAGTTCTTTTCTGGGCCACTCATGGTGCTGGAGACTTCAACTTCAGACCCCATCTTCCATTTAGGTTTAGGATTAGGGTTTAAAGAAACACAAAGCCTACAGCTCCAGGTAGATTTGGGTTGCAAAAGGCATGCCAAGCTGAGCATGGCACTGCACCAACATTCCTCCCTCCACCTCTTTCCCTGTGTTCCTCCCAAGGTGCTGGGAATCTCAGACCCGAGCAGCCTTTAGGGGATTTGAGTTGGGGTTCATAGAACCACATACCCTACAACTGCAGGGACCCTGGGGCTGGAAAAGGCATGCCAAAGGGAGCACCTGCAGGAACATTGCTCCCTCTGCACATTCCTCCTCTGGGCTATCATGGGAGCTCCTCCAGCCCCCATCTTGTGATCCACCCACTTAGGAGTTACAGCAATAGAGGTTGTCATTGAAGACTAAAACAAAAAGATTGATGAGTACCACTCCCCCCCCCCATCATCTGTTGTTACCAGTTTGCCAGTCTTGTTTATCTTTTCCTTCCTTTTCTGACTGACAAACATGTATAAGCCCTTGCCAAACTGAAATCCAGCTTTGACTACCTCACCCCATCCCTACACAGCCTGTGTCCCTATCATCTTCCCAGGATATCTGTCCTTGCTTTCACGGCCTATGCATTTGCTTCTTACCCTTTAGTTTGACCAGGAGATCCTGAAGAAGCCATGCCAGTCTCTTGCCTACCTTTTAGATTTCATGTGGCTGGGGCTCTCTTGCACTCTATGGAAGATTTCCTTAAAATCTGCCAGCTCTGTTCTGCTCACTTGTCCCTGAGGTCAGTTTTCCATGTCATCTTATTGACTAACTGCTTAAATAGCTGGAAATTTGCTTTTCTACAGTTCAGGAGCCTAACTTTACTCTTCACCTGACCCATATCTCTTAGGACTGCAAACTCCACCTGGTTTGCTGTGCAGAAAAAACTCAGTATCAAGTCTGGAGGAAATCAAATTAAAATGAGCAATTTGTCTACATACTCCATTTAGCATCTTACCAACTGAGGCGCTGTGGCTTTAAAAAGAACATAGAGTACTTAGGATGCTTATCCACCTGTCCTGTCCAAAGGAAGCTCAAGTAAATTACAAATGGTCTTACAGCTGTGTTCTTCAAGATAGCTGTTTTATTCAGCTTTGTAAATGTCTCAGACCTATGGTCCAAGAGCATGGCTCACAAGATACAGCAACAGATTGGTGTTTAGCTTGCTGGCTCTTCGATTTTTAATGTATTAGAATTCAAGTTTTAAGGGTCTTTCTTCAATAAGACCCAGGCCCAAAGGCTGCTCAGTTGGTTTTACAGCATTCAAGCAGAGTAGACCAATGAGAGAATGGAAAATAATATGCTGCTGCAGAAAACTTAACCTCTGTGACTTAGTGTTTTCTGGTAGAGTGGGAACAGCAGAGCTGGAGAAACTTCGGGCATCATTTGTACCCACAGCTAGAAGACTCAAGTCCTGCTGGCAGAAGAGGAAGGTAGAGGTCTGTGTTGATTGACTGCTGGGTAAAGGACTAGACTTGTACAGGGACTTGATATAAGTACAGATACAGGACTTGATATTTTTAGGTCATTGATTATGATAGAAGAAAAAAAAATTCCTCAATCAGAAATAGATACTCATAGGTATGTAAATTTTGTATGCATTGACAAGGAAGTTTTTTCCAGACTCTGTCCTGTCAGACACATCAGTGGGACTGTATAAAAGCTGTGGTTGCATACTTTACCCTTGTTAGGGTAATATGGAAATAATTACATTTTCCTTTCTTTTTTCCTTTTCCTGTCTTTATAACACTAGTAAGAATATGGCAAACACTGATGTACTGCAGCCATTGACAAGGTTGATATGGGTGCTTCATGCTGAAAGGACAGCATCCTAATCCAGTCAGAGCATGCCGCAGACCCTAGAAATGGCAAGAGTAGAGTTTTGCTGTAATTAGGTGTCAGAAGTATATTACACAAGCCAGAAAGGACCCCAAGGTAGTGCCTCTGAAGCTTGAAAACATTGAGTACAGGTGCAGATCTTCATTTGTAGCTGATAAATTTTGCATATGTGTCCACCTTAGCTCTTCAGATACCAGAAACAGGAAGAAATACTAGGGAAATATTTGCCTACTATTTACAATTCAGCATTAACTTGCTGAGGAACAGCATTTACCACATCTGGGCAGTTATCTGTGTGTCTTTTATCTCTTCTTACAACTCAGATTAGATTCCTTACCATTCACCAGAGTATTCTTAACCTACTTCATCCTGCTAACTGCTAAAAACCTTGGCTAAGTGGGAGTGATCAGTGTTTTGAAATGTTGAAAGTTGTCCAGAAGTCTCAGTAGGAGTCTAGAAAGCAGAGGAAAGAGTCTGCAACATAGGAAAAACACATTCATGCATGTCTGATTAGTAATTTTAGCAGATGCTTTGAACCCACTGGGATATCTATTAGATTTTTCCTTAAAAGGTTTGAACTAACCTTGTGTATTATGAGCACTATTCTAGGATCTGAAAGATGACAAATTTTTATTCAACAAGTACTTTTAGATCCATCAGACAAGAATCAGATATGGATTTAAAATTCTGTAATTGTGAGAGATTCTGTGTTTACTCATAGCAACTCTGTATTGTTTTATTTTTGTTTACATGATAAAAAATTGATCTGTTACACTTCTTCAAGTAAAACAATTATATGTAATAATAACTTGTTTTGAAAAATAAGCTATTGTCTAAGATTTGCTTTAAGGAATCCATCTATTGGCATTCCTATAGCATAGTACCTGTCATAGAGTTTTTATATTTAATGGGCATTGTAGGAGGTAACTGCAGGGATATTATCCATGTTCAGATCACTATATTTCACCCTGACTACTACTGTTTGTGAGAAACGTGTCCTTTTTTTTTTTTCCTTTTTCTATTCTTAAAGCAACAGTTTCTTTTAAAAAATACCACTTCATTCTGTAATTAAATTGTGATAATTTTTATCTCATACTCAGCCTTTTAACTTTTTATTGGCATGAATCAAGAGCACTAATAAAATGATGGTTTATAATTTCTAATTGTCTTTTCTCTCCCTCTTGATAGATTCATGAATGACAATTAATACATAGCCTATATTACAGTAAACTTAATATGAAGTTTGCAAAGTTCACCTTTGTACCTCAGCCATCCTTTTTTATTACTGGTTTGTTTCCCCAGACACCTGGAATTCAAGTTGAATTACACTTAGCACTCCACAAATAAAAACAACTGTTCCTGCTCTCAGTCTCAACAATAGAGGAATAAACAGATAACAATTTTCAAGTAACCTGAACATTATGTGTTAAAAAAAAGTGAGTGTATCTCATTATGTTTGACTACCTACTTTCTTGTTATTTAACTTTTTGGTGTAATGGGTACATTTTTATCTTCCTTTCTCCCTTCGCCTTTGTTGCTCTCTATTTCTCTCTCTTCCTCCTTGTAACTTAAAAATTTCATATTTCTCATTAAAATATTAGTAAAAATGTAATTTGGCCAATGATTTAAAATATCTTCCTAAATCTAGGTGGTCAGAGTAAAAAAGGCCGAAAAAAATAACTCCTTTCAGGAATATATTATGACCCTGAAATCTTCAGTTATCATTTTCTGATGCTTACCCTAAGCCAAATCCAAAATTAACCATAACAGACCATCTGCACCATCTCTTGTTGGACATCAGACTGTGGGTGCTCCTGGCTGGGGTTGGCCCATGGCTGGGCAGTGCAGGGCCATAGGGACAGAGTTGGAGACTGGCTCTGCTGTGGTATGTCTGGGGCAGGGAGTGGTGGGTCCAGAGGGATGACATGGGGTCCTGGGCACAGGGCAGGATGAGGAAGTCCTAGGGGAGGAGGGCAGGAACTGTAGGGCCTGCAGTGACCTCAGGGCCTTGATAATATCTTTCAGTATGTGTTAGGTAGCTGTGTGTTTATAGTTTCCTTTGCAACCTTATGGACAAAACATAGGTTTGTTCTCAAAAATTTGCAGAAGCTGCTTGTGTTTGATTCATCTTTTTTGTTTTCCTCTGCTCCATAAAAATACTTAAACAGCTGTCACTCTGTGTTCTAATGTCAATAAGGAGAATTGACTTAGAAGTCAATAGTTTTTTCTCTTTTTTTTACCCTGGTCCTTGAAAATTACTTTTCATATGAAGAGCAAGTGGCCACTGAAGACCCCTTGATAAGACTTTCTGCTGGGGACATCAGCAGCCATGCCTGTAGGGAAGGAAGCCAGATGAAATACCACCTGCCTCTTTGGGGAGGGAAGTTCATCAACTTGTAGGAGGAAAAGATGTGACAGAGGAGCATGTCATCTGTAGCCATAGATGACAATGGAGTCTTGCATGTTCCAATGGTCCCAAAGAAGGACCCCAAGCAGCAGGAAGCCCTTCTGCAGCCACTCTGCAAGGGACATCCAAGGCTTCTAGCCAATAAAAGAAGAAAGACGTCACCAGAACTCATAGATCTTCAGGACATGGTAAGACCAGAATGCTGAACGGCAAAGGCCCGATTTTGGCAGAGTGAAAGGATGTTTAGGTGGGTGTGCAGAAAAAATTAAGTAGATCATTCCCTGACACAGGGTCCTTTGTGCTGGTTATAAAACATATAGACACTGATTAATAGTTGTAACATCCTAATGTGTTACAGGATTTTCAGCAAAACCTGAGATTTAAGTAGAGATAATTAGAGGCTACTGATTCAACTTACTTTTTTCTTATAATTGTTATTTTTAATACCATTCCAGTCTATTTTAGAAGACTGAATTTGGGGTTTTTACTCTTGAGAGAACTAATCCTGTCTTGGTGTGGATATGATTGAATTTTTTTCATAGGCCAAAAAAGATAATTTTAAATATCTATATGAAAACTTTGGTTAACATATAACAGCCCCAAGTATTCAGCATTTGTAAGCCAGTGAGTTAGCAAAATGAGAGAATTTTTTTTTTTTTTTTAATATCTTGGTTATATTTGCCTTCTTGCTTTTCAATTTTTAGTGTAAATTGACTCATATTTGCAATATTTTCTCTAAAACTAGGATTATAGAGGTCTGAGTATTTATTTTAAATAAACCAAGATTCTTTGGTATGAATTTTTTCTTTAGTATACTCTTTATTGAATTGCATGATCTGCTGTCTTATCTGACCTGGGGAAGCAATTGCTTTTTTTCAATATGAATTCAGCTTCTTAACATAGGCAGGAGTTTTTTCTTATCCATATTTCTGTACTTGCCAGAAATGTGATAATATTGTACAATCAGAAAAAGGAAAAATTCCTGAATTTAAAATCTTACAGTATTGCTCCTTGCCTATTCCCAGAGGCACAGTAGTGATGACATTTCTCATTATCTGTAATTTCTCTTCTTCATTTAGCATATGTGGCTATTCCTCCTTTGACCTCAGACGAACCTTGCTACTATACATTGTCTCATAAACTGGCCATTTTTTTTCAAGTCCTGTAGTGGCATCCACGTGGTGCTTACTTTTGGAAGGTTGCTTTTGTTTCTCTTTGCTGCTGATATCTAACAATTCTTGTTAAGTTACTAAGGAATGCAGATCTGCTAAGATTCATTAAAGAAGGTGGCACACCAGCTGCTCACATGTACATTATGCTGCATAGGTCAACTCATTGCTAACTACCAAGACAGCTTCAGAGCTTTTTATCTCTGAATACCTTACACTCCATAATCTTCTATTAATTTCTCAGACTTAAATATACTCAGCTTTGTTCCTAATCTCGGACAGAAAAATAGTAGTTTTATTTTAAAGATATTTTTAAGACCATCTTTTAGCTTCATGACAAGTTGAAGAACCCATACCATAATTCAGTAAATGTTTCATCTCAAATAACCAATTTGATGGATTTAGAGAAGACTCACTTCTCAAAAATATCTAGTGGTACTATTCATCAATAATATTTGAAATGATTAGTTGCTGAACTGGAAAGATTAGTTAAGTCTATTTTCAATAAGTATCAGAATGTAAATAATACAAATGTATACTTTGACCGGCAAGTTTAAAATGACTGTGGTCAAGTTAAAAAAAAAAAAAAGTCAAATTTATTTTATTGCCATTGAAGCATTACATAACAATTGAATTTAACATTTCTTCATCTCTTTCCCTTTTTTTAGTATGCACATAAATATTTGTAAGATAAAAGAGCATATCTACAGTACATTGCAAACAATTTATTTATGCCCAAGTCATACTAGGTCATACAGTCTGAACTTAAATTGTCACAAAAATACCCTGTATTTGATGCTTTTATTAACCAAAATATATTTTCATTTTATTTCAAGACTCTGCTTCTGTAAATGGATCTGAATAGCTCTGTGTGAAAATGATCACCAAACTCTACATTGTGTTATTTCTCTACTGATCTATATTTCTCTACTCATCACATTACATCTTAGAGTCACAGTGCAACAGGTCAAATTCTTTGCCTTCAGTAGTTATTGAAATTTAAAACAAAACTTAAATAAGGCTAAAATTTCACTTAATGGATCCCTATGAAATGATTGCATAATCAAATTAAAGTTCTTTCACTAACATAGTTCACAGCTGATATGAAGAATATCCTATGAAAGCTTCAGCTTTATATACCTTTTCCCTTTCACCATTATCAAAGAGTTGTCTTGAATGTTTCTTATGTCTTTGACAGAAAACTTGGGCCCTTGATATAAGTAAATAAAAACAAAAAGCAAATGTTTTATAAGATTCTGAATGCACCCAGAGGACGCATAGAGAAAGGGTCTCTGCCTGTGGCATGCTTTCTGTAGGCTGGTCCTCCTTTTGCTTATAAATTCTTGCAGAATCGGCGAAATGACACCTGCACACGTGACTGTGAGGGAGCACCTTCAGGGTCAACATTTATGGGGCAAGACAAAGCTGTGGGTAGAGTTACCAGAAGCAGAAAAATGCTACTATGAGAAGGCAAACAATGAGATTCATGGAAAGGCTGATGCAATTTGACTCTACATGATGAAGGAGAAAACACGGCAGAGGCTAAAAACACAGGCAGGATTGCTGTATTGTTTTATATGTTCAATATAAGCACCTCCGTGACAAAATATGACTTCTAAATTAAAAATGAGCACCTTTGTACCAAAAATTCTCATGAATACCATATGAAAAATAAAACTGTCTGCTTTTATCTGACAGTTTTTGGTTCTAATATGCTGTAGTTCATTAGTTCTTTTAAATGGATGTCTTTGGGATTTTGAAGACAATTAAACCATAAATATCTTAAAATAAAGGGACAAGTTGAAGAGTTACGAAAGTTATGCATTTTTGTTACTAATTCCCGGTTAATGGTATTTAGAAATTTAATTTAAAATATATACATATTCGTAATTCCAATATAGATATGAAAGTCAAGAACAAATGTAAGACATTTCCCACTAGTAGATGTGGTAAACAGAATCATGGAAACTTATTTAAATATTAAACAGTGTTTCATTGGATAAATATTTATTTAATAGATGAACATATTTTGGTCTAATTGTCTGCATTTACACTTGGAATATTACTTCTGTTAGTTTGAAATTATGGTTCTGAAATAGGTACTAGCTAGTGTTTCTTCGTTCTTTTAATGAGTTATACTGGGGATTCCCCATCCTCAGCCTTTCATTCAAGTCTCCACTTCTTTTGAAGTTCTGATAGCTTATAAATAATTATGAAATAGCTTAAAATTTTATTATAATGTAATAAAGTTTGTCTTATGAAATATGTTCAAAATTAGATAAAACCC
The DNA here is from genome assembly GCA_036023395.1 of Myiotriccus ornatus. Lineage (NCBI taxonomy): Eukaryota > Metazoa > Chordata > Aves > Passeriformes > Tyrannidae > Myiotriccus > Myiotriccus ornatus. The sequence goes on along the minus strand of JAYRBT010000082.1, from coordinate 83,291,183 downwards.
CTTGAGTTTATAGAAAAAAAAGTCCTGACAACTTAAAAACACTCTATGACAGAACACAACCATTGCTACAGAAATTCCAGGGGACAATTCTATCACAATCTCATAGATTATACTGCACTATCCATTTTCTCAATTAAGAGTCATAGCACAGGAAGAATGGACACATTATTCAAATTAAAACAAAACATCTCTTTATTAGCTGTTCCTGGGGATGATTTCAATTGTACTTTTTTTCTTAGATAAATGTTACATGAAGTAAGCTTCTTCTATCAGAATTAAAAGCCCTTTTGTAATCATTTTATTAAGTCTTGATCCAGTATGATTCCTAAAGTCATTTGCCATCAAATGGTTTTATTCCAAGTGTCTGAATCTAGTTACAATTTGCAGTTGGCTGATTGTCAGTAAATCTTATCTCTCAGCATTTTCATACAAATTGAAAAATGAGATGCTGATCTCAAGAAAGGCTTCATATTTGTCAAAAAGTTTTGGAAAGTGATAGAACTAAGAATTCCCACTCTGAATTTCATCAATAACAGTTTGAAGAGTAAGGTGGGAGTGCAAATATTCTAGCCAATTATCTTTATTGACGAAGCAGTAAGACAACAAGATTTTCAATAAACATGACAGCTTTAAAGCCTGTTGCTTTGTAAAGTTGGGGGAGGGACGGTAATCTTCTTCTTAAACATTGATTTTTTTCCCTTATTTTTATTATTTTCAGATAAATAATAACCATAAAACCTGTCAAAATACATCCATATTTTCAATGCATTTTTTGGCATGGGGAATATAAATGTTTTTCCAGCATGATTTCTATATATCAGTTAAAGACAATGTCGTCGTACAACTTCAGTATGTTAAAAGGATCTCTTTAACACATATAAAGAACTTACTCAACAGAAGGATGGCCAAATGATGTGCTTAAACACTGTGGCCACAGGTTAATAGATTGGCATCTCTAGTTAAGGGAAAAAATCAGAAGGAGTCATGTCATGTGTCATCAGTCAGAGTTCTCACCAGCAGTACCCTTCCACTTTTGGTTCACAGAATCACAGAATATGCCAGGTTGGAAAAGGATCATTGAGTCCAACTCCTGGCCCTGCACATCCCCGAGAGTCACATTATGTGCCTGCGAGTATCACCCAAACGCTTCTTGAACTCTGACAGGTGTTGTCACCAGTCCGATGGGGTGTCTGTTCCAATGCCCAACCACCCTCTGTGGGAAGAACCTTTTTCTAATATCCAACCTAAACCTCCCCTGACACAGCTTCAGGACATTCCCTTGGGTTCTGTCACTGATCACCACGGAGAAGAGATCAGAGTCTACCCTTTCTCTTCCACTCCTGGGGAAGTTTGGACTGCAGTGAGGTCTTCCCTCAGTCTCCTCTTCTCCAGGCTGAACAGACCATGCCCTCAGCTGCTTCTCACACAGCTTCCCCTCAAGGCCATTCACCATCTTAACTTTTGATTCTTAATGGCTTAATATCTTTCTTATATTGCAGTGCCCAAAACTGCACACAATATTCAAGGTGAGAAGGTAGGAGGCAAAGTAGATAACATTGAAGTGAATCATGAGGGTAGACTCTATTTTATTTTTAACCTGAAATCTGTAAGATCCCTAAGTAAAGTATCAAAAACCCAGATGAGTCTTTATTCCCGGAAAGGTGCAAAGAGGTATAGGAAAGAAGAATACTGTTAAGGTTCTAGGAGCTGTGATCTTAATGACTAAATGAAGAAATACCCCTTGAGAACCAGAGGAAGCCATTGTGAGTCTTGGGGGCCAGAGCAACTCAGTATATCGTGCGCCACCTGGTGCAACTTCTGTAGGAGGTCTAAGGAAAGCAGAATTTTGCCATCAGCTGAAGGTACCACAGCTGTCCAGAAGTTTGCTATTGTCCTCCCAGATTGACCAGGGCTGCTGCATGGGGCAAAAAGGAAGGGCAAGCAGCGAGTTCAACACTTCTGTGCAAGTATTCCTGGAAAACACGGTATCACAGGATTGGTTCCAAAATATTTGTACAAGCTATTGCCAGAAGGGAGAGACACCAAAGAAGCTTCTAGCAGGTGAGGTGAATTTATCCTGTGATAGCTTTACTGGACAATGACTGTCCAGAATAGGAAGAAATATCTTGGCCAGGGAAACTGTAATTGATTTTCTAGAATATAAAAGAAAATCCTGTCCAAAAGAAGTTGCAGTTATTTCATTAAATAATACCTCCAAGCAAATAATTCCTCCAAGTTGTTAGGGTTGGGAGCTCTACCTCATTAAAAGAAACTTGATAGTGAAGGGCTTATTTATTTTTTTCTTTCTATTTTGGACTCCTGAATATAATTCATTGCCTCAAACTGTGACTTTTTTAAGATTCAGATACAAGGTTTGCAGATTATTATTATTACATTCTCAAAATGCACTAGAAGTTGCACAGGATAGAGGTCATTATGATATGTATTTTTAGCCCCATGGTCTATGACAGCGGGTCAGAGAACTTGTGTATAGTAAGAGCAATGTATCATTCAGAAACCGGGGGCAAAGTTTTCTGTTGTATTTATCTGACTGATTTCTGAGGTTAAAAGAAGAGCCTTATGATCATGCTTCTATCTCAAAAGTTCTGATGGTACGTTTTATAGAATACTTTATCTTCACTGCTCTTCAAGAACCTAGAGTGTGAATATTTGATTATCTGTAATTGCCTGGAAACTTGAGTTTGACTTCTCTCACTTACCTGAAGAGATTCACTATATGTTTTAAATTGACCTTTATAGTTTCCCACCATGAAATAGATTGCATTCATTACTGGTTTGTGTCTTCAGAGAATCTAAATTGTTGTTTTAAATATATTTTAGGAGCAGACTGAGAGAATAAATCTTCTCTTGCCCTTCTATTATCAAAAACCTTCATAAGAGAAATAAAAGAATGGCATGAAATGCCATTAATGTTGTTAGTTGACGGATTAGCATTAAGAATAGAGAAAGATGTCTGTTCCTGAGCTTGAGCTGTGGAATGCAGAAAATTAATTGTTGAATTAATTACCTATATATGAAGGGTTGGCATCAAACCATTCATCCCTATGTACTGTTCAGAGGTTGTAAATGACTATAAAGTTTCTCTAAGTTGTAAATCAAGGTCTCATTCAAAATTCAATTTCACTCAAATGTGATAATGATGTCTTTGAAGGGAGAAGATTCCATTTCCCCTCAGAAATGTTTATATATATATATATGTATATATATATATGTATGCTCGTATTTTTTTTTATTCCCCACCAGCTTAGAATTGATATATTTCTTATATATGATGCAAAATAACATCTTTCCAAACATGATTTTATGTGTTTAGATTATTTTATTCTCTCAAGGTAAAGTAGAGAGTAGAACTGTGGAGGTTGGCTGAGTAAATATAGTCTGTAGAGATCTGGGGAGATATCCTACTTTCTCAGACATGTTCGTAGCATGTTTGATCAAAATGAATAGTTAAAGCATAGCAGTTATTTACCTTCTCTGAATCTTAAAAGTATTTCCCTTCTGCAGGTATTTTCATTTTGCATAGCAAATTCCATGGAGTAAATCATCTCCAGAAAAATTCATTGGATTCTTGGATTTTTTGGATAGCTTCAGAAAGTTCTTGATACATAGTCTTATTTTCTACACCTCATTAAAAAAAAACCTAAAATTAAATGTGTTCATATGCTTTAGTTATGGTAACTATGAAAGAAAACAAACCAAAGTAATTCTCCTTTTAAATTAGTATTCCTTCTTCAACCTGGACTGCATTTTTTTTTAAATTATTGTTTTGAGTCATAGTTTTGAAATGCCTTACTTAAGATTTATGTGTAAGTATATTACAAAACAACTACAAAAAAATTTACTCCCTAAAAAACAGGCCTGCTTACACTACTTCGCATTATATGCCAAAGGATCAGGCCATTCAAACATATAGGTTACATGTAAGAGCTTAAAGCCCATTAATTTTGAAAGCTTTCTCCCTTACCAATTACATTTCTACTGTACAGAAATGCTGATCTTTACCTGCTAGGTCAGTAACAATCACAGATGAGAATAGCAAAGACTGTCATGTAACATAGTAATAAGTTATCCTTGCCAGGCCCTACAAATGCAGTATTCAAATTTTACTGTGTACCAAGTGAAGAAAAGTTGTTAACATTATAATGCTTTCCAGCTAAGTAATCAGACCATGATAGAAGCGAAGCGAGCATGCTGATCCCTGAATGTAGAAATTAGGATCTGTGGCCTCTGGGCAACTGGAAAGCTTCCACTTGTCTGGTGTTCTGCTTGTTGTCAAATAGACTCCAACATCTACTTTTCAGCTGCATCGTATCACCAGCTGTCTCCCTGTCCCTTTGTCTCTCTCTCCCCCACCACAACCTCTCTCTGTCTCCCATCTCCCATTTTCCTCTCCCAGTTCTCTCCTCTCCTCCTTCTTCTCTTTCTCCTTCTTTTTCCTTTTTTTTTGGTTAATACATTTTAAAATGTATTTACATTTTACATATATAAGTTGGATAACACATTTGTAAAGTGTAAATTTTCCATGTGCACATTTTAAATAAAGTTTCTCTTTGAAATTGTCATTCTCAAGTGTTTGTGTAGCTTTAGACACAAATATAACTCAGTTTGAAAACTTTTATTTTAAATATGGCTCACAATCCAATAATTAAATTTCAGTTGTAATTTAGTTCATTTCCATTAACATACATTTAATGAGGATAAATCTTGTAAAAGCTTCTGAATTATTAGAAATGCTCAAATTTCTAACATTATCTTTACAACATGAAAATGAATTGTGACAGCAAACCTTGGAATAACCTGACTTTATTTGTTAGGTGTGAGTGAATATAATTAGAAGATGACAAAACAACAGCCTACAAGGCATAGCACTTAAGGCCAGTTTATAGTTAGACCACATGCCTAATTTAAATAACTCTCTAAAACTGAGATTACATGCTATAAGAAAACCTGTTCTATAAACCAACCTATGCCAGCATGAGCATTCTTGTGTATGCACTGTGCAGGTTTATTCAGGTACATTTACCTGTGCCTGTACAGCTCTTTTGAGAATGCAAAAAAAAGGTTTTAACTGCAAATGTCTGGTTTTTTTCCCCTGGTATGATTTGCTTTGTGTCATGTTTACAGGTGGTGGTTGGTGAACGAACGTTAGACACATTCAGTCTTTGAAATGGAGGGAAAAAGGGAAAGAAGCTAATGGTCTCCGATCTTTTGACACCAAAATTGTCCTTGATGACCCGTATGCAGAGAGAGTGGGACACTTTTGGTCCTCCACAGCAATGGCAATTAAAGAAGATAAGAAGAGGATGCCCAAGGACCTGTCAATGGGACTGTCTTGCACTGTAGTGCCACCTGTAACACTGTTGTCACTGTGGTAGCTCGGATACTGCATGATGCTCCACATGTAGATATTGCTGCCTTCCACACCTAGTAATTCTAAGCACTTATTCTGGACAAGTTCATGAGTTGTCAGGTGTTCTATTGTCTTCATCTTCCTAAGCTGCCTTCTTTATCTGCTGCAGCATGCCCTCAAAGATGAGTATCCTAAAGAATGGATACCCTGGCACGCCTGTTTGACTTTCTCTTGCCACAGCAGTGGTGGCTTTGTCACTATCAGAATAATCTCTCTCTCAAAAAAAAAAAAAAAAAAAGAAGGAAAAAAAAAGGGAAAGTAAGTCTTTTAATCCTTGAGAGCTTCTAGATATTTTCCTGTACTGTGATTTACCATTAACCACCCCCCTCACAACCCTTGGGCAGGACACAGCACTTCACTTTGTTGAACCTGATACAACTGCATGGCAGAAACCATCCTGCATCTTTCATCTGCTTAATGGGCCATGTCCGATACTTTTCTTCTGCAATCTGTTCCTTTCACATCTCACCTACCAGAATGAGCCTTACAGTGGTTCATAGGAGTCCAGGGGCCTCCTGTGCTCTGGAAGCCAGCGCAGGAGAGTTGTATTGCTGGTGCACCTTGCCTGCAACAGAGTGAAGGGGATGGTTAAGCACTAAGATTAGTGTCATGATCTGCGGATGGAGATGGAGATGCGAGGAGGGTGGACTTGTAATATGGAATGGTTTCTAAACAAGTGTAAGGAAATAAATTAGATTAATAAAAAGCCAATTTACACAGTGGTTTCCTCTGAGCAACAGCTTTCCCTGCTAAGTTTGGGGATTTAACTGGACTGTTAGCTGAATCCTCACATTCAATAAACTAATAAGTCAGCATATAGATAGGCAGATCCTGACATCTCAGAAGTTTCCCTGATCTCCAGGAGCATCACTACCTTCAGCTCTAAGCTTTAAACATCACTTCTCCACCACCCTGGTTGCCCACTCACTGAAGAAACCAGAAAAGGACCAGAAAATATTTAGCCTCCTGCTAATTGTCTGTGTGCTTATAGTTTATCTTGAGGTGCAGGGCCCAGCACGGTGCAGGATCTCCTTCTATGTGTCCTCAAGAAGTGAGTCAGAGTTGGATTTCCATTTCACTTTTGTCTGATCAGAAGATTTCAGACTTGCATTAACATTATTCAAGAACCAAAAGAGCATGAGGTGAATGGAGATAAAGAGGTCAGATACTCAAAATATTTTTTATTCAGACTGTAAAGACAGAGTTCTAAGGTGAGATTTTCAAGGTTAAAAATACCTTGGGCAAAAGAAGTTTAAATATTTGAATGAATAAGTTATTTAAATTTTGTCTTATGCACACACATTTCCCACTTCATAAGCTCTGTGTAAAACCTGAGGACACAACGGATTTAAAAAAATCCACAAATGCTATTACATTTTGTAGGATCAATTCAAGGTGTTCAGAATTTCCTAATTAAAACCCATTGATCAACTGCATGAGTTAGACATCATTTAAATAAAAGTCCTTCCAATGGAACATTTCATGTTTGCATATTCAAAAACTATTCCTTTTTATAATATACTTATTTCAAACAAATTTTTGATGGATAATTGTGTGCAATACTATTCTGTGGTGACTGAAAGAACATGCCCCTAAGAATTGTCTCACACTATGAACAAAGCGTATGAAATATTACACATTACATCATTCTAAAGAGTACTTGCTCGCTCTCTAAAACTTCGATCTCTGCTAAAGGGCAATCTTCTGAGAAAATAGATTGAGTTCAGGCTGAAAATGAATAGTAGCAAAACAATATCCTGACCAGTTAAAACAGAGACCTGATTCTTTGAAGAGGGTAATTTTACAAGGCTAAAAACAGTTATGGGTAAAATCAAGTGGGAGGAAATACTAAAACATAAATGCATGCAATATGATTGGGAATTA
>JAYRBT010000082.1:83240925-83283768 GCA_036023395.1 Myiotriccus ornatus | reverse complement strand
GGCTAAAAACAGTTATGGGTAAAATCAAGTGGGAGGAAATACTAAAACATAAATGCATGCAATATGATTGGGAATTATTTAAGAGTACTTTACAAAATGTCAAAGCCTCCCACAATGTTATGCTCATGAAAGACTACTTCACTAAAATAATCACCTTGGTGAAAGTGAGAAGTGAAAATGTCTATAAAATTAATTTTTCAAAAATGCAACATACAATACACAAAAAAAGAAGCACTCAGAAAAGAACAAAAGATCTGGAACATTGTACCAGCATGACAGTCTATGTATGTCCTTTAGAGTTAAGAATATTAAGAAAGAATTTTATCAACTTAGTTAGAACAAATGAAATGTAAAATCTACAATAATAAAAGCTGATACTAACTTAAAGTGCTAAAATGACTTAGCAAACATGCACAAACCCTAGAAATATTTCAGAAATATTCTACTTTGGTATCTAAGAATATCCAGAAAAAGGAAAAGCTATTGTGTCAGGTTTAAAACGTGTAATAAAGCAAGCTGATAGGGTTGATACCCAGCAATATCAAGAATATTTGCCATAGCTTTCTATTCACTTAGTATCTAGGCACCTTGGTAACACCATGACTCTGGCACCATGGAATAAAGCCACTAATCTCCCTACTGAGAGCAGAAGTACAGGTCAGTCATTGTGGAATAGAAATCAGAAAAGCTTTAAGTCTGAATTATTAGCTCCCTTAAATAAGGTAATAGAAACTGTTTATCTCAGCCAGGCCTTAAATCCTCTGGCACATCAAGGTCCTACCCAGCATTGTCTGAAAATACCTTACATTTCTCTAAAATAGTGCCAATGTGGAGTTTAGGGCAACTTTTAACATATTTTTCAAGACCCTGGAAAGCAAAGTTTTATTTTTAAATCGTGCTTGGAGAAGTACCTACAGTAAGGGTTAGGTGACGATATATGACTATTTCCCAAACTGTTCATGTTTTATATAATGACAGTTTTGCCAAAGTTACAATTTGCTTCTGTACAGAAGCTTGATTAAGGGTCCCCTCCTTTTGGTGAACATTTTAACCATTAGGATACCTCTTTATGTAATTTTTGTCTCTTCTTACTACCCACTTGTCCTGCCATTGTTTTTTGTGAAGATGAGGCAAGCAACTTGACCTCAGAGTAATTTCTGCAGTAATTATAAAGGTTTATTCCTTACAGAAGAATGTCTTTGTTTACTCTTTCTTGGCAAAGGAAGCCTTGGCTAGGCTTATATTACTTAATAAAATAGGTTCAAAAAAGGATACCTGACTCCCAAGGTCCAGAGAGTAAACTGAACTCACATACACAAGATCTCTTACACTTTCCTCCAAAACTGCCTAGTTGTATTTATGGCTCAAAGGATACCACACAGATTTTGTATCTGTGCTGGCACAAGGTTGCACCATGAGCAGCTTTCTTGCAGCATGGAGAGGACAATCAGCACCCAAAAAGATCATGCCTTGTCATTCTCCATTTAGGTCCTCGCGTAGCAGATGGGTACTCGTACTTCTGTCATTTTTGTTGCTTCTTTCATTTTTGTCACCTTGATATTTGCAGCTAATGTTCATGACAGAGATAGCTTTTGATGCTATTTCTGCCCTGCTCATTGACATCCTTTATGGTGGAACCCAACAGACCACTACTTACTGTGGGCAGCAGAGCAGATGGAAGGTGTACTACCAGGAACTGAAGAATGTTGGCAAGATTCCTACCAGAGTGGTGGTTAAGGACAATAACATTGGTTGGAAGCTCTTATTTCAAATCTACTTCAGGCTTTTAACAATGGAAGGGAGATTTTAATCATAGGAGACCGCAATCCTGTAGAGCAGACACAATGGCATGCACCAAAGTGGCTTTGAGGTGCAGATGACTAACTTTGATGTTCTCTGCAAGGGACTGTCACTCTCCATGCAGTTCAAATTTCAGGAAAAGAGGTTTTTACTTACTGCTCTGGAGCTGCTTTAGGCCTGACTTTAGTTGATCAGTGTGGAATTAATTTGAAATCAATACTTTCATGATTATTGCAAAAACTGGCAAGAGGTCACTGCTTATGAGTGACATTTTCCAAGTCAGTAAGGGCTGCTCTTATATTTCTGTAACCTATATGGCTTATCAGTATAGCCTCTATTGGAGGAAATACAACAAAGCATTTTAAGTGACAGATCACACCTAATTTAATATTTCAATTTCATTTGGAAAGATATTGATTTCATTTGATGTCTTCCTCAGAAAACCAGAATAAAATAGGGGACTGTAGCTTCTAAAAAAGGTGGAACGCGACACGAGAGACATCAGTTTCTGAGGTATTTTGAGATATTTAATTGTAAAGGCTCACAACAAAAAGAATTTTAACACTCATGAATCTCAAAATACAATGCCATTTTTGTAGGCATCAATAGTTACCTGTTTTGATGTAATGAAAAATAGTTACAAATAATAGTTCCAAGATAGCTGAATCAACATCTGAATATTAAGTCAGAGCAGAACTGTACTATTTATATATAAGCAAGAATGTTATTGTAATGCTGTAACCAGAATCTACTCTAAAGACAAGAGGCTGAATAGTACAGTAATAATTCAATGTCAGGGAAACGTGTGTGAAAATTAGAGATAAAGAAGCCTGACTGCTTTTTTTTCTGAACCCAGTAATATCACTATCATAGCTAATTTGATGATGTTCCCCAGAGATATACTGGGAAAACATTTCTGATGCTGATGACTCTTTTTATCTAGAGGAAAGGCTCAGTGACATTGACAGGTTGGAAATGTAAGTAAGAAGTCATATAAATAGACATAAATGGAGATTTTTGGCAGACAGGACAATTAACCACTGGAACAATTGCCATGGAATATACTATAGATATTTTTTAAAGACTGTTTAATGAACTACAGCTTAAAACAATTATGAGCTTCATACAGAAACTTCTAGATAAGGTGCTGCAGCATGTAATTGGCAATTAAGCTAACTATATGATCCAAAGGTGCACTTTAGTTTTAAAAGCTGTGAAAGCACCTCTTGAAGTTCCTTATTCGCATCCAGTGGTGAGTTTTTGTCATTTGTGTCAGTTAATGAAGGTGGAAAATTAAACACCATTTTTCTGTAACCTTTTTCTTCACATCTTCACATCAGAATTTTACAGGTTGGAGTAGTTGTCTTCTTCACAGTCTCCCTGTTCTCTCTTTTATAGCAGAACTTGATCCAAGAATGGTTAATGTTGCTCCATCTCTCTGTGACACCATTATCAAGGGCCTATAGTCATTCACACCTTTTGCCTATCTCAGAGCTTAGAAATGGTCGGCTTTCCTGTCGCTTGCAATAACTGAAACAGCATACACTTCACTTTCCCCCTGTATTTTTTCATAAATTATCTCATTTTTGTTAACAAAAACATTAAACTGATTTAGAGCTACTGAAGCTGATAGTTTCTTCCACTTGGATGATACCAAAATTAGGTTGATCTCATGAATAGAAATATTATACCTCGGGTTTTAGGTTCAGTCTTTATTCAGAGTTTGCACTCTGAGTTGGTACTCTGAGTTTCACACTCCAGTGTGAAAACTTCTGTTAGGTAGCTAAATGTTTCCTCTCTGAATAGATAAGTGATTTTAAAGGGTTGTAGATGTTTTGGACACACTCATTTTTTAAGCTGTGCTTATCCGTATGCATAGTAATATAAAATACAAGCTATTTTCTAAGGTTCAAATAGGGGTTCTCTATATACAACAAATTCTTCTCAACCTTCTGGCTTCATGATTTTATTCTGATTTCATAGAGGCCAAGATTTTATTTCTTTATGAAATAAAAATCAGTGACAGGTATTCTTGGCAGCACGACAGCTTTCTTCAAGAGAAAAGCAAAAATTGTGTTGTTTGTTGAGTGTAAATCCAAATATAGAGCTTCTCATGCATCACCTCTCCAACTGATGGCTTCAGACCACTTAATGATTGCTTCGCTTTCTGTCTTCTTCAATCAGCCACTGTAGTCTGGATGCAGTCCTGGTAGCCAAGTTAGTAAGGAGAAAAGATCATGAGATTTCCAGAAATAATACAAGTTATTGCTGTAACTTCTTTTCTCGCTCTGTTTTCTCTATCAGTGTGAAGCAGGTGGCTGAGAGCCATTTTCTAGTGCAGTAAGACAAATATGTAGCAACAGCTTCAGTGGTGCAAACTCACTGTAATGCAAATGAAACTGTTCAGCTTGTTTTCTGGTAGTGCAGTGAGGTTTTCTGTCTTGAGGTGCCTGGTGTCTTCTAGTAACCCTGACTAAATTTCAATGAATTTTTTTATGTCATCTTTCTCATTAGCTGAGGCTAATTCTCAAGGCAGTTCTCAGATATATGCACAGATAAGTTTTACTGCAGACTAAATCCAAGGATGTAGATAGTGCAGGCCTTGAAAATGAATTTAAGGGATTTCTCATTAGAGCAGTGGTCAGAAACACTAATCATCTGTTTTATTCACAAGTTCCAAGTTCAAAGGAGGCTATTGGCCTCCAGGGAATATGCTGATGTGGCATTGCAGTGGTAGTAGCTGAAGAGTTACTTTTTTTCCTCAGTCTAATAATACTGCTAATGCAAATCCATTAAAGCATTGAAGAATAAAGTGAAAATGCCCTATTTACCTACAGAAGTTGTGTTGTGGTATCTTTTACAAAACTGATGTTTAAGAATTGAGTCTGAAGTGAAGTCATGCAGCCATGCAGAACTTGATGTACTTTGCTCTATTTTTATAGACACATACTTTATAAATGTGAGGAAAAAAGAATATTTGAAATGACATTATTTGAACCATTTCCAAAGGGTTGATGCCTAAGCAATCACATTTCTCCCATCCTGGAGTAAGACTTGCATTGTTTGCAAATTCTGACTATGATGTGCTATTATGCAAATTTGATTGACTGAAAAAATAGAGAATGAAAAGCACAGGCATACTGGAAGAAAATGGATTTTATTTTCTTACACACTGCTCCATACTATGAAATATTAATCTTCTTGGTTTGTTGGGGATTTTTTAACAAAAATTCTCTTTATGTTACTTTGTTTCCTCTATTCTTCTCAAAACAATAGACATTTGGAAGTGAGTCTATTGACTATTCTGAATGTCTCTTTTCCAGTTTACAGCTGCTCTCAGTTCTCTCTGCAGGCACCTTCAAGGCATGTCACACTTTCTGTCTTCTGTGTGAATGCAGTAAAATTGAAAAAAAAGAATAAGTTAAGGTTTATTATGTATTACTGAGCTTGTATGATTTTTTTAAGCAAAACTAACCTTGAAAAATGAAATTACACTTCTATATTATAAAAACTGCAGCATATTAATTTTCAAGATCTGATTGTAAATAACCTGTTAAACACTTGCTAAGGTATCTAGGAGTCTTTCTAGGAATTTAGTAGTTATGATAGCTTACTCTCTGTAGTTAGCAAAAATAGTTTTAGAGTTAAAAAAAAATTATTTCAGTTATTTGCACACTTAAGGGCAAAAACCAGCTTAAAATTGTATTTTTGGTGTTTTATCTACCTACGTGAATTGCACAGCCTGCAATTTAAAGGTTAATGAACCACATAGGGCAGTCAGAAACCAATGGCCCATAAAAATTTTAATATATTGTACATACAACCATACAGTTCTTCCTAATTTATTTACTTTTTGTTCTCTCAAGAGAGGTATTTCTACATTAAGCAGAATCTAAATCAAGGGTGTATACACACCCTTGAAAAGAGACATTTTCAACTAAAATAATTAAATACAAGCAACGTAGCTAGATTTTAAAAACAGATGTGAATTCAGAAGCAACCAAAAAATTAATGTATTGATATATGACACAGAAATAACTTCTTATTTGTATTCTTTCTTTCTGTCTTAAGAATCCAATATCCAACAACAAGCAATGTTGAGTAATATGTCCCAAAACAAGGATATCTCACTGAATGCCAAGAAGGGATGGGATAAAACAGCACTACAGATAGCTGGTGACAGCTGTAACCATTTTATCTGTAGGTTTGTCAAATCTCTGAATGGACATTTCTCAGTGTCTGCTCCAAAACCTACTTGGCCTTCAGGGCTGAGAGAATAGCATCAATGGAAATATTAGAACTTAGAAAAAAACCAGTCCCAGAATATTGAAACAGACTTAATAAATATCATTTCATCAAAAGAAAGCCTTTTTTTCTGAGTTATGATGAAATCCTTCTAAAAATTTCAGAGAAAACCTGTTTCATACAAAACTGTCTTGGCCCTGAGAGGTTTTGAATGATCCTAGATTTTTCAGTCATGCCTATTAAGCAAATGCAATTTAAAATACTTAAAAATTTCTATTATATGTATATCACTATGTCTGAGCTTACTGAGATAAAGAATATAAATTGGAGTTAATGTTCAGAAAAAAACAAATGGTCTGAAAACAGAAAGGGTTTAGAACTTCTTGAAGAAAAGAATCCAGATATAACTGAAATGACAACAGAGAACAAGTACCGTAAGTTTGTAAGCCAAGATGTTCAGATCCTTAGATCATCAAGATTTAAGAGAATTCTTATGGAACTATCAAAATAGATGGCTAATAGCAACATAATAACACAAAAATCACTATATAAAGGAAGAAGAAAGAAATATAGTGAAGCACTTTACAACAGATCTCTAACACAAAGCAGTTCTACATTTTAGCAACAAATAATTGCTTCTAAGACTATTGAGCCAACACAGAGGCGGGAGAGCTGAAAGTTGCTTTACCAACCCAGAAAATGACAGCTCATATCCTGAGATAAAGTTACTATGAAACACTTCTCGAAGAGGGAAGGAGAGGGGGAATAGAAGCATAGAAGATCCTGAGATCTGTACAAAGGCTGGGACATTTGTAGTGCTTTATAGATTCATATATAAATTCGAATTTTCAAAACCTTCATATTTGCACCTGCAAGATAGACAAACCCAGGTTGATCTTGGCATTCAGATTTGTCTGTTATTGCTTACTTAACCTACAACATAAGTCACTGCTGCTTGTGCTAAAGAGTAAAACTCTCAAATTGACAGCAGAATTAAAACACACTAATAAGTAACTTATGTTGCACGGTAGCACAGATATTTGTAGGTATTGAATGGGTAATCGGGCAAATAAATGCCTGTTTTGGTGTCCCATTATTTTTCAATTATTACCGCAGTACTTTCTGTGCAAACATAAGTGTTTCAACTGCAATTTAGGCAGAAATATTTTAATAGGGTTTTTAAATGGTTTTTTCTTCTTTATTTTATTTTCCTAAGATAACATGGCATAATGTAGCCAACTATCCACTGCTGCTTGAAGAAACAGAAAAGGGAAAACTAACAGATGATACCAGCCTCCTGCCTATGTCTATGCTGAAAAGCAGAGCTTAGACAACAAAAATGTCAACTTCAGACTTTGTTTTAGTAGTTACGGTGCTTTCTTAGTTGGGACATTAATCCTCAATGCAACACAAAGGCCTATAGCAAGCTTTTTGACCTACTGGTGACAGGAGGTGAAAAGGTGCAGCGTGTATGTCAATAAAAAAGGAGGAGAAACATTACCCTGCTGACCAGTGCAAAGAGGCACATCAGTGGATTATTCAGTCCTCAGCCTGTCAGCCCATTTAGAGTCACTAGGTTTTAAAATGATGTTCACTGCATTAGAAAGTACAAGCTTCCATGCTCTTGCTCATCACTTTATATGCAAAGGTGCAAGGACATCCTTCTAATTCTCTTCAGTTTACATATTCATGCTTAGTCACAGTCCTGCTTTCAGATGAACTATTCAAATCCACTAGTAACAAAACAGTATTTCTGAAAATTGTGAATTCATTTTTTCTTTTAGAAACTGCTTATTCATTTTCTACTTGAAATTTCACAATCATATTTTTATTTAATATTTTAAGATAATTCATACCTGAAATTTGGTATAAATAACTCATGTTTTTTTCCCCATATATGGAGTGCAATGTTGAAAAACTAGGTATAAGGGCTGGAAAACTTGCACATTAATTATTATTAATTCTAGATAAAATCCCACAAGAACAAAGAAATACATAAAAGTTGTTGCAGCTACCTAGCTGAAAGCATTGTGTAGTTTCTGACTTAGAATCCCTGTGTCAAAGAGGCTAGTCTGCAATTGCAGGAATTCAGACTTGGTAATTATTATGTCCATTTCAGTCTTTTATCCTACCTAGTGTGCTTTGTTCAGTGGCACCAAATGCACTTTTTGTTCTTCACAGTAGGCAAAAAACTCCTTCAGATCCCTGCCAAGTAGGCAACAGTCAGAAATAAGAAAGGTAAAGTATGAGTAACACTGTAAAGAAGTAGGTAAACTTTCTGTCACTGCCTACCTCATTGCTGACTTTTGAATTAAGTATTCCAAAAGACAGGATTTAACAATTATATCTTAAGGGGCAATTTAAAATATTACATGGATAGTTTTACACGGAATTAGTAAATATAGGAGGAAACAGAAATGTTCTGAATTAACTCGGTTTGTTTGGAGAAGAAGAAATACTACTTCATCTTTTTTCCAAGGTCTTTAGCAATTATCTTGAAATATTTTTCCTCAGTAGTCAATTTCTGGGATAAATCAGTTTCTGATTTTCATCTTTTTAGTTAAAAACCTTCAGGAAAAGGACCAAGTTGCTAAATCAAGCAATGAAATTATTTTGGTCTTTCTTTTGTAATCTTCTAGAAATAAAGCTAAAGGTGCCTTGAAGATTATACTACAAAATAGGGAAAAAATTAGTTCATTTTCCCAGCACTTTTCACAGTATTATGAACCTCCCAGCTGATTGTTTCAAAAAGGAAAAAAGAACCTACATAATTCATGAGAGTAAATAAGACATGTCACTGTAATCAAAATCAAAGGTTTTAATTTTCTTGATTTTAAAATTTTAAATTAAATTAAAGATTTCAGATTTTAAATTTTTTGAAATACAAAGTGTATACAATAATATGAAATCATAGATAAGCCAACATATTTGACTTTCATGAAGGATGTTGTGTATATGTATATATATAACAGGTTTTCATTATTATTCTATCCCAGGGAATGGAAATCTCTTTTATCCCTTGCATATATTCCCAGTATTATAATTTCCATGGCTTCAGACCTTTTCTGTTCTTAGCATAAAATCCTACCAGCATAGAAATCTTTAAGAAAATTGTCATTGCCTTAAACTATTTGAGTATGCATGCATTAGACAATGAAGAAAATGTAATCTGGAAACACGATGAGGATCTCAGGAAGAAAAATTCCTAATGATTACTCATAGTTCTGATAGGTTTTTTGTTTACCTCTGTATAATTATTTTATACTTTTAGAATCTGTTTAGATGAACACCTTATCTGTCAGACTGGTCCATCAAAAAATGCTCAAACTGTAAGTTTTCATGCTTTGTATAGATGTAGAAATCATATAAATAACATACACTGTTTAGGCAATTGTGAAAAAGTGTAGCTATATGTTCGAAAATTTAGAGCTAAGTACTGTGTCTGTTCAACTTTTTCTTAAGCTGACAGTGTGTATATACCTAATAAATCTTTTCATGTGAACAGAAATTTGCTTCAACATTTCCTGCTTAAAAGTGATATTTCTATTTATTAGTGTAGACAAACACCACACACTGCAAATAGTGTAAAAGCCTACAATGTTGGCTTTTTACTTTCATTTTTTTTGGACTTGAAACAAACTTTAAAAAGAGCATTCATTGTCTACATGAGCATATTCTTTTTTATTGTTAAATCAGCTGAAATATTATTCATCCACATAAGAACTTAAATTTTAACACTGTGGAAGCTGACTAAAACCTATTCAATCAGGCTGTAGTGTGATCAAATTTGGCCTGAAAGGTCAGGATAAAA
Organism: Myiotriccus ornatus; assembly: GCA_036023395.1. NCBI lineage: Eukaryota > Metazoa > Chordata > Aves > Passeriformes > Tyrannidae > Myiotriccus > Myiotriccus ornatus. The sequence goes on along the minus strand of JAYRBT010000082.1, from coordinate 83,273,912 downwards.
TAGCTTCTTATTTCTCCATCTGATGTTCATAATCTCTTAGATTAAATCCATCTGAGAGAGATTTTGCTTAGACACAGTGACACGCATATGGAATGAAGAGGGTGGTAGACATTGGTCTTATGAGGAAATGCAAAGAAATGGACTTAGAGTATGATGTTCTTCAAGATATGTAGACCAAGTGTAAGGGAGAAAAAAGCTAAGATACTGGGAGAAAGGAGTGGGAAGAAAGGAATAAAACGAAAAAGACGGATAAAACTGACAGAATTAAAGACAGCTTATTCGACCAGTTATTTGCAATATGTCAGAATTTAATTTTTATGTTTTGTTTCTCTTCTTTTTGTTAAAAGTAATCCTTTTTCTTTCTATTTTCATAAACATTCTACCATTTCTGTTTCTGTCTTTTTTTTACTTCTGCATTTTTAATGTCTTTAAGTTAAAATCTTTATCATTTTGAGAGGAAAGAGAATCAAGTCATGTACCTTATTCCTCCTACTTACATCAGAAACTCCTGGAAATTAAAGTTTTTGAGGGTCTTGGTTTGAACTTTTCTCTAATCACCAATACTGGAAACATATTTTGATTTAGTATTAAATATTAATCTAGTAATTTACCCCCTAGGAATAGCAGTTTGCCTACTAAGGACAGGAAAGACATTTTTTTTTCCTTTTGTTCAGTGTAAAATGTCAATATTTTTCCCTGCATTTGTCATTTATGTAATGGTTCATTGCTGTATCACATCAGTTTTTAGCTTTTCCTGGAGAAATCTTCCTTTTCCTCCCCTTCCCTTCCTTTCCTTCCCCTCCCTCATTTGAAAGAAAGAAAAACACACTGATAGATGTTGAGATAATATTTAAATAACGGATATTTCCTATACTGACATATCCATTTTTATTTGCAGTAACATTTTTAACTTTATCCACAAGTAGCATTGCAATTTTCCTGTTTTTCTTAATCAGAAAATACTTGGTAGTATGATGGTGAGATGTTTCAGTGTTTGTGTTTGCATGTCAGTTTTGTAATTAAGCATTCGTAAGTTCACACTGAATAGTTTTAGAATTAGTATCAAGTATGATCTCCCTAAGCTATAAGGCCCCATCCTCTACCTTGAAGGGACTGTTAAATGTCAGAAAAGTCTGTTAGCAACAGCTGAATAGATCCACAGGACTCCTTTGCTTTGCCAGTAGCTTAATCCCCTGTGGAAAGTCTTTATCTGGATTTGGGTGAGAGACCAGTACTTAGCATTCAGTAAGTAGACAAGGTTGTTATCCTACAGTGATGACCTCCCCGACCTACTAGAGCAAACCAAAAATTACACTGATCCATTAGAGAGATTAAGACAAAGACAATAATAGCTGCTGTGATTTATCTTTCTGTTTTTATGAAAAGTTCACAAGTTTGCCAAAAATGACAGACAGGAATAGATAATCTCTGCTTTTTATCACTCAGATCAGGCAGACTTAATGTTACCAATGAAAAGACAAATGCTGTGCTTCTATTTGCAGAGACCGAACAAAGAATAGATCATTTTTTCCCTGAGGAAACATCAAGTTAAAATTCTTTACTTTGGGGACCAGAGTAATAATTCAAGTGACTTTTGGCAAGGTGAAACAAGTAGACAGTTATTATTACGAATGTACATTTGTTTCAATATTTGACACAGACAAGGTCAGAGAGCACTGACTATTTCCTCTACAGAACTATTCTGCAGTCATTCAAGGTATGTGGCTTTCAGTAAAATCTCAAGTGACACAAGGTATTTTTTAGTTATATTAACAACAAATGTAGATAAGATTTGTTTTTTTAATATTGTTATTTGCTGGGAATTTATCTATCTTTTTCTTCTGTCAAGTCAGTGGAGTCTGATTATAGAATTAACTGCTGCAATCATCACACATTTAGGGAATGTCATGGTTAGGTAATTAGAAATAGCAAAGCTGTGAAAACAGTTTATCAATAAAGGTGAAATGGTAAAGTTGTGTTCTATCCGAATCTAAAAAACAGATTAAAAAAAAAGAAAAGAAATGGTTTTAGATTTTTGTTGTTGCTGTTCGTTTTTTTGCTTTTGTGTTGTTGGGATTTTTTTTTAATTTGCTGCACAGATATTAAATTGTGAACAACTGAAGCTCATTGGGGCATGTCACACTGAATGATAGAAGCATGGAGGAAGAACAAATTAATGTTTACCTTTACTTGTCATATAGTCTCAATCTGATTCTTGTCAGGACCATACGGAAACAAGGAAATATTGTTTTATGTCATTTTTTGATTATTAAATAGAGGCAATCTTCCAGGTTCTGTCCAAGTACAGTGTGTAAATCTACTCTCGTTTCTTTATAATGTATTGACCTATAGTTATTCAAAAAAATAATGTGTTTGAGTATATTTCTCTGTTAATGTTTTTCATACAGTGTTCACCAGGATAATTTATAATACTAATATTTATATCAGTGAATAATTGAGGTTGGAAAGGACCTCTGGAAATCGTCTAGTCTAACTCTTCTTCTCAAGGTCAGCAAATTGCTGTGTTCAGTAGTGCTTTGAATACTATCAAACAGAAGACTCCACAGTCTCTCTAAGCAACTTGTTCCAGGGTTCCACCATCCTCAAAGTAAAAAAAATATTTTTTGTAGTGTTTAGATATTGAATTTGACATGTATCAATCTGTGCTTATTGGCTCATGTTTTTTCAATGGTTACTCTTGAGTAGAGTCTGGCTCCCTCATCTTTATTTCCTCTAATCAGATATTTATACACATTTATACACATTGATAAGATCCATTCTGAGATTTCTCTTCTACAAGCATCCTACCTCTTAGCCTTTCCTCATACGAAAGGGTCCAGACACCTATCATGTTTGTTGTCCTTTGCTGGACTTGTGCAAGTAAATCTATATAAATCTATATATTTCATGTACTGGGGAGCCTGGAACAGGACCAAGCACTCATGATGTGTCTCACCAGTGCTGAGGAGGGCAGGAAGGACAGTAATTCAACTTGTTCACCATGACCCTGATTTCCTGTTGCTTGGCCCCCAGTATGCACTGACGTCCAGTTACCCCTCTGTAGATACAGGTCTTTGTGTTTCCCTTGACTGAACTTCGCAAGGTTCCCTTCTGCCCATTTCTCTGGCCTGTCCAGGTATCTCTGAATGTCAGCACACCTTATACTCCAACTGATTAAGATCTGTGGTCCTGAAAATGTGATTGAGATGGATCTATACCTGAATTCTCTTTTTCCAGCATGGTACTGGACACATACTTTAAGAAACAGTAAGAACATTCAGGAAAATAACTTATATCTCAGTTAATAGTTAGAAGACCACAAAAGAAAGGCATCTACTAGCATAGTGGGAAACTTGAGGACATTCTAAATATTATTTTTATAAAAGCAAAAAAAGTACTACAATCTGGTTTACGTGCATATATATCTGTATTGTTGTTTCTTCTTTACCAGAAAACAAAACAAAATAACCAACCAATCAAACAAAAAAAACCCCAAAACAAAACACAAAACCTAGTAGTAGGTCACAGAGAAATAGTTTAGCAGACCCTTTCATTTGTTCTTGCAGAAAAATTAATGTCGTTGACCATCATAACTTTAGGCAAATATGTTTTAAAATATTGCCCTTTTGACTTCTCTCGTCCCGGTTTGACCATTTTTTGTATGTGAATAATAGGGTGTGAGTAATTCAGAGAATCACATAATCATAGAATGTCTCGTGCTGGAAGGGACCTTAAAGATCACCTAGTTCCCATCCCTCTGCCATGGGCAAGGACACTTTTCCCTAAATCAGGTGACTCAAGACCAATCTGGCCGTGAAGTTTTCCAGGAATGGGGCATCCACAGCTTCTTTGGGCAACATGTTCAATGCTTCACTACCCTCATGGTAAAGAATTTCTTCCTTATATATAATCTAAATCTATCGCCTTTCAGTTCAAAGCCATTTCACTCCTCCTATCACTACATGCCCCTGTAAAAGTCCCTCTCCATTTTTTTTTGTAGGCCACCTTTAAGTACTGAAAGTTGCTCAAAGTTCTCCCAAGAGCCTTTTTTTCTCACTGCCAAGCAGCCCCAACTCTCTTAGCCTGTCCTTATGGGAGAGGTAATTACACAAAAATTTCTGAGAGGAGTAAGCTGGGGGGAAAAAACAACAACTTCTGAGTAATATTCTGTCATTTTTACCCAATTATTCTCTACAGAGTTCATAAAAGTACTCTCTTGTGCATCATTGAACTTGTTTGTTTGAGTAAGTAGCAATAAGAAGCAGTAAGATTTACTGATTCGAATATTGGTTTTAAGAGAAAATACAGAGATTAAAACAACCTAATGAATTCTCTGAAGATTCCACTGTGCACTTTTTCTTTATTTAATCTTACAGAGCCAAGAAAATTGACAGAAATAGCAATCCAAAACTACTTTTCTATAAACTAGACCTCCTGAATAATATTTCCTTTATAAATTTTCACTTGCAGCACCATAAATAACATGAACACACACTGTACATTACACAGAAATGTAATGTAACTTCTTATGCCCCTTACTACATCCTACAGGAAAAAATACTCACTTTAGATAACAAAACCTTTTTGCTTTCTCAAAAATGTTGTCTCAAAAACTCAAAAATCAGACTGATTTCTCACTTTTGTGGGTAAAATAATTCTGAATTGTTTTATCCTGTAGAAATATTTAGGTTTTAATTTATCATGATAGTACTGGACTTGATACCAGACCTGTTTGTCATAAACAAGAAAGTTGTGTGTAAATCAAAAGACTGCGTGTAAATCCATCAGTCATGAAGTACTTGTTTGTTCGGTTTTTTTCCCCTTTCCTGAGTCCTCAGTCTTGGAGAAAAAGTAACAAGTTGGTATTTATTTGGCCTGTTATTCACAGTACAGGAAAGCAAAGTGCAGCCATCTCCTGGAAGACACTTTTATTCAGAGATATGTGTAGCAGGCAGCTCATGTCTGTACAAAATTAGGAAGAAGAAAGTTCTATTTAAACCACTAACTGTTCTCATGAACCCAGTTTTCCAGCATTCAATTCACACTACAGGCACCAGAATTTCTGTACCTTACTAATATGTCTGCAGAATCTCATAAAGATTTTTTTGTTCAGACCCTGCTAACTTTCACATTCACAGGCTCATTCAATCAGAAAGATTTCTTCCTGTTCTACGACATAATGTCTTCTTGATCATAAATGAGCAATCACTGAAAGCATCATACAAAATCTTTTTAGGGTGGGTGTACTTCACTGTGTCCAGTGAATCACGCTGCAGCACCACTTTTGTATTTTGAAACGTTTACGACTGCTGCTGGAGAAGTCAGAACTAAAAGGCGTCATTGAGTTAAGCTAAAACATCCATATCTGCTACAGGAAAAGAATAGGGGGAAAAATACCTATCTACGGCCTACCACAGAAACAGCTTTGCATTCTTTGCAATTGGAGCATCTCTGACACTTACTAAACCTTGTTCCCAGGGTTAACATAAGTAGCACAAACATGCTACTTTGTCACTCACAACATTAGCTCCTTGTTTTTCTGCATGGGGGATGTGGGATTATCCAGTAATGTGGGCTTTTTCTATCCTTTAGCACAAACACACATCATTTGGGAACGTGCAGAGTTGTAGCACAGCTGCGCATGCCATCCCCTCCCTTAGCGGGACTAATGGCCAACCCTGAGCAAGCGGAATGTGCAGGCAGCCTGACTGTAAACAGACTACATTTGTAAACAATGTGTATACAAGGTAAACTACAGGATTCTCAAATTAATTCTGAGAATCTGATTCACGAAAAAGAAAACTCCCTTGCTGAGAATAAAAATTTCACATAGGAAAATGTGCTACAGCTCACATTTCCAAAATAGGCACCTGAATTTCATGCACTAAACTAGGAGTTTAATAAAGATATGCCTAAAACTATGTAGCATGATCACACAGGAAAAGAAGTAGCAATCTATGCTGAAGTTAGGGTTTAGAAAATCAATAATTTCAAGAATTTTACATATTTCTGAAAGTACATTTATAATACACATAGGTGATTAGGAAAGTACTAGTTCTAAGCAAGTATTAATCTCTGACTTGAACTGGGCCACACTGAGTGTGGGTTACGTATATGCTGCAAAAAGTAAACATGTTTAATATCTCTTTTAAAACTGTATTTCATAATGTACAATCTACGGAAAAATGAGAAACACTTTCAGTAACAATAATAAGCATGAATAACACATAGATACTGTAAGAATTTTTTTAATTGGAGGATCATCTGCCTTATTTTGAAAGTTGAAAAGTTCAATATTGGGGTTTTTTATACCACATAATCCTGTATGAAGAATTTGAATATGACAATTCAAGGTAGACAGCCTCTTCAGTGGTAAACAATGTGTTCATTTTCTGTTCCTCAATGTGTAATTTCAAAATCATTATGTTATTCAAAGTTGAAATATAAAATTATGTGAAATATTACACCGTCACCAATTATGATTCAGCAGCCTGACATAACTATGTTCCCTCAGCATTCACACAATTAAACATGTGACTATTGCTGATGCTGGCGGAAAAATCAATGGATGATTAATACTATGGAAATGCCAACGACAGTGTCAAGATTGGACTGAGAGGATTGAAAATGAATTGCTGACACTAGCAAATACTTTGGGAATATATAATAGTGAAAAAAATGGAAAAAAAGATAGCCATTTATTATTACTGAGCTTTATTGACTATCAGGAAGGAAGGTTTACACCCTGAGTAAGAAAAAAGAGACAATCTACAATGTATCATTGAAAAATAAGAGATGATGTCCTTGATCAGTTATGCTACTTTTATTTTTTCTTCTTTGCAAATATTACACAGTAATGATTTCTCCATATAGCATATCTATAACACAGAGTTGAAGAAGTAATATATCAGTTGATATCAGTTGTAAACTGATATGATAACAGATAACAGCATTAGAATGGAATTAAACTCCTCTGGTCTTTCACTGCAACACCTTGAGTTTAAAAAAGAAGTCTTTAATCTAGTATTCTTCACTTGAAATAGAAGTGAATTTACTAATGGATCTGCCTTTCCCTCATTAATAACCCTAGGAAAGACTTCTGTTTAACAAACAAACCATATAATTGTACAGTTCCTGCTTCACACCACAGTCACAGCTATCTCTACCTGGAACCATCTGGAGTTGCTAAGACACTCTACTTATTCTGGAGTCATGTTCTTTGTAAGCAGAGGGCATCTATGTTTATCTTCATCCAAAGAGGAACCTCCTTTTGCATTTGGAGATGGTTCATTCCAAAAGGGGTGGGAACTCTTACATTCAGCTCCCTGACAACAGATGTTGAATTCAGCAAATGCCTTAAAAAAGTACTAGCAGCTGGGGTCAAAGTGCCTTTTCATGACATGAACTATCATGGTGTGAATTTTGGGGCCTAAAACTATTGTCAGCAGAGTAACTGTTATAGTGTATTTCTCAAGTAACAATTCTGACAAACACTGTTGGCAGATGATTTTAACGGTCATAGAAAGCAGAGCAATACAGATGCTAATATTAATATTTCATAAAACCTATCTGCTAAAGCAATTATATATAGTTATAAAATTGTAAAATCATAAAAATCTTTTTTTACTGTGATTTTTCTAATATAATACAATATTAGTTCAAGCAGGAGATGTTTTTCATGCTTTTCAGAGAAAATATGTTCTTTTCTCTTTCACAAGTTGTCTCCAAAAACCAATCCATTATTTTTCTATTTGGATCTTTTTTAGTTGACTATATACCTGATAAAATATATTTTCTTCATGTTCCAGTATGGGCATGTGGATGGATACAATTCATTAACTGACATAAGTGAATCAAGTATAAATATGTACTGTATTCAGAACAAATGATACTAAATATAACATTAATTCAAGAAAGAGATATACTATGTAATTGAATTTTCTCTTACGTACATGAGCTGCAGTTGCAGTGCAGCAAATGTTTCTTCATATCATTGCACATATCTCAGTTTATAAAGATCACAATTTCAGTTAGGAACTATGGAGTTAAGTAGTCACACTAATCTTTCAAGCTATATTTAAAATTAAAACCAAACAAGTCAATCAAACAAACAAATTAAATTCCTATGTTTCTCTACTTCTTTTCCATTGTTCTTTCCTTACAGTGTTCTGAAATCACCATAGGAAAATATTCAACATAATTTTCTCTTATTTTTCCTTCATGAGGGCTCTTGCGGCAAGTTCAGATGCCACAGCATCTCTTATTGAGGTTTTTGAGATTTTCATTCTGAGACATTCCCTAAAATTGTCTCTCACTGACAACACTGTTTATTTTTTCAAACCCTGGTTGTATTGTGCCTCAAAAAAAACATTATTCAAGCTTCTTGAGCTATTCTGTCCACTATAGATGTTTTCCAGGCTTCTATTCATTTTTCCTACCTTTTCATAATCTCTGCCTCTAGTGTTCCTCATACCAGCAGTAAAGAGTAAAGGTGAAGGATGATGTCTGATTTAATGGCACTATTGAAGACTATTCCCTAAGAATGCTCTGAAAGAGACTTGCTCAAAATATGAATTACAAAACCTAGAAGATTAATTTCAGTGGCAGGCTCTGACTTTTATAGAGACTGATGGTCCCCCTAACCTTTGATATAATGAAATGGTCTGTTTTTAAAAACAAAAGAGACATAATCTTCAGATATTTTTCTAAATGAGCCATGCAATCCAGAGACTTGCTGTGATTTCCTTCTTTGAGGGTTGGGAATATGTTGAAAGAGGTGTCAGATTAATTTAGATCTATTACATAATATGATTCATCTGAGACAAGTTCTTTTTACAATATTTTTTTCTCCTAAAAACTCAATTTTTTTCCATAAGCTTAAAATATCAGTACTGAGGCAAGTATTGTTTAATGTCTTTATCAATGACATAGACAAAGGGATCGAATGCATCCTCAGGAAATTTGCAGGTGACACCAAGGTGAGTGGCACGATTGACACTTCTGAAAGTTGGGATGCCATCCAGAGGGATCTGACTAAACTCAAATTGGCCCATTGGGTAAGATACTGGATTAGTAAAAGTGTTGTTGGGTCAGAACCAACTCATGTGTGTGTGGTATGTGTGTGTGCACAGGTGGAGGGGGCAAGGGAGGGTTCAAACCTCACAAAGGTGAGGTGATGTTGTATCCCTCATGGCAGGCCCCTGGAGCCCACATGAGGAAGCCGTGGAGCAGCTGTCGGTCACAAACAGCCTGGGAAAACTATAACACAGCACACCTGCTGGAGCCCCTAAGCCAGGCTCGGATTTGCAGGGTCAGTGAGAACACTCCCCCTCACCCTGGCCTGGATCCCACAGTGGCTGGTGGGCCAGAGGCAGGGTTGGACATAAGGACCAGAGCAGATAAAATAAAATGCATGTGCTCTCCATGTCGTTGTGGCCCTGGACATGTGAGAGCTGGACTTCCACAAAGATCCGATGGTAGCTATATAATAATCTTTCTCTTTCTTGTTTTCCTTCTTCTTTCTTCTTTCTCCCTTCTCTTCTCTCTCTTTGCTCCTTTCTTGATGTTATGGGTATCTTAAGGCTGGTGGGAGTCAATCTTGCCAACTTGTAGGGGTTGTTGTATGCTGGATCAGTGGTTGTGGAATGCTTTGTTTTGACTGCATGATACCCTTTTGAAATTTTGCCAAATTCTCTTATTTTCTCCCCTAAATTATCAGTAAAAATATCTCTTGAGGAAAAGTGTGTAACTTCTTCTCTTTATGCTATCTCAAGGTATTAAAGAACCCTGTATGTTATTAAAAGTAAATCTCCCAGCTGAGCTTGTGGCCCCAGGGCTGGGGTGTTACATATGGTCATCTCATGAGGTTTAACAAGATCAAGTGCAAGGTGCTGCACCTGGGTCAGGGCAACTTCTGGTATCAGTGCAGGCTGGGGGATGAATGGATCAGAGCAGAAAATATTTGAGTATCATAAATGTTACACTACAAAAGTCTCACCTGCGTTTTTTCTTGTTCTAGTAGTCACTGTTTATGCAAAATAAAGCCGTGTAGAACATATGACACCTTTGTCTCCTGACTTCCACAATAGGCTAAATAGGCGATTTTTTTTTCTTCTTTTACTGTAATGTCTTCAGGTGAGTAGTGTAAGCTTCCTGACATTGATCTACTGAAGATCTTCAAGCAACCTTGACAGAGCAATTTAAGTCAGTTTAAACTAAGATTGCTTGTACCATACCTGTGGTGCAGATAAATAAAGGAGTTTATAGTAATAAAGACTTTTCTGATATTCTCATTCTGAATTTTTTGTAAGCACAAAAACTAACTTTTTATTAAAAAAAAAAAAGATATATGAGGGTATAGATAGATGTATTACACTTTAAGTGCCCTGTAAGATGTAGTTTCTTATCACAGAAAGATTTATATCCCATGATCTCAAAGATACATTGCTTTTTACAGATGCTATTGCAGCTGGGGAGAAGGGAATGGTAAACAGTTTGCCACTTCTGTGGAAGAGAGATATCTGGTTTGCTAAGTATTTTTAAGTGCAAAGTAATGAATCATATTAATCACATCCAGGCTCAAGTAGAGATTTAAGATGGCTTTCACCTAACATATATCAACCCTACTTTATCATATAGTGGTAAGACATGCACTAACGTGACTTTATGTTTGTTTGTGTGTGTGTGTGCATGTGTTCTCACACACACATTCACTCATGGATTTGGGATCAAGAGGGTAAGGGACAGAGGAAAGTAACTAAACCCTCTCTTCTAAGCTTTTTGATTCTTTTCTCTAGGGAAACATTTAGCTGCTCATTGCTCTCTGAAAACACTGAATCATCTTAAATGGAATAGAGGCTTGCAATATATTATCTAAATGCTCAGCATCAAGCCTGGTTCAGCCTTGGGAATGATATAGGGTTATTATGAAATCCTTCTTTTCAGCACTGTGCAAGCTTTCTGTGGTTAATTTTTTTCCTGTAAGCAGAACTTCCAAATTAAAATAAGTTGTATTTCTGCAGTAGTAATATCATAATGCCCTATTGATTTTGAAGGGTTTAACACCATCTGGTCTGTACAAAAGATTCCTTTGTAGACAGAAAGGGCTTTCTGCAATTACCTGTGGAGCCAACATGAAATTTTAAAAAGGAGAGTGACATACTATCATTGAACTCTTAATTCTGATGCTGGCAATTTTCTCTGCTTTTTTTTTTTTTTTTTTTTTTTTTGATAAGTCAGTCTTATTCATGGCTATACTGTAGAAATCCATCTTAAGAGCTGAAAATAGCTAAGATCAAGACTAGGAGCCAAGGAGAAGGCATGGTGGAGACACACCCATCTCAATGAAACGGAAAAGCGATTTTCAGTTAGTACCACTATCCAGATGCCTGCAAGAGAGATGGGTCAGATAGGTGAACTGAGGTTTTAAACTACTTTGACAGTTAAAGTATAGATGTCCTTGCAAGACAGCAATTCCCCTCCTGCTAGAACCTCAAAGCATTTTGCTAGTCCTCCAAGAAACCTTTCTGAAGAATAATTTCAGATACTTCCTTCTCATTTAGCTGGAAATAGATTTTGGTTCATTTTTATTTATTTCTTTGGTTTGTTTAATTTTTTTCTTTGCAACACTGAATAATTAGCTTTCCTTATTTCAGTGTTTAAGATATTAGGTTTGATCATGATAGCTTTTGTGAGCCATTTAGATTATTGTTCTCTAGCATATCATTTCACAACTGAGAATTACTTCTAGGAGGTGAAATGAGGATGGAAGAGGAAAGAAGGCAGAGAAAAAGTTCACAGATATTGACCTGAGTATTTGAATGTAAAGAAGAGTTGTCCCACTGTTACTGTAACTTCCAAGGAGCTTTAAGAGTTGAAAACCATGTGAGATCTTTGGAGAAACACATAAACAATACAGCCATGAAGCTCCAAACATTCCACTCTGTTTCTATGAAAAAAATAGGTATCTGCTGTAGTTTTAGTAGAAAAAAATGCATCTATTTCCACCCATCATACAATCTTTACAGTTATCTTACATTAAGAAAACACTGCCTTAAACTACTTTTGGAAAGTGAGACTTGTAGCACCTAGTTGAAATCTTCAAGGGAAACATGACTAGAACAGTGCTTTTTCAGGCAGTATTTCACATCACATATTGAGAAACATATTTTATACTAAAATACAAAGGAAGGCTTTGAAAATTGCTCTTTAACTTTTGTAAGAAACTCAGTATAAAACCTGCTGCTACTGGGTTTTCCTATTTTTTGTCTTCTCTTCCCCTCAGACCCACATTGGAGTTCTGTAACTTTATACTGGCTTATATGAGTTTGGAGTGTAGGGATACAATGCTTTGAACTGAGCATTAATGGGTAATTTTTTTCCTTTCCTCCACATCCAGTCATTATCTTTTGGATAAAAAAACCCCACAGATTGATAGATAGCAGCTGTGACTCAGAGTTTTGGCTAAGTACAGCTGAGAACTAGTGTTCTCAAAACCACCCCTAAACAGAAACAGACAAAATAAGATTATGTGAAAAATACTTTGTTTTAAGATAGCTCTTCTTTATATTTCAGGAGACTGGTGTGGGGGAGTATTTATTGCTTTCTTTCTTTCCAGAAGTGTAATTTATATTTCTATAGAGACAATACAGGTAAGGCCTCTGGAAGATGAGATAGGAAAGTGACATTGGAAAAAAAGGAACTAATTTGAATGAAGAAAAAAATAAAAATAATGGGGAATTAGCCTTCTAAAACAGTTTTTACTTACTTAGAAAAGAATATAAAATACATTGGAATAAATGTCAAAAACTTAGCTATAGAAGATATATCTTTTGTGAGCTTGATAGTATGTCCCTCTCGACTGTTAAAGTCCCTCTTAGGAACAATATCATACCTTGTACTGATATAACCAACTCAGAATCAATCAGAAAATACAGAGTTGGTGTGAAAGGGTGATTTAAGCTATGTCTAAAGTTTTTGATGTATTTCTATATACAGAATTTGAAACCTACATTCCTAATATTAATGTTGCATAGGATTACAGATTTAACTGTCTCTGACAAAGCTACATGATCAAAAATAACACAGTGATGCTTGAATCCATCATGCCACTGAAGCATTCCTGTACTATCAGAGTATTAAAGCTGTTGTTTTAATTATTGGGCACATGAACAGTTACTGCTTGCTAATATAAAATCTTAATGTGATAAAAGTAAGAAATTAGTCATCCTCAGAGATTCCCTTTCCGCATTTGGTTGTGTTTACAACCTTTGCCTCTGTAAGAGATCAGAGATACTAGCTATATCTTCCACTCCGGATATAGATAACACCCAAAAGTAAAATAAATGTTATGGTTTTATTTCTGTAATTGTGGTTCTTATACATCTACATCTAAAATTAGTCTTGTTCAGGGACTGGTGGTTTTCCTTTAGGTTATTTTTCTGTGAGTTTTTTGTTTGTTTGTTTGTGGGGGATTTTTTGGGGGGGTGATGTGGGAGGGTAGTTTTTTAATTATTTCAATATTATTACTTACACTAAGCATGGAGGATATTGAGGGAAGTCCTCATTGCAGTTACAACTTCCTCATGAGGGGAAGAGGAGGGGCAGGCACTGATCTCCTCTCTGCGCTGACCAGTGACAGGACCTGAGGGAATGGCCTGAAGTTGTGTCAGGGAAGGTTTGGGTTAGATATTAGAAAAAGTTTCTTCACCTAGAGGATGGTTGGGCACTGGAACAGGCTCCTCAGGGAAGTGGCAACAAACCTGACAGAAGCATTTGGACAATGTTCCCAGGCACATGGTGTGACTCTTGGGGGTGGTCTTGCCCAGGATCAGAAGCTGGACTTGATGATCCTTGTGGGTCCCTTCCAGCTTGACATATTTTGTGATTTTGTGAAATAAATTGGACTGTGGAGTTATTACATGATTCAACATTAGGTTTACAGGAATATCTATGCAGTTGAATTCTGCTTCTGCAAATACACTTAAAAGTGTGCTTTAAGCACAAAAGTCATCCAATGAACCAGCCAGAAGTTTGAATTAAGCATGTACATTATATTTCCCATGCTGTATACATACATATGGAAGGAAAATATGACATCAATCCAAAATTAGATACACTTTTATACAAAATATTTTGGTTTGAAGTCCTGTGACTACATACTCTTAGTACAATGTTTTTTAGCAAGAAAATGATACCACATCTTTTAAAAAGGTTACAAGAACATTTTCATGATAAGATAGAATTTTTTTCATGCTCATAATGTACTGGAACATTCCAGTTTTTGAGTTAAACTTACACATTGCCCTAGGTTTTCTGAGGAATCTGATATTTAAAGATTAGACAAGTTTGGGAATTTTCTTAATTTTATTCTGAATTGGACATGACAGTGCATAGTTAAAATTGTTTAGTATCATTAGACGTGTCAGTTCCCTTACCCTCTCCTTCCATGAGAAATGCTCTAGTTCCTTAATCAGTAATTGTAGGAAACTACAGTGGAGTAGTGGAGGCCAGGATTTTCTCAATTGAATCTATATTGGGATGGTTAATTGTACAGTTATGAATTGAAAAGACAGGTTGGATGTCACTGTCATCAATCAACTGTATGCACAATCAGTGCTTGATGCACAACCTGAGCTGAGGACACTGGCAAAGCATTTCATTAGCACTGGATGCAGGAAGTTCCTTTATGTCCACCCTGGCCTCCCTCCTATTCCATGGTCCGGTAACAGAGAAGGGAGAGCCATGCATGCATCCATCTGTGACCACTGGAACTCAGAAACTGTTCTGTCTCAACCTCCATAAATAACTTTGCTCTAAGTGGTTTGACATTTTTATGTGATTGTGCAAGTCTTTCTCCAGACTTTAATATTTGTCTTGGTAAAGTGTCCCATGTCTTATATCCAGGTTTGTGTAGGAAAGGTTTTTGCACGAAAAAAATGAGTTTATATTAATAGAAGTATTCTGTTGATTGGGTTACTTTGGGTTAGAATTGGTGCAATATATGAAAAATATGCAAAATTCTTTTAACTTAGACCTCATTTGATTTCTATATTGTACTAAGTTCTGTTCCATTTTTATATAGTTATTTTCTGTAATTTCATTTCTAATTATCTAATATTAGCTTTGTACATTTCTCTAATTTCTTAATTAGGAAAAGCAACTTAAGTTATAGCTCCTATAATAAACAAATCAATCAACACACATAGCGCAGGAGTTTTAGTACATTTTAATCAGGTGAATGCTGTGACTTTTGAAAGTGTATGTGTACAACCTTACACACATGTATTATGTGTTGTACACCCACATTATGTGCAATAAGATGTATCACCTTGAAAATTATGGTGTCTTGGTCTATTTACTATACTGGGTCTATTTACCATACAGTGATTGCTGAAAGCCTAAAAGATATTTTTTCTAGAGAAGGGTACTCATGCTGGTAAGTCTACTATTTCAGTAGTGAATCCAGATTACAACAACTAATGTAAAGCATCCTCGAGAGGACCAGTTATTGAGAACAGATAAGATAATTGCACTTATCTCATGCAATAAGGAAACATTATTCCCACATCTCTTACAGAGTGAGAACTGGAATAGTTCTGAATTCTGATAAGGAGTAGAAATTGGGGGTAATTGTGCCTGAGATGTAGGCACACAGGCAGTGTAGGGTCCTGAGAAAAAGGTTCTGGAAACATCTGAAAAGTCATCTACCTTTCCTTTTTTATTAATTAGGGATTTATCATATTTAATTTCTCCTTTTTTGGTAACATTTTTGTCAATTGCACTTAGAAGTGTTAGTGCTCTGTATCAGTGAAATTCAGGCAAGATTCAAGAAAACTCTGAAGATATATTGCTTGGAGAAACTTTCCTATTATAACAAGTTTTGCCAGTTCAAATACAGGTGAGGTTAAAAGTTACTAATGCCCTTCAAAGCTGCAATGAGCAACATTGAAATAATGAAGCAATTCATGAGCAATAATGAAATAGATGTTCTTGTCAGTGTGAATGGGCAAAGTTGTCTGGATTACCACCTCCAAAAAAAAGTAAAAAATCACGAATGGATATCAGACAGAGTAGAATTAGATGATCTGAAATTCTTATTATTTAACATGTAACCTCTACTCAGAAATAATTGTGTCATCTTCTGTACTTTGCCTAACCACATAATAAATGACAATTATCCATTCCTTGTTGAGACTGATTTTAATCTACCTTTTGACCAATAGTAAACCTCCTTTATTGGTTTCTAGCACATTTTGTAGTACATCATAAAAAAAAAAAAAAAAAAGTCTCAGCCTGTTTGACCCTGGAAATTACTATAGTAATTTTAAAAGAATTTTATGCTGTAGCCTCTCTACTTCAGTACTTGAGTCAAAGATATTTTTTCTTTACCTTATCTTGAGAAGCAGGTTAGAAAAATTAATTTCCTGTGCTCCTGATCTAGTACTAATTATTGATGAAGGTGCAATTCACCTGCAAGTTATATCTTGGACTGAAAGCAAAGGATGCAAGACCAATTATCCAAAATTTAAATCCAAACAGGAATTGCAATAAATGATTTATGCATTTTGCTTAAAGAGAAAAAAATAAATGGGATGCTAGATCCTTAAATCTCATTTTTGATTGTATAATACACAACTGAAAACAGTAAAAGGAAGGTTGAAAGAAAAATAGTAAGCTTTTAGACCAAATTTGGGAAGAAAGAGATTATAAAAGAGAGAACGAAAAAATGAAAAGCAGAAATTGCTACAAAACTCTTTAATGCAACGAGTCAGGAAAGCAAAAAAAAAAAAAAGTATAAATTCATATTAAAAATACTTATTTTAATTTAGTGAATCAAGGCACTAAAAAGTATTATTTCCTGAAGAATAAGAGTCATAAGGAAAAAAGTATAATAACAGTTTTAAATTCAATTACTGTATTCTTTCCCCACCAATGTTATCAGTTTAAAGTTTACATCTGTTAAATATCAACTCCCAAGAAACTTAAGTAAACTTAAGGAAAGGACTCGATGTAATTATTAAGAAAACTAGAATAATATAAGCTCATCCTCCTGAACTGGGGGAGCAAGGAATCTTACAACACTTGATTCAGCAGTTTGGTACTACCCTGTGTATTTACTTCAACTGGACCAAAGTTACTTTCTTCCCTGTATTTTTCTTCCCAGCACAAGAGAGAGAACAGCAGCTACTCTGCAAAATGAAAAAGGAAGTAGAATTTTTCTCTTCTTTGTATTGCAAGTTGCTCTTTATTGCCAAGGTAACCATATAAAATTCAGACAGGGAAATGAGTAAGAATCTTCCCTGGGATATGCAGTAGGATAGAGGACTGCTAACTTGGAATGAGTGAAATGATGCTCAGAGAGGCTAACAAAGCCAGTTACACTGGGGCACACAGGTGTCAGAAGAGTTTACACTCTAAAGGCCAGAGAAGAGAGGGAACTGCAAGTGCAGAACCAATTCCAAAAGAAACAGAAGAATGCAGGAAGAATGCAGTAGTCTCTTCGGAAAAATATCAGGACTACCACATGAAATGGGGAGTTTGTAAAACTATCTGTAAGTCAGTCCATAGCTTTGGGGAGATATTTTGTCCTCTGCAATACAGAGGAAACAAAATTTCAGGATATCGGTCTTCAGCTTCAAAGACAAACATATATCTGAAACTACTTAGCAAGACTTAAGGAAATAAAGGATTTTCCTTGTGTCATGAGCATATTTCTTGATGTTCTTGTTTTCTGAAGGAATAGGGTCTCATTCTTTAAGTAAATCTGATTACTCCCTGAAATCTGTCAGAGATTTTATTACCATAAACTCATATTCTGAAACATCTTGTAATTATTTCCAGGGATTCCACAACCAAATGGAGCATAACTGAATCATATGGCACAGATTAACATATGCAGTCTTCTATCTTTGTTTACTTCTGCTTCAAAAAGAAAAAACAAACACACAGAATCATCTCTGAGTTTCTTAAATTCCCCATGTAGTAAAATGGTGAATGCAGTACCACGGTTCAGCTTTTCCAGTACTCAGCTGTGTGTAATACTGATGCCCATGCCCTACATGTCACTTCTGCTCTACTTTGTTGTGTCAGGTTTTTTGTATATGAGTACTGATAATTCATCAGACCCAATTTGTTACAGCAAAACACTATTCTTTGTGGAAAAAGTGTCAATCTCTGAATTAAATTTATATAGGGAGAAAAACTCTTCTGATTTCAAGCTTACAATTCCTCTTTGGAATACCACTTACATAAAGAGGTTGTCATTTATGTTTTTTTGCTGGGTTTTACTTTGCTTCTCAAGCTACATGATTATTCAAAAGCCAGATGTGTGACATAAAAACTAATTTGTATGAAAAGAAAATAAATGCCTAGAAAACAGAGTATATTGGGGTTTTTTTGAGAAGAAATGTAAACCAGAAGCATAAGATGAACAGATTTAACTTATTTCCCTAGTGGCTGGAAGCAACCAAGAAGGTAATCAAAGCAAACAATCAACCATCATATTTGTAATCTATCCTGTACCTCAAAAAAGATGGGTTTTCATATACTAATATGGTAAAGTGTGGATGCACACTTTTTCTTTTTCAGACAACTTAATTGGAAGTAAGAACTTTCTCAGAATCCTGATATGAAGGGAAAGAGGCATGTGTATTGCGTTTCTGAGCAGGTCTTATGTACATTCTCTTGCTTTTTACAAAAGAAATAATTTCCACTTCAAGGTATTTCATAGCTCATAAATTTGAAAACTTGGTATCTTTAAAGTAACATGACATATTGTGCATTTTCAGTTTGTAGTTTACCATCACAAGTGGAGTACCAGCACAGCTTAGAGCTATATTTTAACTTATATTATTTTTACAACTTACATTGCAGTTCCAGTAAATAGCTACTGCAACCTTGATAAGCTTATTGGTCTCTTCCCAAAATTCTTCTTCTTCCAGAAAGGGAAGGAACATCAATAGGGAGAAGAAATCTGGTTGTCTTTTATTTATCTAATGAAGCAAACCAGCAAAGTCATCAGGAATCAAACATACAGAAGAATACCAAAGCATTAGAGAGTACTCATCACCCTACTATAGTGGTTGTAAGAGCTCAAAGTTCATCACAAAATGAATATGAAATATTTTTCAGTGAAGTGGTATACTTAAGAAAAGAATATATACTTAAAAGGATCTCTCCATTGAGACTATTTTCATCATTCTTAAGACACAGATATTGTAAGAATGAGACTTTGCCAGTAATATCATCTAAAAATGGTAGAAAAACGTTCTAAGAGAAAGATTTGATTAGTCAAGAGAAACTTTGCTGAACACAGAGACCTTGGAAAAATATATAGAAAAGAGGGAGACAGAAAAAAAAACATGTTTAGCTTGTACTGCCTGGGGCTTCTTCTATCTTTCTCTGATTAATGATGAATGTCATTTATGAGTGAGACCCAAGCTTTCTCAGCACTCACAGATGCACCTGTACCACAGGCTAAGGGTGAGGTGAGGAAATCAGTGTTGATTTCCGTGACTGATTCCTCTTCCTGTAGGATGCATGATAAATGCAGGAAGCTTCTAAGGATGAGACATTTCTTCCTGGGTGTGTCTTTCAGCTCCTCTTTAATCAGGTGTACTGGATCATCACAAGGGGTTCAATGGATCACTGTGCTAGGTCTTGGGAAAAAGTTTCCTCGGAAGACATAATTGCAATATGCTGGGTGGCCTTTTTCTGTCTTGTTCTTGACATGCACAGGGCTTATCTAGAAGACTTATGTTCTGATGTTGCAATTCTGGCAGATGATATTAGTGATTTAAGAAGGACCTGTTGGAGACCTGAAAGCTCTCCACTCTTAAACTGAAAAATCTATAGTAGTGCAACTCTGCTGGGGATTTCTCCATGATTTATTCTTACTAATCAAAAAAGTTGCAGCCTCTATTTCCAATTGATTCCATGTTTGAGATTTTACCTAGTGTTTCTGCATAAAAAGAAACACAGCTAGTCAGGAAACAACTGAATGCAAAAGATGAAGTGTGTGCAGATACACAGAGACAAACCCAAACCTAATTTAAAGATACATTTTAAAATTTCAGAAAATTAATATTTAACACTTCCCTAATTCTTAACCATGGCTAACTGTGACCGAGTTCACATAGATGAACACTGCTCATTATCAGTCACTCACCCAATTCAGGATATTAACTGGACACATCTTTTCAAAAACCATTGACAAAATGGAAAAAAATCAATATTTCTTGACATTAATGGCAGCAAAATTCAAATTATGTAGAGAACAATCATGCTGCTTAGTACTTTCTGATTCAATTTACTGAATGTTACATTGAAAATTGTGTGCATTTCAAAAATTATGTTGGAAAGCCATAATGTAAAATCACATTGTTGTGGGAGTTGGTGTTTTTTTAAATTATTTTTAGTCTAGGGACTGAAGTCATTAATTCCATTTTTAATTTAATTAACATGCTAGAATATACACTTCCTGGAACAAATAAGTTCACCTTGAAATACCTCAACAGAATAACAAAGATAGAAGCATGGGAGTACTTATAATTTAGTATTGAATTACATTTTTTAAAGACATTCATATGTACTTTAAGTGTCAACTCTTTACCAAAGGAACAGATTTTTTTTCCAGGAAAAAACAGTGATATCTTCCATTCTTGCTTGAACACTGACTCAATTATGATGCAAGTTAGAGTTATAATTGCACAAGAAACTATGTGCTGAAGAGAAAAACCGCTAAGTTCATGCAGTCTAAATAAAGCAAGCAAGTTGGATTTAAGGATGATAGACATAAACTGATGGGCTCTGATGAGATGCAACCACAAGTTCTGAGGGAGTTGGCTGAAGTCATTCAGAGGTGCATGATGACTGGAAGAAAGAAAATGTCATTCCTGTCTTCAAGAAAGGCAAGAAGGAAGGCTCAGGAAACTACAGACCAGACAGATTTTTCTTGATTCCTGGGTAGGTGATGGAGCAGCAAATCCTGAAATTCATTTCTAGACACATGAAGGATAAGCAGGTGATGAGGAGTAGTCAGCCCAATTTCACCACGGTTGTTATGCTTGATCAGTTTGTTCATAAAATCATAGAGAATTTAGATTGGAAAAGGGTCATGGAGTCCAACTGTTAACCTAACACTACAAAGCATATCGATCAAGGATCACCTCTACACCTCTTTTAAAAAGTATCTCCAAGGATGCTGACTCCACCCCTTGCCTGGGCAGCCTGCTTGATAACCCATTCAATAAAGAAAGACCTCCTGCAGTGCAGCTTGACTCTGTTTCCTCTTTACTTACTCCTTGTTACTTGGGAAAAGAGACCAGTCCCCACCTCGTTACAATCTCTTTTCAAGTGACTGTAGAAAATGATAAGGTCTCACCCCAGGTGTCCTTTTTTCTAGGCTAAACAACCGCAGTTCCCAAAGCTACTTCTCATAAAACTTGAGCTCCAGACCCTTCACCAGCTTTGTTGCCCTTCTCTGGACTCACTCCACCACCTCAATGTCCTTCTTGCAGTGAGAGGACCAAAACTGAACACAGGATTTAAGGTGTGGCCTCACCTGTGCCAAGTACATCACTGCCCTGGTCATGCTGGCCACACTATTTCTGATACAATCCAGGGTGCTACTGGCCATTTTGGCCACCTGGGCACACTGCTGGCTCATGTTCAGCTGCTGGCAGCCAGAACCATTTTCCACTGGGCAGCTTTGCAGCTACTCTTACCCAAGACTGTAGCATTTCTTGGTGTTGTTGAGACAAATAGGACCCAGCACCCTGTTTTGTTGAATCTCAGATAATCTTGATAACCTTCTATGAAAAAGTTGCTTGTCTGGTAGGTGAGGGGAAAGAAGTGTATACTCTTTACTTTGATCCTGTTTGATAAGATCCACTTAGAGAAGAAATATGGGCAGGATAAACAGTGAGGTTAATTGAAAACTATCTGAACCTCTAGGGCCAGAGAGTAGCACACTGTCTAGTTGGAGACGAGCAAATAGCAGTGGAGCCCAGAGATTAGTACTGGGTCCAATCCTGTACAACATCTTCATTAGTGACCTGGATGGTGGTGCACTTTGTACTCTCAGGAAGTCTGCAGATGATACAACCTGGGAAGCTGGCATGATACACATGCCAGAAGGAGCTCAACAGGCTGGAGAAATGGGCTGACAGGAACCTCATGCAGCTGAATAAAGGGAAGTGTCAAGTCCTGCACCTGCAGAGAAAAAACCCTCATACACCAGTCCATGTTGGGGTTGACTGGCCGGAAAAGGACTTTGCAGGAACGTTAACTTTGTGGACACCAAAACAGAACATGAGCCAGCAATGGGCCCTTGCAGATAAAAAGGCTAACAGTATCCTGGTCTACATTACAAGAGTGTTGCAAACAGGCTGAGGAAGGTGATCCTTTCCCTGTGCTCAGAGCTAGTGAGACAACATCTAGAATACTGTGTCCAGTTCCAGGGAAACCTCAGTACAAGAGGGTCATGGACATACTGGAAGGAGTCCAACAAAAGGCTACCAGGATGATTAGGGGACCTGGATCATCCCAGGTATGAAGATAAGAATAGAGAGCTGGGTCTGTTCAACCCAAAGAAGAGCAGGCTTAGGAGGGTGGATCTCATCAATATATATAAATACCTTAAGGGATGGTGCATGGAAGACAGAATCAGGCTCTTTTCAATGGTGTCCAGAGGCAATGGACACAAACTGAAACACAGGAGTTTCCTTCTGAATATGAGGAAACACTTTTTCACTTTGACAAAGGCAGAACACCAGCACAGGTTGCCCAGAGAGGTTGTGGAAAGTCCATCTTCAGAGATATTCAAAAGCTATCTGAACCCAGTCCTGAGCAACCTGTTCTAGGTGGCTGCACTTGAGTAAGGAGTTCAACCACATGACTTCCAGAGTTTTCTTCCACAGTCAACCATTATGTGATCCTATGATGCTGTGAAAGTAATTTCTTGAATTATTAGCAGCACATTATTTGCAAGCAGTCAATGCAGAATACTTTCAAGATCAGTACCTGCAATATAGTAGATAAACAATGCTGCAGAGCACTTAAATGCCATTAGCAACCCCTTGCAAGTTTCTGAACATCTGCTATAGCTAATTCCAAAAAGCTCTAATCCCATAAGCATACTCAGAGTTCGGTGCACCCGCACATAACCACACCGACAGCAGCTGTGGGTCCAGGCTCCTCCTCTTAGGCAGTGCCCTTGAGACTGCTTGGTTCTGCTGATGGCTCTCTTCCTCCTCAGCACTGTCAGTTTTGAGGCACACATCCCTACGTATTTGACAGTTTTGGTTCTCCAGTCATATGTAGAGGTTTTACACTTGTTCTTGTTTTACCATCTTCTGCTACTGAGGCCATGAGTGCAAGATGGGCGCCCCACAGCTACTGACAGTGTTCATTCCCTATTACATCTCTGTGGTAGCCTGTTCACATAGCCCCAGTGAAGTAACTTTTCATACAGGTGTATACTCTACAAATACATCATGTGACTACTTTCCACTTTTTTTTTTTTTGATCAAAAATGAGTATTTTAACAGAACATTAAAAGAATACTGTAAAGCATATATACTAAGTCTGACAACTGCTGTAATCAGTAAACAGCAGCAGGAGCAGTAGAGACAGCAGCAGTAGTTTTCAGCTATCTGAGGCTCACGGTGGTGAGGTCCAGAATATTAAGATTCCACTGTATTTTCTGAACTGCCTAGGAGAAGAAAGAAAACAAACTCTAGAGGCCAAGGCAGAAGCAGCTTTGATCCTCTGTCTCCCTAATGAGGTTTCTAATGAAATACCCTACAAAAAAAATATGCCTGAAAAAAACCCTGAGCCCTGCTTATACTTCAAGAACAAACTTGTTGTTTTCCTGTTGCCACTGGCTGACTTGTATCAAAGAGATGGAAAGCAAGTTGAGCCTCACTATGTGCCCTTGATCAATAAGCTCAAAAAGAATCTGAAAGCAGTGAATAGTGTCAGTATGTAATTTTTAACCTGCTGAAACTCATCAAGGCCAAAATCCTGTAGCTTGGGATTCAATCTAGTAGGTCTGCTAGAGGCAGAAGCTATTTTTCTGTGCTGAGAGGCTTAAACATAATGTGCCACAATCCTCAACTATGGCATTACTGTGTCCCATCCTGGGAGCCAAGATCTTTGTGCCATGTGTCCAGACACACTGTGCCTGACAAAATTAGTCACTTCCAAAATAGCTACACAGAGCCAGAGTGTTGGGCAGGGGACTAAGCAAGTATTTAGCCCTGAGGACTGCTGAGTACTCTCAATCTTACTGTTCTTGAGTTTATGAACTTCCTGAGGACACCTTTTTCCAATCCTCACAGAAGGGCTCTGGTCTTTTTTAAAGATATTATTTAAAAAATGAAGACAACCTCTCTGGATTTGGTTGTTGGTTTTGGTTTTTTTTCCTAACAATGACAGAGGCTGTTATATTCACTCATTCAGGATAGGAGGCAGACAGATGTAATTATTCCTTGAAGGTCCATTAATGCCTGCAAATTTCCCAAGGCTGGAATACATATAGATAACAGTAAAATATTGAAGGATAGACATGTATTTAAGAGGGGTAATGGAAGCTGTTGACTTCAGGACTACTCTGAAGGTGAATAAGTATTCAGTAGATGCAAATTCTGACTCCTCCCAGGCTTACCTTTCCCCATCTAAGGTTTCTTATAAGATCCCTGAATGAGTAAATCCATGACTGCACAGCTAGGGGCTTCCATGCCACCCCTCACTCTCTGGATCTACCCTCTAATGCTTCAAAGGCAGCTGCAAAAGAAGGGGAGGTTGAGAAGTCACTCTGGACTCTGAAACCACATCTCTGTATGTGCTTTTAAACTGCAGCTTTTAAAATAAATTTAACACTAAATGATTATCTTTTGGTCATACAGCTTCTGGGGGCAAGGACAGAATTGGCAGATGTGCCAGTGGGTGGCATACTCTTACCCTGAGTCTTCAAGTTCTTGCTTCATAACTGTTTGCTTCAACCCATATATATTCTGGAGAAACCAAATTTGTATGGAAAATAATCTGAAACATCTGTAAAACCTGGATGCCATTCAGGCTGTGATCTCCTCCACCAGGTATCAGTTCTATCAAAAAAGCATGACAAAATATATAGAATCATAGAATTATGGCATTGTTTAAGTTGGAAAAGACCTTTAAGATCGTTGAGTCCAAATGCTAACCCAGCACTGCCAAACCACTAAACCATGTCCCTCAGTGCCTTATCTACACACATCCATTTTCCCAGAAAGCCCATGACAATGCTTGACAGCACTTTTGGTAGAGGAATTTTTCCAAATAACCAATCTAAATAGGTATTAGGCTATTTCTGCATCTCTCAAAAAGCTGTCATATATAGGCATATCCTCCAGAGTTTACATAACTTCCAATATTATTTTATTGTAAAATGCCAAAATGGAATTTTATAATCACAGATGTGAGTTTCGTTACAAAAGCTAAACAAAAGGTTGTACTGCAGTTGACTGCAATTCTGAAAACAATGCATTCCACTAGTAGAAAGATAATAGTGCTTTGTGAGAAGCATTAGGTTAATTTGATCAAACTTGAAATTTAGTTTAGGAAATAACATAATTTAATCCTTCTCAGTAAAACAATAGTGATTAACCAAACACTGTTTGTTGATGGTTTTCTAATCTATGGTTCACAGAAGCAAGTAATAAAAAGAATTAAAATTATTGGGTTTTTTTTAAAGATCCCAGTCTGAAAATATGTTTTAAAAAATACCTAGGAAAATAATAATCTAAATTCTGATAAATGTTAGGTTAAGACTGATACATTCCTTGCAGTTTAGATAAATATTTGCTACTTCATTGCACATCTGGCTGACAGCAGTACTGCACTGTAACAGTGATAGATGGTAGCTAGCTATTTGTCTATCCACTGGGAAATACAAACTTACCCAGTTGTACTCCTGAGACAGGGAAAGGAATTAAAATGAAAACTCGAGAACTTCATCAAATGTCAGACTCAAAATTATAAATTCCAGAGCCTGGTTTTTTTGCAACTCCATATTGGCACTGGACAAATAGAAAATGCATGAACAAACTTAAAACACATATAGTTTAAGAGTACCTGTTTTTGTGATGGATCAGATCAATCTATCAAAGCTTCCCCTTACAGAAAATATGCTGAACACAACTGTGAAAGGTGACATAGTAGTGTGAGAACTTCATATTCAAAACATCACTATAAGGTTAAAACTTGGAATATGAAACCAAAATCAAATAAATCGTCCCCCCAGCCTTGCCCAAAAGTCTTTCAGGGCATTGAAAGAGACAGTCAGCATCAACAAGCACAGTATGCAGGACAATGCAGTTGTTATACACATTGCTCAGAAGCACATTATATAGGAAGAGAAAGTTAGAAAACTCTGGGCAACTTGTATGTCCCAGTAGATGTTGAACTGTTTATATATAATAAAACAGAAATTTTGTGGTTTTGTATGAGGAGTTATATTCCCAAAATTCTTGCATGCTAATTGGAAAAGTTTTTTTAATTAGTACAAATTCTTATATTTTCATTAAAATTAGCAAGTAAGCAAAGTGAGGATTTTTTTTTCTGTTTCCAGTGTTAATCATAATGGATGATGATGACTAAAAGCTAGGGCAGTATATTCAAGAAGGATGGAGAAAAATATGGGGATTTAATGCAATGTCTAGCTTTCTCCTTTTCCTAATAGTATTAAGCTTACCATTTATTGTATAAAATGAAGATTAGCTGTAGAAAAATAATTTTTTTGCTCCAACTTTGAATCCAGGGGTTCTTGGGAAGTGTCATTACAAAGGAGATATGAACTTTGTGGCTTCTGGACTATTCTAACTCCACTTAAAGTTTGATTTATAGTTTCCTCTCCTAAAACCATTTTTGGTTTTATAAATGATTGCTCGTTTTTTAATTAATGCTAGGCAATCTCCTTAAGTCCTTTGTTTTAATGTGTAAATTATTCATCAAAGGTTTCATTTCCACTTATGCAGAGTTTAAAAAAAAATCCCTTTTATGCATAATGAACTTTTACCATTTGCTGTCAGCTTAATTGAGAAATGGTCATTTTTAACATTAAATATGCTTTAGGGAAAGTTGTTCTGAAGTATCACTCTTGAAAAGAATATGTTTTAGTCCTGTGTCATCTTCTGATTTATCATGGCAATTTAAGTCATGCATTAATTGTTTTGACCTAAAATTAGAAAAAATATGTTAATGTTTCCATTGACTAGACAGTATAGCAATTCTTACACTGTCACTACACATATCTATGTATACATAAATCACAGTAATTCTGCTTTCCACTATCTACTGGTGTCTGGCTGGGGATTTAAGATTACCATTGTAATAACTGCAGAAAAATTAGAATGAGGTCTCTATGTATCCAATGAAGAGTATTTTGCTGAAGTCAAATAGTTTTAACTTTCCACCATCTGGCTCTAGCTTGCCCTTACTCTGTTATTGGAAATTCTAGATTTTGCTGAAAAATTTAGAAGAAAAATCTACTACCACTAAAGAGGTGAGCAAGAGGAAGAAAGCATATTCTCTTTGTTGTGCTTGTGATCCATGTTCCTAGAAAGGAACACGCTTAAAAGGCAAAGACAAGTAAGGGAAATATTCGCATATCTAATTTTGGCTCCTAGAAGATGTGTCGGTTCATGATATCGTCCGTGGAGAATACTGGGTAGATTAGTAAAAGCAGCTCCTAAATTTGAAACCTGTAACTGAGTAGTGTGAATGTGACCTCTAAATTGGACAGGCAACCAATAGTACTGTTGTACATTTGGGAGAGCCTGGCATGAGCAGCGTAAGGTATATGAACTAGTCAAGGAAGCACAGACATCCCTATAAATACACGTAGCCCTGTGTCAACTCAGGATAGAAGGACTTCTGACACAGAACTGCCATGAAATCCACTATCTGTGTGAGGGATAAATGCTTTACCAGAGCACTAAAATAAGTTATGATGTTACTATATCCCAACTAACAAGTGTCATGTTTAGCAAAGTTATAGCAGTTCCCTGAAGTATTCAGCCATGGTGCATTACTCTGTTTGGTGAAACAGAAGCTAAGTCTTGCCTGCTTTATTCTGACAATCAGCATTTTAAATGAGAAAGTAATTTATAAAATGTATAACATAGATTTGTACTGAGACATGAAATGCCACCATCTACAGTCAGAAAGTGTAGAATCATTCTAAATGTACTCACCTACAGGCCTATGGATAAAATAAAGAAAAGGAAATAGAGAAAGAAACTCCAGGTATTGATGTAAACATACTAGAAATGTGTTTTTCATGTCTATGTCTCGATTTGTCTCAAAGAATTGGTTCAAGATAAAACTTTTTTTTACTGTTTTGTCACAAAAGAAACCAAGACTATTTGATTTACTCTTTCCCATTACAGCTTTAATTACAACCATGTGTGTGTCTGATATGCCTTTTTTTTGTTTTTATGTCCCCTTGTGTCTTCTAAATACTTTGATGGATACATTCTGTACCGTTAAAATCATTGTGAATGTGTTTGTAGACACATCCTGGCTGGTTAGACTAATTTCTCCCTTTTTATTTCAGCCTTTTTACTTTGTGAGCTCTTTAAGAAGAACAATGAGTTTTTTGGAATTGACACAAAACCGTTTGTATTGAATCTTACGGACCAACATAAGACAAACAACAACATCGTAATACTCATCATGTCAGTACTGTTAAGAGAGGACCGAAAAAAACAATGTGCAATGGTTTTTTTCTCTGCAACAAAGTTTAAAAGGAAAACGGAAATTTTTGGGATGAAAAACAATCCTACGAAGAGAGAATTTTTTATTATGCTGAGGATTTTTATGTCAGTATATTTGTTTCTATTGTAAAAACTCAAAGATCTGTCCTCAGACAGATTGTGTAAGAAAAACACATACAACCATGTTAAATTGCATTCAAACACTACTTAATTTTTCAGTCAAATTTTACTTGCACAATCTGTAACTACCATAATGTAATAACAGTCATTTCCCCTAAGCTCTCTAGAACACCAACCTTTGCAAAAGCAATTATTCTCAAAGTTGTGTTACAACTTATTCTTTGCACAAAAAATTATTTGCTTTGAGTTTATGAGAAGCTCATTTAAGAGACATAAACAAATACAGCAAGTCCAAGATCTGAAATTAAGGCAGCAAATTGTCCACCTGTGAGGACTGATAGCTCTACATAACAGCTCTGTTACCAGTAGGGTATCAGAAGTTAAAATAAAACTTGCCATCCGTTTTTCATTGTTCAGTAAGGAAACATGAAATAAATTTTGCTTGTTACCATATGCTTTAGTTTTCTAAGATAACTTCCTTAAGTTTGGAAGAAATTACAACTTCAAATATGAGCCAGATTCCTCTAATTGTACACAGAAAATAGCTTTTTGACCACAAAAAGGGTTCACCCTATAGAACTTCTATAATCTATTACTGCTGTCTGGTAAAGTAGCTTTAATATCAAAGACAGAAATCTATGAGATGGTAAAAAATCTCAGAGAATGGGAAAACGTGCTTCTTCATCACATATTGGAGACAAATATATAGAACATGAGAAAAAATCAAAGTGGAAAAGATTATGAAGTTACTACTTTTCATAGGAAATATCTAAACTCTCCTAATCAACAAGTCACTAAAGCCTGGAATACAGGTATCTACTTGCTGTTTCCTCAGTGCTGATGACTTCTTCATAAGTCTTTCTTTGTCCCATTTCCTGGCTCAGTCTGTGTACTGCAGTGTGTGAAATAGCCATTTCACTGGGATAATTTAGAAGCACAAGTGAAGGAACTAGACAAGGAGAGAGGGAGGATGAGAAATGATGCAAAAAGAACCCAAAACCTACTGATCGAAATTTGCACAAAGATATAGCAATTTAAATACTGCAGTTTTTCAGTTTCATATTAATATTACCTTGAATTAACTTGAATTATCTGATGTTTTCTGCATGCAAAACTCTTCATAGACACCATAACAGTACCTGTGATACTTCTGTTATACATATTGAGACTCTACTGCTTCCATGATACTGCTTGCAAAATATAAAAGCTTTTTTTAAAAAAAAAAAACTAATCTACTGAAAGAGAAACATTTTTTTTTTACCATTTTAGACAAAACGCTATAATTAAGAACAAGCCTTATGGTTTCCTAAAATAATTTTTTTATACACAGAATTTAAAACTGAATTCATTAAAAATTAATATTCTGATGGAATGCAAGTTTTTTAATGACTTTAACTCAGTGGAAAGAAAAAAATGAAAATATATGTTTTTTCATGGTTTTATAAATACTCATAATATGTCACAAATAAAATATTTGATTTGTCCTAGAGATGAAAAGAATGGGGTGATTTCAAGAAGATCCATGTAAACACAGCTGGTTTAATGCAGGAATATATACCTAGTCAAAGCAGAAACAATTCTGAAGTAATCTGAAGCCAACTTAATTTTTTTCTTGCTATTTATTTATGTTTCTTGATATTCTTCTGTAATGAGTCCCAACCATAAAAGCTCATCAAATATGATCTACAAAAAAAAGAAACTGAAATTATAGCAAACTTAGTTCTGTAATTCTTTTAGTTTGGGGGCCTGGGTTTTTTTTGGGAATGTGCTAGATGTTTTCTTTCAGGGTAGACTGTTTTAATTATATTTTCCAGTGTATTTCTTCAGCCTTTCTGTACCTCATATATAACCCAGGTTCTTGTTAATAGATCTCTTGGGGGAGATTAGAGTGAAACAACACTGAATGACCAGTGTTTGTAAATATATATATGTAGAGTTTATTTTAGAACAATTTGGTTGCAAAGAAAAACAGGTATGTAGTCATTTTGGTTGTTATCATCTATAGTTATATGACAATATAAAAGTATAAAAATAAAACTTAAGAAAATTTATAATGAAAAAAAAGAAAGGATACAAGTAGAAAGATGTAAAGTGACCACCCACTGGATCTAACAACAAAACTTGGTAGCTGCAGCTTCAATGTCTTTTGATGCTGTCCTGTTGAAGTGATGATGTTGATTTTTGGTGGTGGGAGAAGTCCCAAAACTCAAAGATTTCATGAGTTATATACACTCAGGCTCAGGCGGGAGTACCTAGTACCTGCTCTGGGCCGGAGAGTTTTACAATAGATGATGTAATGCTAGATCACTGAACATATCATGAGCCTTTGACACCTTCTAAAATAGCTGTTACAGCTGCCTATTATGTTCCTGTAGTTAAATCAATCATGGTCCATTGTGGTCCATCATTTGAGAGGAATAGCACAGGCTTGGTGTGAATGTCTTCCATGTTCCCCAGAGAGGTTTTCACAACTGAGTTATCATGTAAGGGAGGACATTGGCATGATAAGAAGGACCATCCCACCTCACAAGGTTTGCTTCTTATCAGCCTCTTCCTTTATCTGGAAATCCATAAAGCAAAGTATAGCTACTTAATTCACAGCAGTGTTGACCAGGGATGTTATTATTAACATCGCAGCTGTGTGTTGGTCTGTTTTTGTACAATCTCCTTTTCACACACTATAACACACTGATTATTAAAAATAATTTTTGAGAATGAAGTTTTTTAAGGAATTTGTGTTCTTAAGTCCTTTGGCACTCATGAAGATCTATTGCTATCTCATAGCATGTATGTGGGTTTCTTTAACTCATTGGTTTCATCCTGAGAATAGCCTGTACAACTTCTTGTAGGGTAATGTTACCAGGATTTTATCAGTAGACCTTTCTCAGTTGCATACAGTTGAAGGAATACTGTTTCTCCCCCTCCCATGTTCAAAGAAAGTTAAAAACATAAAGGCAGGAATGTAGAACAAACTCCACAACATCAACAAAATGGTCTAAAAGAAAGGAAAGCATGTCAAAATTATGAAATGGAAGCGTTAATTAACATAATGAAAGGCTACGACTGTCAGAATGCACATATGGGCTTCCAATCATTGGGGACACAGAACAACTTTTACAGGTATTTTCTAGCATGATGTTTATAGATTTCCAGATTGATTTTTCGAAATAATCCTATTTGAGTTTGTCACAAGTGTCAGTACATTAGCACATTTTTATACTCTGGAATCAGATATAATGGAGAAAACTGGACAGAGAAGCAAGGCAATAATGAGGAAAGCAAAACTGCAAGGCAAATCTTTTTCTCTTATGATTCTGTTGACATATAGTAGAAATTCTAAGAACCTTGATACAACTTAAAGATGCTGACAGTGGAAATAGGCTTTGTTCCTCTCTTGATACCAAGCATCTCCAAAAAATATAATTAAAAGACTAATAAATCTATTGTCTTAGTATTTTCTAGGACCTTTCCAATCTAAGGTCTCGTTTATTATGAAGGGATGAAACATCAAGAGCGCAGGGAGCTGTTGGAAGTAAATTTGCAGATAGCTTCTACATCATAATACCAAGAAAATCAGACCATCACAATTTTCAGTAGCTTGATAGATATTACAGCAGCAGTATGAATGTTGCTGAAGGCTGGGCTGTGGTGGTGGTTTCATTATAAAGCACATTTTTCAAGCATTTAATAACTCAGACATCATAAAACTTTAAGATGCAGTTCAATGCCTTTTTTATGTGATGAGTTCAAAGTTAATAAAGCTAGGCAAGTATTTGCACTTTAGCAACTCAGGAATAGATTTTAAACTAAATGAATTTTTAAGTCTTTTAAGTTAATTTTCTTGTTGCTTTTAGTCGGATCTTCCTTCCACCTGCTACTGCATCACACTGGCTAAGGACTTCTGTGGTCATTACAGTATATGTGAAAATGGAAAAACAAAATTTAAATGGAAAGGACCTTAAATGGAAAGGTAAAATTTAAGATGTCATAGGAGCATAAAGATGGCCTAGGTAGTATCCAATACTGTAATTAATCGAATCAGAGATGGAGGATGTAACACTAGTTTACTCAGTGTTAGCAACAAAACTCATTTCAGTGTAGCCACTCTTG
>JAYRBT010000082.1:83189742-83218912 GCA_036023395.1 Myiotriccus ornatus | reverse complement strand
TAGAATTGTGCAATTTGCTTACATTTTTTTGTCTCAAAGAATAGTCTATGAAGACTATTTTAAAATTGAGTCATCATTAAATTTATATATCTAAAATAGTGACAGCCCTTGATTTCAATCCATTAGATAACTTCTGATGCTAAAAAACGATACAGCTTCTAGCTATCAGCAAGCAACATAAATGAAGCATTAGAAAGCAGTTATTGCAATCTGAAACCATTGCATGCTCTGGATATTTTAACATTGGAATAAATAAACATTTGCATTACTTTTCCACAAAATTCAAGAGCAGCTCGGAAAGAGTATTTTTAAAATATAACTAAAAATCAACTATACAACAATATATGAAAGTCTCAGACATATGCAGAGACTGAAAAAGGAAAAAAAAAAGTTTCTGATCTGTGTTACTAACGTCCATGCCTGTATGCACATATGTGCTTTTTTTTGTGAGGAAGAGAGAAAAATAAATACATGGCTACATAGATGAAACTGTCAAAATTATAATTTCACTTCTATTTTCACTGTATAAATTTATATTTGTGTATTTGAGTATACCCACAGAAGACATACAAAAAACTCAGGTATACAGTGATTTTATGATGA
The DNA here is from genome assembly GCA_036023395.1 of Myiotriccus ornatus. Lineage (NCBI taxonomy): Eukaryota > Metazoa > Chordata > Aves > Passeriformes > Tyrannidae > Myiotriccus > Myiotriccus ornatus. The sequence continues at coordinate 83,218,309 of JAYRBT010000082.1, read as the reverse complement.
GTTTTTATGCACAAAAGTATTATAATAAAAATCTAGATTTTGAGAAGGACATATATATACAAACTTGACCAAAACAAAATGAAAATTTATGGGAAGCTCCTTGAAAATTGTGCTGTTTTTAAACATTTCCGCAGCTCACCAGCATGGAGAACTGACACTATTTTATCTTTTTCATGCAATTGATCTCTTCTCCTTGAGGCTTATATCTCTTCCAAAAATGTATGATACAAACAAGAGACACATTTCATTATCTATTCTGAGTCAGTTTTGGCCTTGTTGGTTTTGCACTGTAATGTGTGTTGAATATTTAAAAGAATCTCTAAAAGGGGGGAAAAAACTTAGAAAAGGGATTTGATCAGAACCTCTTTAACACTGACTGTTCTCACACACAGTCTTCAAGTCATGTTTTCAGAGAGTCTTTAGTCACTTTCACAAAATCATATAAAGCTATTCCAAAAACCGTTGTTTGGTTCTACTCCTACAATTACTTTTGTCTTTCTCCACACAAAACCAGACATGGTTTCATGCATATTTACTCTCAAGAGAGCAAAACAGAATCCATGAGAGGAAAACATTGTTCATTATTTACCTGTTTTGGACAAATTCACAAAGCATTGCTGAACACAAGAGAAAGTGATTCGTCTTTATTTTTAATGCCCCACTTTCCCAGGAAGTTCCAGTTTAAAAAAGGTCTCATCTCAGCAGAGAGAGGGAGGGAAATGGAAATGGAGGAAGGACAAGAAAAAGAATGTTTCCCTCTGTCACTTAGAGTTGTCTTCTAACAGCTGCTGATTCGACTAATGACAGTTGCATAATTATCATTTCACATGGGTTTGATAATGTTCTTTGTTTCTGATAATGTTCAACTGACAGTTGTTTTGATGGAGTACACTCAATGGTGCTATTCAAGAGCATGAGCTCCCTATGTGGAACCTTCATGCCTTTATTGCAAATGTATTTTGTAGGGTTTTAATTTTCCCTCTGAAAATTCCACTGCTGGAAACCACAAATACACCAAGCTTTTCTTGACTGTAGAAGTGCCTTTTTTGCACGTATCAATACAAATGTTCAAGAAAGCATAACCGTTAGACTGACATCCGGATTATTTTACCAGTGCTTTTTAAAAGAAAACATAATAAGAACCAGTGTACTTTACCATGGATCTAATTCAAAGTTTGTCAAAAAGATATAATTATCCCTTGATCTATCAACAAAGATACTATCTGTACTGATAAGGCACTCTCCAGCCAATGAAGATTTGTTTCTGAACACAAAATTTTAATATTAAATTATAAATGCATTTTTAGTGATGACTGAATCATTCCTTCAAGACATTTTATAATGTTTCCACTGCCCCATAACAGGAAAGTTCCCAAATTTCTTATCTGCTAGCAAGTTAACCTGAAGTTAAATTCTTCACTCTCTGTCCAATAAATATTCCTACCAAATACTTAATGTACTTTAGAAAAATAATGTTAACAATGAGTTATCCAATTAGAGTTCCTCAGGTAGCATTTCAACAATTTAGAGCAACAAAAAAACTCTAGCACACTTTCACCTTTTGTGTTCCAACCTACATTAACTAATGAGAAAATAATTAACTAAAATATTCCACAGGAAATAGAACAACATCTTTGTTGTGAAAATGTTTTTCAAAACTAATTTTTTTTTTAGAACAACAAACCAATTTGTTGCTTTTTTTGGACTAATACAGCATTAGCAAATTAGAATCAAATTAGGAAAAAGTGCGTAAAGTAAAAGGTCATTTAAATGCTGTTTTCTTTAGTGTAAAAGAGGTAATACAAGATATAGACATATAATCAAGAGAACCAGTATTATTCATCATGTCTAAAATACAGATGAGTTTATTAAAGACACATTGTTAAATGACTAGGAATTTAGGATCTTAATATAAATTCAGGTACTGAACAAATCTAATCAGACTGGTTCTGAAAACTTTGTCTAAAGTTACCTTAAGAATTCTTTTAAAAAAATTAGGTTTAAATTCTGTAAAATGTTTGCTATTATAGATTTAAAATATTCTTATTAATGTTAAAATTTAAACAGAAGGGATATGTAGGCATATTCAGAGGCTAGTTTTTGCTCATAATTTTTTTGTCTGTATAGATTCTCAAGCCACCCTCATCACTGTAGTGTAATTGCTTCCCAGTAGAGCTTTAAGCACTCTGACTAACATCTGTCTCATAGAGTTCATGATCCCTCTCATCCTCTCCCTAGGGAGTGTGTGTAGAGCACTGAGTCATTTTGTTAGGGTTTGATTTGAGAGAATTTATTTTTCACGCATTGCTATATCATTACTTAGGCATGTAGACAGAGTCTGACAGAAAGTCTTTATCTCTCTCATGAAATGATGTGCATTTAGTAGTTTACTACATGAATATGAAATATGCTTTATTAGGTATTCTTATCTATTTTGGGGTACTTGAACTGTAGCTGTTACAAAAGTCAATTGCTCAGCTAATGTGCTCAGCAATAGAAGAAATGGCTGGAAGTCTATAAGAAGGCTGTATGTCTCTTAGGACCTCTGGCATTTTTACAATGCAGAAGAGTGATTATAATATAACTCCAGTCCTTTGACACTTCATTCACTATAGTTCAAGTTGATTTGCTTTTCTGGCTAGGTTACTGGTTTCCCTCCAACTTTTATGATACTACTAGTGATGCCATCTGTTACAGGTATTTTTCCTCTTAGAGGTTTAATGACTTTCTCTATCTTCTTTTTGAGGGCATAAGGTAAGATTTTTTTCTTTGTGTCTCTTTATGTCGTAGGAAGTGGTGAAACTTGTCATGTTTGTCTCTATGCATTCTTGTAGAGCTGCTGGTAAAGCTCATCTGCTCTCTGCAGGATGCTATCTCTCCCTCTGTAATTACTCTTTCATCACTGTCTGAGAGGGACATCTGGTGTCAATTATCTGTTTTCTTCTCATCTTGCTACAGCTGTTTCTTTTAAGAGTATTTTAAATCATTTCTATGTTGCATCATATATTTGAATTCTTTGTGATCTTCCATTTTCAAGGTCATGTGGAGCTCATAGTTGCAAGCAATCATTCTTTCTCTCTTTCAACCATTCCTTTTATCATGAGCGTCCCATATGTATTCGCACTACTAAAATGATCATAATAAAACACTATCCAGATATCCAAAGGTACAGCTATAATGAGATTTCTTTCACAAAGAAATTCCTCGACCTGGTGAAAATCTGTTTGTAACTTGAGAGTTACTTTAGGACAATCAGATCCTAGTCAAGAGAATGTTAAGTATTTGGTGCTTGGTGTGTTAACTGTTCTTTCTTACAACTCATGCAACAGTGTGAAAAAAATTCATAACTAATAACATGTAGAAAAAGCATCTTGTTCACGTTAAGGATAGGGGGCTAACACTTTACCAACTACTGCTAATACTTCTTACCCAGGACCAGAATTCTCTTACACAAAGTTGCCAGGGAATTCAGACAAAGCTGGTGAAAGAAAATCCCAAAGTGAAAGCTTATTTAAGATCTCATCAAGGTCAGGGGTTTGGACCTTGAATAAAAGTCTGCTTATCTGCAATGGATCAGAAATTTGCAAAGAATGGATAATAGATACTCATCTGTGTTGTTACAGGCTACATGTGGGGTTGCAGGGCAATTATTACTTCAAAATAAAAAGCAATCCAAGACTGTCCCTTAGATAGATTATCATCTCCCTTTTGTCTCTTCTCTCCAAAAGGACGAATCTTAGTATTATTAACGTTTTACTTTGGGTTTTTTATTCTTTTGTTGTTATCTTGTTTGTTTTTTTCTTCTGTCTTCCGTAGTGCCAAGGACACAGGCTGCTCACATTTCTTATATTTGGTTGAAGTGCTACATAATTACATTGCTGAATATACCAGGGCAAAGGAAAGCTTTATTTATTTATTTAAGGTAAGGACCATTTGTGCACTTTTGCACTGCTAGAGGAGACTGATAAATAGCTCAGGATATACGCAGTCTCTTGTCATGAGAAGCAATGCCATGGTGATCAGTGACAAGTTTGAAAGAACACACATATTTTAGCCCTCTGCTGAGAGAAGTAAAGAAGCTTATATGTCTCAAAGATATTGGAGGGTTTTTTTGGTTTGTAGAGTATTGCTTTAATTGAAGTTTTATTTGCAGGGTCCTATTTCCATTTTAAATGTAGGAAACACAGACTTTCAAGATATGTTGATTTTGGCTGGGGTAATTTTCTTCATAGTAGCTGATATGGGGCCATGTTTTGAATATATTCTGGAAAGACTGTTTGTAACATGGGGATTTTGTTGTTACTGCTGAGCAGTGCTTACACAGACTCAAGGCCTTTTCTGCTTCTCACAACACCCTACCAGGGACTAGACTGAGTGTGCACAAGAAGTTGATGGGGAACACAAAAGTCTCCAACTGACTGAATGGATGTTCCATGCCATATGGCATCGTCTCCAGCAAAAGAATGCTAGGGGAAGAGGAAGGAACATATTTAGAGTGATGTCATTTGTCTTCATTATGCGTGATGGAGCCCTGCTTTCCTGGGTGTGGCTGAACATTTGCCTGCCCGTGGGAAGTGGTGAATAAATTACTGGGTTTACTTTGCTTGCATGTGGAGCTTTTGCTTTCCTCAATAAACTATCTTTATCTCAACAGGCAAGTTTTCTTACTTTTCTGATTCTCTCTCCCATCTCAGTGGTGGGTAAGTGAGCATATGGCTGCATGTACTTGGTTGTTGCACGGAGTTAAACCATAACAGAAGAGAAATCCATAATTCTCAGAAAGGTGAATGTCCCTATGTGAGAACCCAGAACCTGGATCATGAGAGGGTTGCCTCTACTATAGAAATTGGAAAGAGCTGAATTTCACTGGGACTTTTATATATAAATATATATATCATAATCATAATTTTTCTGTTAATTTGGAAATCAAGAGGATAATTTTGAAAAACTAATTTCTGAGACACTAAAAATCTATGCTACTCTCTGTCGTATTTGAAAAGTCATGGCAGTCAGGTGAAGTCCCCAGTGATTGTAGAAAAGAAAATATCATAACTGTTCTTAAAAAAAGATAGAAAGATAAAAAAGTAGGAAAGTAAAAAAATAAGAAGAAGGCTGGGAACTACCATCCAGTCACCCCCATCTCTATGCCCAGTGACAATATGGAACAGAGCCTCCTGGAAGCTGTGGTGAAGTACACAGAACATAGGAACAAAGAGTTAGGGAGAACTCACATGGCTTCACCAAAGACAAACTGTGTCTGAATAATCTAATAGTGGCCTTCTAAAATGGAGGGACTGCATCAACAGACAAGGAAAAAGCTTCAGTTGTCATCTACCTGAACTTCTCTAAGACCTTTGATACCTATCCCCTCCACAAAGAGTTACAGTAAATGACTCAATGTTCAAATGGAAACCAGTAATGAGTATCCTTCAAGGGTTCATACTGGAATGAATACTATTTAACATCTTCATCAATAGCATGTTTAGTAAAATTGAGCGCATCCTCAGCAAATTTGAAAATGAGATCATGCTGAGCACCTGTACCTGGGTCAGAGCAATCCCCAATACCAGCACAGACCAAGGGAAGAATTGCTTGAGAACATCCTGGCAGAGAAGGATTTGGGGATATTGGTGGATAAAAAAAGTAAATATAAGCTGGCAATGTGCACTCTCAGCCCAGAAGCATCCCTTGACCGTACCAGGAGCTCTTGGATAGTCAAACCATAACAGGAACATCAGCTGTCTGGCCTAGGTGGAGGAGAAAGGATAGGTGGTTATCCTTGTCAGCCTTGGTACACCATTTGCCTGAATTGTAGCCCAAGAGGAATGGTTCAGTTATTACTGGACTTATTTTCAAAAAAGTCCACTTTTTTCAGAAAAGTCCAGTAGTTACAAACATAGATTATGACCAGTTACTGATGACTAAAACAAATCATCTTGTTACCCTATAACTGATCTTCTTTGAGCCCTCCTGGACTTCAGTGGGCTTCATCAACACCTCCCTCTGAAAAGGGTGTCGCTTGGAGCTCACGAGCCCTCAGGTTTGTGATACTTGAAAGGCCATCAGTGATGACAAAGTCTAGACTGATAAACATACACACAGACCCACACTCTTCAAAGTGGAAACCGTGCAGGTTGAGAAAAACTAAGGGATTTGATGTGAATGTTTCAATGAGCCTGAAGGAAATTTTTGGTAGGTGTCTTTCCATGCATAGAGTCTCACATCTCTGTTTACATGCATGTGATTTGATTATGGTATGAATGTTGTTATAATGAATCTATAATTAAGTCATTATAATTGTAATAAATTCTATTACATCACTTTATAAATATTGAATGAGTCAATGATTAAGTGTTATTAAACCATCTTACACCATTACCTTTTTGTATCCTTTGCACCCTTACCCTTTTGCGTCTCAAGTCTATGTAAGTAATTCTAAATTGATTCTAATCCAATTTTCCTGTGTATGTTTCATCTATGTAGCAAGTAATAGAGTGAACCACTGCCATTATACAGCTGAAAACACTCATTTGTAACAGAGGCTTCGTGTGTTATGGTTTTGTTTGGTTTGGTAAGCACATACTTGCCCATTCTTCATGCCCAGTTGGGTCTTTGAATCACAAGCAAAACATAAGAAAAATCTGAACCCCCTCCTCTTAGGAAGGGAGACACCTTAGGCTTGAAGTACTCTATTATCCAGGCCAAAACTATATCTGATTAAATGATAAGGTATGACAATCTTAATAAACATATTTACCTTCTATTGTCTCAGCCTCTTCTACAATTGAGACTCGTAGTGATCACCTTCATTTCATAACTGTGGAATTAGGGCATAGATAGAGGTGAAGTGAGTTGATCAAGTTTGTCCAGGAAACCAGTAACATGGAAAGTGAAGCTTGGTCTCCTGAAACCTGAGTGAATTCTTGGCAAGAGGCAGTTGCCGAAGTCTAAGATTTTAAAAGACCCTTTCAGATTCATGCCCATAGCAATACTGATGATGGAAGATATAGCATATAAACCATAGGTATGAAATTAAACCTAGAAAGGGAATTCAATTTGTCCAGGAAACACAGGAGAAATGAAATTTCCCTACTACATAATGCCAATCTCAGGATGTATTTTTTCTGAGTGTTATGGAAATGAAACAGGGAAATACATAGAAAAATAATATCTTTCTATTATTTCTAAACATTTTACAGTGTAATAGACAGAGACTTTTTAAAGCAAAGTCATCCAAATCCCAGGAGTCTGCTTCAGTCTCCTGCTTAGCTGTTGTCCACAGTAGCCTCAGGCAACTGGGATATTCTAAAACTTCATTTCTGTTTAAAGAGCTAAATTGGAGCATACTGTGTCACCTGCTAGTTCAACTGCTTTAAAAATAAGAGTATAATATAAAAGCTGGGGCAGGTCTGCAGCAAAATTTAAGCTCTGAAAAGAGGCATTTAAATTCCCTATTATGAAGTGAACTCTGAAAACAGGTTAAAAGAAACCTACAAAGAACAAATATTTTTCACCCTTCTGTCAGGAGGTGCTATCATTAGTAGTACTGGGTGGGTCACAGCCAGCAAATCAGGCCAACTAACTCGGGTTAGCAATATTCCTCTTCAAACCTTAACCAATTTTTCAGGTGAATGTTTTAGCAGGATTTTATCATATCTCTTGCCATATAGAGGTGAGGTTGATGGAGGCAAAACCTCTGAAGTAATTTTATAGCATTTTAAAAATCTGAAAAATATGTAGTTGGACTAGTGTTCACTGGATTCAGGAGTTCTTTTTGTTTCAAAACTTAAATAGTTTGTTCTGAGACTTCCCATCCCAGTCACATTCCAAGCCTGGTCTACCTGCCAGAAATGGCACATGTGCACTTTAGCTGTGTGGGAAGAAAAGAAGAAAGGCCTGGGGATAGGATAGTTGACAAAATTTCTTATGTACAGAAAGCAGAGAAATATGGAATTTCCCTGGACTCTATTCTGTCTTGAAATGTAATTGAGCTGCAGACTGAGACCATGCAGAGCAATCCTTTTGATGAGTAGTCCAATTGTTCTTTTTAAAGATAAGTTGTTTTAGAGAAAGAATTAAAAATAGACAGGCAAAGCCAAAATGAAGGGCTATGTCTTTTTAGCCCATTCGGACACAGTGTCCATGCTTTGAAAAGGATGGGGTTGATTCTGCTATACAGAGAGTGAACAGTTGAGAAGAGAGTGGGGAAGAAGGGGAGCATACAGTCAGAAAAGGAACCTAAAAGACACCAAAGTTTGAATTGTCTAAAACAGATAAATTAAGCATCCTAGAACAAAGAAATAAACTAGATTGTATATCTGTTTGCTAGCATATTAACCAGGGGCTGAGAAACTGACACTGGTCCCTGCTTTTACCAGTGTCTGTTATTGTCTCATCAGAGATGGTAGGAGAAGCTCCATGTTTGAGAAGAACTAAAGGGCTAGAGAGGAAAGTGGAAAATCACTTATCCATACTCCTTCTTCTGTCACAAGGCCTCCTATAAAACCTTCATGAATCCTTCTAGTATGTTGGAAGTTTTGTGGTTTCAGGTATGTAAGTTTAGTAAAGTAAGTTAATTAATAACTTTTTAATCCATCTCATTTTGACTGAATAGAGTCAAGAGGATTTCACTGTAGCAAATACTCAAAGGTCTTGGAAAGTGTTTCAGACAAGCTCTTTAATGCTATATTAGGGCTCTGTTATTTTTACCTGTAGTACAAGGATGTAGCTTAGGCTACCAGCATTTTTTGGATGTGATGCAGAGTTAGGAAATTCCATTAGAACAAAACTTAATTTTTCAAACCTGTTTATCACCTTTGAGGAAAGTTATCAAACAGATGCTAACAATAGCTTGCTATACCACACTACAATATTTGCAACAGACTTTGTTTTGTTTGAGTAAATTTTCAGTACTTTTATTATGGAAACTTTATTTAGATATTGCCTTGTCGCAAAATACAGGTGATTTCCACATCTTAGAAGCATGAGAAATGTTATATTAGAGTACTAACTCGGCATTTTTTCCATGTCTAAGTGCTTTTCACATATTTTTTTTCTTTAGATTATAGTTATATCCAATTATGGCCCTTCTTAACAAAATCCTTTTTAACATCCCATGTTGTAGTGAACCTCCTTCATAATGCTCTATCACCAGGGCACACCAAGTAGCAGAAAGTCTTTATGATGTGAAGTTACTGCTTCATGTCACTCTGAATTAAGTCACAGTGGGTGACAGACATCTACCCATGAACAAAAATCTCCCAGAGGAAAATGTTTTCATTAGATCTCAGCAGTCTCCCAGCCTCCATCGGTCTACAAAGCAAAATTCCTGTTTGATCATGAACTCAGCTCTCTACAGGACCGGGCATTTTGCAGCACTATCATACATATATAAAACTATATATAAACTATATATAGTGGTTTATATATATAGTTGTTTAACTCTGCATTGTTTTCAGGAGTAGTTTCATTTTGAATATGTATTAGGGGAGGTGGGTTTTTTTGGCCTGCAGTGCAAAGAGACATTAGTTACTTTTAATTAGTCCCCACCTGCAAATAAATCCAATTTTGAGAAGTGAATGACATCCATTTGCAAAGAAGTCTTTTTAATCCAGTTCAAATAATTAATCCTTGATTTGAAAAAAAATCTATTTAACAACTTTATAAATGTTCTTTTGTAGAGGTTCTTTTGATTCTATTAGCTCTTTGAAGTAAATGAGATGGCATCCAAATACTTTTCAGTCTGTTGATTTAATTCTTCACCTGTCATCCTCTCTTTGTCATCCACATTTATATTCAGATAAATTATTGACCTGTGCTTTCCTAAATATCATATAAATGAGTATAGATTAAGCAAGGTATTTGATTTATTTTTTTGAAAAGTCATTCAAAAAAGTCAGATGTGTAGGCATGAGAGAAAGGAGGAGGGGAAAAAAAAGTATTTTGAATAAATTGAAAGCTGGCTCTTCAGTTTATTTAATAAAAAAGCTTTTATATGTTGTTCCCTTTCAAATTATCACAGGTAGTAATGCAGCTGGTTTCACTTTGCTGGATTTTCATTTCTGTATAACAACAAAATCTTTTTGATCACATATGGTGATAATCATCTCCAACACCTTTCTCCCAGACTCAATGCACATAGATTTTTGGCCAAAACTAGTAACAAAACTTTTGAAATCAGTGGAGTGATAAAGGATTCATTCAACCTTTCTTGGAAAATCGTCTTAAGAAAGCGTGCAATAACTTCAGGAGGGTGCCCTTCTCACTCCATGTAGAACCCAGAAGATAAGAGACTAATGTGTATGTCTCAAACACTGGTAGCCTGAGGCTGTGGAGCCAACCAAGGACTGCTGGTAATAACAGACAAGACTTGTTAGTAATAACCTAGGACTGTCAGGGTTAACATGATGTGAGAAAGAACAAGATGTGGCTAAGGGGGGTCATAAGGAGGTAGGGTAGCGCTCTTCTGGGACAAACATCCTTGTTCTGGTCCACAGAGACACAACAAAACAAAAACCAACATAAGTGCTGGAATGAGGCTGAGAAGTGGACATGGACTGTAGAGAGGGATCAAGACCACCCAAGACCCCTGAAGACCTCTGAGTGATTTTCAGAAAGGTCTGAAAGAATAGACTGTGATGAAAAGTAGTTTGCATAGAAGGAGAGACAACCTATCTTCAAGGTAGTGAAACCTATTCATAAAAAGATACTCCAGAGAGATGGGGCAGTGCCCCTAGGGTCCTGGACATCCCATCAATAGGACTGACATAGCTGGATGGACGCTGAAACCAAGACTGTCATACCATCATCTGTATCAGCACTGAAACAAGGACTGACATCCCATCAGCTAGTTTGACACTGGAACGAGGACTGGTGATCTCTTTTACTCTCTTTCTTTCTCTCTTTCTCTTTCTCTCTCCCTCTTTAATTAATCTCTTCCTTTCTCTCTTTGCTTTCACCCTACCCCTTTATCCAAACCCCACTGCTGTGTGCTTATATAGTAGCTCAGGGACTAATAGATGAATTTCCATGCCAATTGTGTGATTTACTAATAAAACTTTCTGATTGTTTGCTTACCCTCTGACTCTGTTCTTTTTGGACCATGAGCATGTACAAATCATAGATGTTTCTGTCTCCTTCAGGGTGCGACATCAAACTCCATGTGACTGATCTTCAGATTCATCTGGCTAAAGGTAGATGGGATGAATCTTGCCTACAGTCACTGAAAGTAAGGATCCTGGCATCCATAGGTTTGCTCTGCAACCCCTAGGAGTGATGCATAGCCCAGTTTTGTGTGGCATAGGTATGTGACCTTCTTTCAGCCTTTCGGAAGAGTAGCACTGACTTGAAAGAGTTTCGTAGAATCACATAATGGGGAAGGTTGGAAGGGAATACAGTGGGTCATCTGGCCCAATCTCTCTGCTCAAGCAGGGCCGTTCTAGAACACACTGCATAGAATTGCATCTACATAGTTCTTGAATATTTCCAATGGGAGAGATTCCACAGCCTCTCTGGGCAATCTATTCTCTGGGCACTGAAGAACTGTGAACTGTTGTCAAAATCCAGGGCTGCTGGAAGGTGCCACAGATCTGATGGAGTTGCCCAGCTGATCTGCTGAGAGGAATGAGTAGAAGAGGAAGAGAGAGTAGGTCCCACAGCCTCAGGGACCCTCGGGGACACTTGGGTTTTTTTTTTCAGAGCCTCTGCCACAGTCTTGACTTGTGGGCAAGTCATTTACCTTTTCGATGCTGTTTATCTTCTTACACTTTGCCTTTCTCTGGCCTGCATAGCCCAAAAGGGGTTTAGAAGTACGGTCTGTATCCCACTGTGTTTTGGCAATGTATAGTACAGTGCTGCTGCAATACAGTAACTGACTGATACAATCATTTTACATAACATAAAATCCTATTTCTATACCTAAGTAAAGTTCTGTTTAGCTCTGGAAAGTTCTGATACAAACAGAATGAAAAAGAAAACTCCTGACAGTTTAGTAAGAGACATAAAATAGCTGCTCTGTGGATTTTAGACATACAGCAGTGATCTACCCAGACTTTCTTATGAATTAAATTTAAGACCAAATCTGTTTATTTATTTCTACTTTTGTCTTCACTGCTTAGTTGTTTCATATGTTCTCTTTTTTGTATAAGCTATCTAAAAGCTCAGAAGTCTTTAAGCAGCTTGACTACTGGAACATTAACTCAGGAGTGCAATAATACAGTCAACTGACTAAAACAAGTGATGAATTTATTATTGAGGTTTTATGTCTGAAAACAGACTAAATAGGCAGAGAATGAAAAGATGCCAAAGGGTTTTGGTTAATATCTGTAGTTCACTATGTGTGGGGGTGGGGTGGGGACTGGGGGGAGTTCAGTTGGGTTTTTTGTTTTGTTTTGTTTTTTTAATAATAGTCTTACTGGAATTCTCACAAGAAAATCCAAATTCATATTTGGTTTACACACAGAGGATATAATGGTCCTGATCAGCTTTTTACATCAGTTTTATGCTCATAGAACCCCAAATTACTTAAACAGAATCATTTACTTCATGCTATCACAGTGGAAAGCAGACTCAGGTTCAATATATATTCTATTACTTGAATGAAGAATATATTAGCTGTGAAAATTATTAAAAAGAATTTCTGCACAGTACTATTACCCATACTGTCTGCAGTCCATCTCCATCTATATATCTTAAGTGGACATTTTACATCTCTTTCAAGTCTAGTTGTAAGTATTTACCACCCTTACACCTTAAATAAAAATATTAAATGCTTTCTAAGCTGCAGCTTGTTTTTGCATCACTATTGTATTCAGGGCATAACAGATTTTCCCTTGACATTTTTATTTTCCTAATGTAGAAAATCACCAGATACACATACATGGCCTGATGTTGTTTCCCACAGATTGTTACTTATTTTTCTTTTAAGATGACATGGAGACCTAAGACACCCATGAGGAGCTGTATACATAGCACTACATCTTTGGAAATCCTAACCATTGGTTGGATTCCAGGTGAAATACCCCCAGTCATCACAAATAGCACTAGACAGTTAGATGTGGGTAACTGAAAACCCAAAGTAAATGATACTCTTAATGAAAATTTTGTTGACCTAGGGACCCCAAAGCGTCAATTTGTGACTGCACCTGTATCATTTTTGTCTGAACTTAAGGAGAACTGCAACTGACCATCATCAGTCTTATCCCCAGTCAAAACATATTCTATTCTTGTTACTATGGGCAAGGCAAACAGAACTGCATTGAGTGGAATCTCACTCGTTTTCAACTTGTGTAAGTGTGAAAAAAAGATGTTGCTGACATTAGAGGGAGTTAATTGTAACTCAGAATGAAACACAAGCTCAGTTTGATTCACACATGAGAAAAGAATGTTTGACCAAGAAAAAGCAGAGTTCATGCTAGAATTGCAGGTCCTTTGTGGATCCTTGATTCAGGAAAAAATGGTATACATAAACTCTATTTTTTATCTGTTTGAAATAGCATTCCAGCTCTAAGCATAGAAAGCAAACTGGTATAATGAACATATAATTTGTTTTGTCCACTGGAACAAATCTGTAACAACTCAGGTTAAACAAAGAAGTCATTCACATGCAGAAAACAATATAAATGAAAATGGTGTTGGTGCCTTTCAAATATGTAATTGACATCTGGAAAGAAAAAGAGCTAGAAATGTCACTTGAATATGAATTCTTGTGATATCACAGCAGTTCAGGAAAATCATCATTTCTATTTAATAGTCCCTCTTTGAAACTTGACCCCTGTAAAGGATTACAAAGGCACATAAAAAGGGGATTTGCCATATAATTGTTAATTCCCTCAGAATTTTACATTGAATTTCTGCAATAATGGAATCTTGGAAAGCCCATGGAACTGCAATATAATCCAAATTAAGCCCACTGGTATTTCTAAACCCATTGTTGAAAAACTGTCTCACTCTCTTTTTAGCTGGACACCAGCATTCCATCCACCTACTTAGAGACTGCAACCTGGTATCAGTATACGGGCCATACCATTTTGCAGTCAATGGACTGAATGCAAGTACTGTTGCACTTTCATTGGGAAAAGTCCTTTCTATTTACCTTGATCTTTCCTGACAAATAAGTATTTTATATTGCCTGTGGAAATAAAACAAACTGTTTTTGAGAAGGTGACTTCTGAAAGTACAGCTTTTACCTCTTAAACAGTGTAATTTTTTTGCCAGCAGACTCCAGATTCCACAAGACAGGATAAAAAGTATGGGCTAGAAAGATTTAATCACAGTCAATCAGTCATAAAATTCTTCTCATAAACAGCATCAGGACCATCTAAATGTTAATAAACTCCTGCTTGCACAAACACTACTGGAAAGCTGTTCTAAATTCTCACTGTGGTGATGATTAGAAACCTTTTTCTAGTTTGCTGTGTAAACTTCTTTATAGTTACCCCCTACCCCGGTCCCCCCCATGTTAAAGTCACCCTTTGTTTTTCTTCCTTCCCGTTTTGGAATACAGAGCTGTCTCTCTCAATGTTAATATCAGCTGCTATACACAGGTCTGTATACAATATTTGTATTTAATTTTATATATTAATTGTTTTAGTTATTTATAATTCTTTTATTATTTTCAACTTCTGATCTTAGCAAAATCTGATCTTGTAGCAAAATAATGTTGTTACTAGTCTGTAAATATATGTCTTTCCACACACAATCAAGTTGTGTGAGACTGTTTTCCAGCTTCCAAATCACACATTTCTTACTGTATATACCTCTCTTTCTTTCTAGTAATCATACCTTATAACATCAGAGAAGGAACACTCCTATTTTTTGTACAAGACCATCAATGGAAACTTTAACTAGAATGTACAATGTTATGAGTAATATCACTCCTGGTCTCCTGCAGCCAAATGTCGATTATTTTATAATTCTAGAAACAACTGACATTTCTCTGCTCTGAGTTATAATTTACTCAGTGTAGTATTGAAAATGCTTTACTGCAGTCCACATTTCCTCTGTACAGGGGGAAAAAATATCAACCCAAATAACTTTAGTTATCAAAGATAAGGTATGCCATATGCCATATGACTTTGCATAAATCCACGTTCTTAGACACAGGCCCTGCAGAAGTTTAACAGTCACAGCTGTGGATGTTAAAAGTACTTTCTTTTTTACCCTCTTTTTGTAATTCTCAAAGCATTTTCTTTGGTAACTGTATATTGTAGAGATAACCTCTGAATATAACGCTAAGTCTCCTGAATGTTGTATGACATGTAACAAAACTGAAGGATTAGTTCAACATACGATGCCTTTTGAAAGGGGTGAAATAGGGGTCTTACTTAAGATATAGAGGACTTTTCTCCTCTGAGCTGACACTTGTGGTATCTTTCAGGTATAGATATAGATAGACAAAAGATGTAGATATATAGATATAAAAGGTGGAGTTTGCTTACTAATAAGAAGCTATGTTGACTTTAGCCATGTTATACTAACTCTTTCCAATGTTTGGAGGTTTTTCTTCACCTTGTAGAGGGGAGTAGAGAGGAAGCTAAGAGGGGTGTTCTGTGAGCTGGTTCTGTCTCCATCCCAACTCTCTGCTGAGGTCATATTATTCATATTGAAATTCACAGAAAGATTTAAGTGCTGATATCAGTACTTCTAGGCTCTTGAGCCTTGGTAGCTGAGTCTAAAAAAACCCTCATGTATATATACTTCCTATACAGCTGAAGGAGAGAAAGAGAACTGAATTGTCAGGAAGAGGATTTAAGTGAAAGTTGTCTGTGACTGCAAATAAGAAACACTGGGCAACCTAATTTTGTGGACTAAGTATCATATTCCAGGGTGGCATCTTATTCCAGGGTGAAGTGTCTTCCTCTTTTAAGGGCTGAGTCCTTCACTAGCTTGCAAAGTTAGTTATTGAATTTTAGAAAACAGAGGCAGTATTTATTTCAAAGCCTGTTGTAATTTCATTCTTTTATCCAACACAATAACAGCAAGATGCTCATGTAATAGATGGACAGCCTGGGATCCAATTCCTTCCTCAGTCTGAAGGATTTTAAAACACAGACTTTACTTACCTTGAAAGAATCCTAGATATCAAGTTAATATCTATTCTTAGGTAAAGATCCCAAACCAGTTCCAGACTGGATCAACTGCCAGAGAATATTCCAAGGGAGCCATGGCACAATGCATGGAAGATGTGAAACGAATATTGTTCAAGAAAATTATTATGAAGCCTATCATGTTTTGGTAATGTATTCAAATCCAGATTCAGAATCTCAAGATTCTCTTATGGAGGAATTCATACACTGCAGGTAGCTCAGTTTGCAAGCTGCAGTGCTAGCTGCAGATTGAGTTCTGGGTGGTAGGAGCCCTGGGCAAGAGGACATGAACTGCCAACCCTTTGCATAACAAATGGCACAGAGACCTGTGGCCCAACCAGGTGACTGCACACTCAGAGACACAGCAGGAGCCCTGTCTTTCACGGGCTTAGACTGTGAGGGTATAAAAGCACAGGGTTTCCTTTGTTCAGGGTTCTTCTTCTGAGGCATCAGTTTAAGCTATTATTTTGTTACTGCATCATGATTAAACTATTTTAAGGATTGAGATGGCCGAGACACTGCTATGAGATTGCTGGGGTCAAGGCAGTAGGGAAATCTGGTCTGACTGTGTTAGTGTGGGGTGTGTAACTCCAAAGGGGTCTCAGTCCCAACTTGGGTGGTGTGAGTGTGACTGCCAGAGTGGCTCTTGGGTGGTTAGATAGGGAAGTTTTTTTAACAGTCTGTGGGAGACTGAAATGTTAATGGCGAATGACTCAAAACAATCAGCCATTTGCAGAGGCAGCAGGGTGCTTTGCTGAGGCTGGGTTTGCACCTCCCCAGCTGAAAAGAGAGCTTTTGGGTGTGTGATGGTGTAAACCTCTGATCCACATAAGACAGAGGGGGTAAACATCCACCTCTAGAGGCTACAAGCTGAGTTTTGAGCCAGATAAGCAGCAAATCCTGTGGGGTTGTATACTGCTTTTTATTATGCCAGTGTCCCACCTTACACAACTGCCTCAGTTGTAAAACTCCCCCAAAGAGGACATATTTAGATGTTCACATGTAGGCCTTCTGATGGGGCACAATTGGCTCAACTATACTGACATGAGAGGCAGCTGAGTATTAGATGGGGTCATAAACCACCAAAGACTCCCACAGCACCCCCAGACCAATTTCTGGTCCTTTCACTGGAGGGCTGTATATGATCCACAGTGTTGCAACAGACAGTGTAAAACTCTGCCTCAGGGGAGGTACCTGGATGTTCCCACCTGAATCTCAGCGTATATTAACCTGTTAAACTTCGTTTATTGTGGGCTTTCCTCCACCCTTGATGGATCAAGACTGGGTCCATCACTTTGACCAACAGGTATGGAAACTGCAATAATCAAGTCTTGCCACTGGTCCACGAGTAGTATTATCTTTCTACTCTTATCCTTTCTTTCCCTTTCTTTCTTTTCCTTATACATTTTATTAAGTGTTATTTTTATGCTTTTATATTGCTTTACTGCTATAGATAGTGATAATCAAAATGGCTACATACCTGCTTTCTTCAGGGGCACTTGGACAGTTTCTGATGATTAATCAACTCTTACTAGTTAGATATTTGCTATGGCATCTGATATTATGCTATGACATATTTGAACTAATATTTAAAAATTAATTACTGAATGTTAAAGTAAAATATTTCCTCCTAAATCATAGCACCCATTATGAAAGAAGCAAAGGTAACAAGGTGGGGGGTTGCATGTTGAATCAGTAATCTTACTTAATACCATTTGTATCCTTTTTGTTCCAGTTAAATGATGACATTTAATCTAATATTTTATAAATTGATGCCTGTTAATGTTAAAGTAATGAATAGTAAAATTACTCACTAAAATAAATTAAATTTAAAAATAATTAGATGCAATATAATATTAATTTAAACTTAAACTGACTTTTCCTACAGTGGCAAGAATGATGTTTTCAGTATATTCAGATAAAATTCTGAAATATTGAACTCTTCCATTTACCCTGTGTTATATATCTTTCACAACTTATTTCATAAAAAGTCTTGAGGTCCTGAGAGTTAGTGGTGTTATATAGGTGAACTATATAAAATAAAAGAAGCTGGTAAACCACTAAGATATACAGTGAAAAATCAGGGAACCTGCAAAGTCAGCTTTATGCACCATTACAAATGAGGAAAATCTGTCAGCTGACAGACAAAGCTCTTTTGGAGCCTGTCTTATGGCTTATTACATTTCCACATAGGATTTCATTGGAAAAAAACTTGGAACACTCTAACTGTATTCAAAAATAGTAATTATATAGACAATGGAAAATGAAAAGAAGAGACCAATATTAAAAATTATTTTCTTGTCCTCTCTGAAAAGTTCTTGGCTAATGGGCCTTTGGCACCACCTTGATAAGTACAAAGAGCCCCTTTAGTGTAATAAAAATATTTATTGCTACAGCTAAGCCCCAAGATTTAAGAGCACATTACCTAAAGAAATTTTAATTTTTGGCAGATAGAAACAGTGGGATGAGATGAAAGAGAGGCTTCATCCAGAAAGCTGCTCCCACTTCAGAAATTGAGGCAAAGAGAAGTAATGTCAGGGCCAAAATGAAAACCCGGAAAGGTATTTGTTACTCAAGCAAGTCCTACGAGATTTTGCTCTAAAACACTGCAAATAAAGATTTTCATAGTGCTGAGGAAGTGGATATCCAGAAATACGAAATATGTATCACCTACTATTTTGAAAACTTACCAGATTGTATAATATCACATGCAAGATAGTAGGAAGATATCAGACTTATGAAAAGAAGGTAAATGTGTATGAGCAAGTGATTGAATCTCACGTGCATGCCAGAACTTGAAAGATCAGAAGTTTCCCAGAATTTGAGAACACTTTATAGCTAAGAAGGGTGAGATCCTTGTTACTGTCTTCTGGAGACAAATCTTTAATACTTTTTGAATGATATATACAACTTTCAGTAATATTCTTTACAAACACGCTTAGGCATATACACCTGGACCATTTTTAAAGATGAATTAGCCCACAGAAGCTGAATAAGCTTCAGAACCAGTAAGGTTCCCAAAAAGCACTTTTTCAGGAACTAAATCATGCACATAGATCATAAAGTTTGAGCTAATGGCTCTAGTCACATTAGTGTTGAGTGAACAACAGTACAAAGTAAGGCTGATTTCATGAAAGCTCACCAGCCTAGCTCTAGGCTAAGAAGGACATGTGAAACAGATTAGATATTCTTGTAGAACACAAAATCAGATTAAAATTTTCCAGGATGAGAAAAGGGCTCCATTTCGACACCAAAACCAGGAGCATGTGGTTTTCTTTTTGTTTGAATTCTGCTCTTATTTTATTCCAAATTCAATGATTTTTAGAAAACATAACCCTATAATAGAAGCACCTTTTGTTTGCTTTGAAACTAGTATAACAAATAATAAATGGAAAAAGGCATTTTTGGACATATTTCTGTATCAAAGTTACCATGTGGAAGTTGTGGGCTTCTAAACACAACATAACAGCCCATTAAATGTTCACTCTAGGATACCACCTGTGAGAGTTATAAACTTAAACTTTCATTTCCTCACTTTCAAGGTGCTGTACCAAATGGTGGAATAAGTCTATAGTCCTTACAAAACTACTCTGAAACTTTAGTAAAAATGTTTTCCCCCTTTCATCCTTCGAAGAAACTGTGTTTAATGACAGTTTTACTCAATCCTTTTAACACTTTGTCAACATCCTGATCCTGTGACGGATTTGGAATTAGCATGGCTAACATTTCTTCACCCTTAATCAATGAACTTCAGACTTACCAAACAACAGCTTTTTATTCATGTCTCAGTGACATATGAGGTCTTGACTTTTCCCTGTGCAGCAGGCCTACTCCTATCAATATTTACTCTCTCTTTAGCAAGACATTATTTTCTCCAAGAAAAGTCCTGGGTTTATTCTTTAAAAAAAAAGAACAAGATGTTTGTAATGACAAAAAAAAAAATCTCTTTGGAGTGGAGACAACATCCAATAAGAGAGATAAGGCTTTATGGTTGAAAACAAAAAAAATACAAAATATATATATATTTTTTAAGAGCATCAACACAACTTTGTGAAAGATTATCCATTTGTTTAAATGTTAAAAAGTTAGTTTACACTTACACGATAATTATCATAAAATCTATCGTCACAACAGGGTACAAGAAACTGTTCAGATACTGACACAGGTATTTTCTCTTTAACCTATTAGGTTTTGAGGCTTCCCTTTTTCATCATTCTTGTTGGTCAAAAGAAGCCATTTATAACATTCAAATTTTAATATATCACTGTACTTCAGAAGTTATTTATTTAGAGACAGTACTTTAGGAGAGGAGAAATTCACACAAGATTTCCTTATTTCAGGGGACCTTTCTAAATATATAACTAATGTAGACTGTTGCTTTAAATGTTAAAGAAAAATGCCTGGACAATTTTGTTGTAATGGGAGCTATAGCAAATTTGGGCCAAGGACATGATCTTCCTTCTCAGACAAGTAAAACTGGGTCATGTGTCCCTGGAGTTAATGTGTTAAAAGACAAGACTTTGTAGAAAACACATATGTTGATGAAAACTTCTTGATATAGCTTTGGGACTTCATTTGTAGCAAAAAATCTGAAATGCAACGCCAATGAATACACTTTGTTCTGAGTAGTTATTTCCTTTTAATTACATATTAAGTGCTGCAATGAGATGTGTTAAAGATACAGACAAATGGACGTGTTTCAAATACAGTAAAATAGAAACAAAGTAAGTTCAAGAAAACACATTGCTTATTCACACTTTTTTCCTAAAACTTATAGTTGTTTTTATTATTTTCTTTTAACCTGTCAGATAGTTGTCGTGCTTTATGCTGAAAATTTGATATGCAGATTTTGAAAATTCATAGGCAACTGGAAAAATAGACCTGCAGAATATGAGTGGAGCTTTTGTTCTTAAGACATTTATTTTTCCCTGAAATACCAACTGTGGGTTCCAGGGAGTGTATTTTCAAAATGCCTAAGGCCCAGTTACTTATTGTTTTTGTGAGATTAAACTGGTATATGAAAAATTCAATGTAACCTCATATTATTCAGTTGAAGATGCAGCAGATGCAGAATTTTTTTGAGATCAAAATTGCTGCTAGCAAAAGTACCCTGCAGATAAACCAACATACATGCTGCAATAGTTCTCTAACAATACACAGTGTCAATAGGTGATATGGAAGTAGTTAAACAAATGTTAACTCTTCTTCAGGAAGGATTAAGGAAGGTAGAAGAGCGCACAGGAACACTTTATAGCAGAACATACTTCTCTCTAATAGCATATTAGTGCTTTAAATTTGATTTATCCTGCTTTCTGTTGCTTTTGTGCCCTTAATTCTTGCCTCTTCTGTCCCATGCTTTGACAGGCAAATACTTTGCTTAGGAAAAAATGATGCAGGATGAATACATTTTGCTCAAGCTGTGGAGCATGGATGTTTCAGATATTTTGTACTTCAATTACTAGGAAAATCATCCCTCTGTAGGGTGCAAGACCTCAATGGTTCAAAGCTTTAGCTTTACCTTCTGAGAAAGGGAAAAAAATTCTTAAGACATGTCTCTCTGACAAATTACAAAATTATTTCCAGGAAGTCCTTTTCAGAAGAGAAGTTGACAATGCAACTTGTCTTTCTATATCCCCCAGTATTAGGAAAAAACCATGTATTATCCTTGTTTAAACATTATAAAGGCCTGTACAATGAAAATAAGAATAA
Source organism: Myiotriccus ornatus (assembly GCA_036023395.1). Lineage (NCBI taxonomy): Eukaryota > Metazoa > Chordata > Aves > Passeriformes > Tyrannidae > Myiotriccus > Myiotriccus ornatus. Next base: position 83,196,515 of record JAYRBT010000082.1, on the reverse strand, counting down.
TGAAATTCTAACTAAAGTTTAGAAATAACAGCATTGATAGATTTTAATGTCATATTTTACAAAATGCATGCCAGTTAAATGACTTTCTCGATACCTTTTAATCTGCTTCATCCTTATTTTGCTTCCAGTGTCACTAACATTTTCTCTTTTTGCATGAGAGAGGAAAACTCTAAGGATATATATTCAGCTGCTTAAAAAAAATACTGCATATGAAGAGAAATAAATCCTAGCCTTCCGAGATCACAACAGCAAGGATAACAAAGTCTTGTTACTTTTACTGGGTCAAGAAAAACTTCCTTCACAGATGTACACGGAATTCAAACTCTCAAATGCCTCAAGGATAATTTGTTTTGGTGGGGAAAGAGGACTTTCCATGTTTCCATTTGTTTTAATCAGAAATAATATTGTTCTGTTTTCTTTTAATGCAGGTTTTTTTTTGAGAAGTATATCAAGGAATACACCAGTTAATTTCCTGAAGAAAATTTTACCATACCCTTGTCTTGCAGCTTAACCTACACTCCAATTTTGACTTTTCAGTGACTTATTTGAAAGCATAATGTTGAATAGAAACTGTGGTTAGATATTTTCTGGAAGTCCTGGTATTACAAAGTTGTTTTTCCACTTTCATACATTAGAGAATAATGTATTCATAATGTGTGACACTATAAAACCTTGTGAAAGTATAACATATCACATGTATGTAAATAGATGAAGCTGTTTTAGGAGAAAATTCAATAAAATTTCTTAAAACTGCAGTTACAAATACATATTTTTACATGCCGATACAAACAGACAAACTCTTTAAGTGTAATACCTGTCATAAGTAAATAATTTCTGCTTTCATAATTCCAATGACCTTTTACAGGTTTATCCTAGTATTTTGTTACACAAAATGCTGATTTTTATCATTCTCCAATCATGTGAAATAAAGGGAGAGATTTCAAGTTTTATAGAAAATTCTCCACTTATATTGTTGAATCACTAGTTGTTTTCTTACAACCTTGCAAAATTGTTTTTTTCTGGAGAAAAATATACAAATTTCAAAGCAACAGATCAGCATGTAAAATTTCTTCAGCTCTAATTTCTGGTGAGAGATACTGCATTCTAAGAAATAGCTTCTAGTAATGACAGGAACATAAAAAATATTTCTGCACTAATAAGGAAGGGAAATTAAGGAAAGGAGAAGTTTACAGTTATTTTTACGTTGGTTCCATATGCCACTATTCTAGTCAATATTTCTGTTTATGTTATTCAGTGAATTATTATCAGAGAAATAATTGGCATGGCACCTGAGAAAAGTGTTATGCAGGTGCATCTGTCAAGAGCTGGCTTTTCAGGTAGCATATTACATCAACACTATGTATCTATAATATATAACTTTGTGTTTCATTTCATTGCCTATAGCAACACAATAAAAATTTGTAAGACCTAGTGATTTTTCTACCTATACCTGATGAAATTATCTGTGGTGAAAGACAGTACAAATGAAACTAGAGACAAAACTGTGACTCTCATGGAGTACCCTGGGTTTTTCAGCATGGAATATTCATATTTTGGCCAAAATAAGGATTTTTTTTTCCAGGCTCAAAGCAGAACAAAGGTATACCCAATGCCAAGTGAATAATTTTTGTCAACTCAGACACAATCCAGACATAAATAACAATTACCCTTCAAAATCCCCAAGCTCTTAGTTTCTAATTCACTTTCTCTTGGTGCTTCATTTCCTGAAACTTACGTTATCTGCCCACATGATAGTCCAGGTCTCAATGGACTTAAATGATAAAGGATTTATGACTTCATACAGCTTTTTTACAGAAACAATTCTCAAAAACCTCTTATAAACTGTGAAAGGACTCTTCCAGAGTAAATTAAATTACTCTTCTTAGAAGCATTTTTAGTAATCCATCTAGAAATGGTAATAGTCAACCACCTTACTTACATGTTATTACTGAAGTGGTGCAAAGCTGTTGTTATGTCTAAAAAGGTTTAATATTTTCATATATATTTTTATGATGATGTAATTTTTGACCAATCTAACAATTAAAAAATGACCACTTGAACTTTATTTCTAAATACATTCATATCTTGAAGGATTAATATAAATTCTCACATTCAAGTTTTTGTGAAAGTGCTTAGAGACTCATGGCTAAGGTAGTTTTTGCAAAAAATGCTGAATATGGGAAGCTTTAGCAAATAATTTATTTGTCTGTGCTAGTGTTATGTTCAAATAAGTTCACTTACTCATTTAAATGACTAAATTAACCTTCCCAATTTCCATACAAAAAAATACCTACAGCAACAGTTATATGCATTAATTCCTAGCTTTTATAAATATTCAAAGCAACCTAGCATTGGATTCATAACAGCTGTTACTAATTCATCAAATTTATCAAAATTTACCATTTTGATAAAAAGATAAAATATTCACTCTCTCCCAGCAGTTGACATTTACAGAGCTGGAGCACTGGGTACCCTTAACACTCAGTGTTAACCATCCCTTTTCCCCATGGAATGTAAGGGTTTGTCACTGTAGCATTATTTGTGTAGGTGATGGTCTGAGGACCTTCCACCAGGGCAGTGGTTTCTAGAGCAGAGTTGGCAGCCACATCTTTTACTATGTAAGCCAAGGAATGACTACCATTTGAATCTTTGACTCAAATATCTAAAAAAAAAAAAAAAAAAAGTAATTTTCTAAGTTGTCTCGGATGTGCTTTTATCCTTTCTCGACATGTTCCCTTCTGTTGCATTTTTCCTGTGGTTTGAATATGTTGTTTATATTTGTGTGTGTGCATATGTGTGTGTGTATTTTCAGGAGAGTGAGTAAGCAAGCAAGACTGGAATAAGGAGAGACGTCATGTATTTTTTTTGCCTTTTACAGTATAGTAAGAAAACTTGCTTTCCTAATGTATTCAAACTCCTACATACCCTTGCGGGCAATTAAAAAATGCTTTCTAACTGCCTTTGAGGCATAGTACACTTGACAAGTTTGGCAGGTTCCTTGTCAGCTTGCTGAACCTGATACAATTGCAGGTAGTCTCAAGCTTACACAGCTCTAGTTTTATAACTCCCAGAATCCCTTTTTTACAAGCAAGATCTATGTGCATATCCAATCTAACAGCTTTAAGAGTTTGCACACCTGCTCCTTTTAAGTCATTCCCATCTCATGTCATTATTTATAAATGCTCTAAAACACGGTGCATGAATCATTGCTGGTGTCTAAGTGAAAGAGAAAAAAAAATGCCCTAAAAGCACAAGTACTGAATGGGTCCTTTGAAACACTCTCCTCCAATCATCAATACATTAAATTGGAACATTTTCAAAATATATATTTTTATGTAATAAAATAGAGATTTGTTTTGCATGCAAGCTAAGATTAATTAAAATTCAGGGGTTGAAAACAATTATCCTGCTTTGAGTATTTCTTGCAAGACAGAAATATTTGTTGACTCAAGATTAAAACAGCAAACTCATTAAGTAAATTAATAACCCAAATAATTTAAGATTCCTAAGATTTCTGGTGGGAGTTTTAGACAAAGATATATTACATCTCTTTGACATTCACACTGCTGCTCTCACTGTAGTTTCTCAGAAAAACATATACTTTTTTCAAGACCCACCAAATAGCTGATTTTAATATGCTGAGAAACATAATGTAAATTGAATGATTAACATCCCAGCATCCCTGGTGCTACTGCAAGTTAACTTAAGCAGAAAAAGGATTGCTGCATTCTACTCACTGTCAGGGCATATTGAGAGTAGCAGTACCAAGTCATAGAAAATGAGGACAGTGTTTGGACAGCATGATGGGAGCAGGATTGTTCCTGATATATTCTTGTGTCAGGATTGTTGAGACTGAAATGGACCTCTAAAAGAAAGTCTTTCCCAGCTACTTTTATGAAGGATGGAAATTTGATTGCTATCTATAGGCAGAAAAGATGCTCTGACCTCTCATCACTTTCCCAGCTACTGTACAGAGCTACAGACAGGCCTGTACTTTTATTTACCTGCCTACACTTTTAAAAGACAGAAGCTGAAGACCAACAATGGCCAGAAAGCAGGTCAATAGAGGCTCTGCTCACTATTGCTTTAGATCTGGACCTAGGGAGGCTCAACACCATCAGCCTTCCAGGTCACACAGTCCTGCAGGCAGCCTAGGAAAGAGGGGGCAGAGTACTGAAGATGAAGCTCATGCAATCTTCTATCACCTTTCTCAGAAAAAGGAATGAGTTAATAAGTAGCAGAAGCAGGTGAAATGCAGAGTGACTTCACAGGAACAGCAAGGACCTGGATCCAGTAAATGCAATCTATAGATCAATGTGAATCATACAGCACATTCCAAATATGCAGCTCAGAAGGGTTGTGAGTGCAGTGTCTGAAAGCCACTTCTGTAAGCAAACAAAGTCAGTTCTATTCATCATATCCAGAGAACTTTCTTTGGACATAGGACCTTAAAAGGCTTTGATTTCCTTTAAATGTGCCTATTTGACTAGTCATATTGAAACTCAATAAATGAGGTTAACAGTCTACATTAAAGTAAGAAAATTTGTTGTTAGCAACAGCCACAGTGAAACTATCCTCTACCCCTTGCCCCATCTTCATTACTTGTCACCAAAATACAGTGTTGTTATAGATTTTGTCTGATAAAAACCTTATTCTGCAAGTTAAATAAAATCTACATACAAAACTATTTTTCTACCATATGGTTTACTCAATCAGAAAGGTAACATATTATGGGAAACTTGGAAAGTAGAATAGGAGGCATTTATATCTCTCTCTGATGCATAAATAAGAAAGGTTATCAGATTTTCAAAGGGAAATCCTAAGATGAAATATCTGAAAGGCTTTTCCATATTTTGTGACATTTTTAGCACAGCTTCTGTCTCTCAAAATGGACATAATCAAATTAATGTCATATGAGATACACGTCTTATGAATAGGAGGTTTCTACCAAATCTTTTCCAGTTCTTTAGGTCCTGTCCATGACAATTAAGAAAAATATTTATTTTGCTTTTGAAAAACACCAAAAGAACTATTCATGTTCATCATCAGTTTCTCACTGGATTACATAAAATGCTTTGCTTAAACTTTTTACCCATTTTCAAGACAAGCACTGTCCAATTCTCCCACCAATATTTGTATATATATAGTCTTTCAAGACCCCTGGTGCCCATATACCTGAAGAGCAGGTAAAGTTTATGGATAAACTTGCTGAAGGAAAAAGTCGTAAACTACTATGTACATGATCCCAGTGTACCTCTCCAAGCTGAATTTTCAAGACTTTCACAATATGTCAATATGTCTCTGAGAACCCACAGCTTTAAATCTAAAAAAAAAGAATCCTCCAGACAGTATCTGCTGAACTTTGCAGCTTGGAGTCTACTATATGAGAGGTATAAATTCCATGTTTTCAAACTTTTTTTGCTTCTGTCAGATAATGGTAGTTGAATGTAATCATAAAATTCTTTAGTGCTATTTCTTCTGTTAATAGGGAGATGGTTAATACATTCTGTGAGTTTTCATGAGGAATTTAAACTGACATGCAGGTGATTCTAATGTCAATATTTAGGCATAAGATTGCATAACCTTTTTTTTTTTAATCTTATTATAACATTGGTTTTTTTCAGAGACCTTGTCACACCTGCAAAAAAAATATCTCAGAATACACATACTAGAGGAAAAAAATATCACCATCAGTAGGGTATGACCTGTAGTCCAGATGATTCCCCATGAAAAAGTTAAACTTGAACTATATAACAAATAAAATATAGTAAATGCATGTATGTGTGTGTATATATATATATACGTGTAATAAAGCTAGACTACTCAACTGCTCCGTCGCCCCTTTTGGAAGCTTTTCAAGCAAACTGTTCCTGATTTGGAATGAAAAAGAAAATCACCTTCTTTCCCTCTTATGTTTCCTAGCTTAGGGTCAAATGATGACATTTTAAATGATTAACAATTTTTTTGGGCTGGTAATTAAGTTTAGTTGCATATTACTAGAGAGCTTCATGGCAAGAACATTAAACCAACTTACCTTTCCAAGGGAAGTAAACCAATCAATAATGAAGTCAGTGGAAACACACATGAAAATCCATTTTCTTCGCTAACACACCATGATATCCAAACACAGAGCTCCAGCTGTGAGATTTTCTGGGTCAAGGTTTTCAGGAGTTTCTCTAGTCCAGTACACAAGTAGGGTGTGAAGACAGCCATTTCTGCAATGGAAGATCATACAACACATTGACCTAATTAGTACTATCTCCAGCTTCCCTTACTTCCCTGCCCCTACTGCTAAGCATGGCCTGCACAGTTAAACCCACTATGAGGATCATTTTCATCGACTCCTTTGGGCACAATTCTGTGGTGGGTTGACCTTGGCTGGACGCCAGGTGCCTACCCAGCCACTCTATCACTCCCCAGTCAGACAGGGGAGAGGGTGAGATGGAAAACAACTCAAGGGTATGGATAAGGCAGTTTACTTAAAGCAAAAGCAAAGTGAACGATAGCATGGTTTATTCTCTACTTCCCATCAGCAGCGATGTTCAGCCACCTCCAAGAAGCAGGGCTTCAACACGCAGAATGGTTCCTCAGCAGGCAACCACCGGAGACAATGAACGCCTGCCCTCCTGCTCCTTGCCTTGGCTTTTTTATATCAGCTGACATCATATGGTCTGGAATATCCCTTTGGTCAGTTTGGGTCTGCTGGCCTACTTGTGTCCCCTCCCAGAATCTTACCCTTGACTGAGGAGGGAATGTTACAGTGCTGATACTGT
>JAYRBT010000082.1:83152731-83168053 GCA_036023395.1 Myiotriccus ornatus | reverse complement strand
ACATCATTACTTTCTCCACATTTGAAACATGCCACAGTCTATATTGAATATCTACATTTTGAGACTCTAAATGCCACTAAATTAAACTGTTTTAAATGAAATTATCTTGACATGACATGTGTAAATGTGTCTGTTATAGTGAACATTTCAGCTATAGGTTTCAAACTTGTGAAAGATAGAGATTGTCTGTCTCATTGCACCATGAGAAGAATATTATCTAACCCATTCAAACGGTAATAGAAAACCATGATTTACACACCAAAACCCCTAAACTACCTAGTGATGGAAAATATATTTTTCCACCATCATGCTAATTAAAGTGTCATTGAGGTTAGGAAATGTCCTTTGTACTATGATGAGAGAAGATGCAGGCAAATTGAATTTCCTTTTGGATGATGCTTGGTAAAAGATAAATGACCACTTGTTATTCCTAGGTGTCATATAATAATAGAATAAAAACCATCTAGTCTATAATAACCATATTGTCAGCAGAGACAGATTTAAAGTACTTAAAACTTCCTGTATCTTGCTTTTTGATTAAATTATATCTTATTTTTGTGATTTCCTTTTATTTATTTCATCCCATTATTTTGCCTATTACTCTCAATAAGATTATTAATGAGACATAAGGTCTATGTTTCTAGTTCTGAAACATCAAAGGACCTCAAACTGATGCCTGTATTTTTGAAGGCAAAATATGCTTTCATATTAGTAGCAGAGAATTAAATAATTTTATTGCATAGCTTCCATCTCTGCAGTGACTTGATTTGTCATTTCTCAGATAACAGAATTCAGTATTACCAGGTAACATCACAGAAGAGGGCACTTAAATCTCTTTTTCTCAACTGCAAAATTCCTTTTTTTAGCATCATATAATGTAATGAGTGTAGTGAGGGGGCTGGACAGTGATTTGTTTTCCCTAAACAATTTTTTTCAATAGTCCTTTGCTTGCCTTTTTTTTTTTTTAAGTTAGTTTTGCTTCACACTTGCAGCATAAGTTCATTCAGGTTAGCAAAGATAAGTCTTTGTGCATAAGACTTTAACATACCTCACTGAGCAGCAGAAATGCCCCTTTCCTTCAGAAACAAAAATACAGAACTGGTATTCTATGCTTCACCCATACTCATGTAGGTGTTACTGGAGAGTTGCGTTTTAGTGGTGGTGTTTTATTGGACTGGTGTGGTTACTTACCTTTGAGGACTAGCTATGAAATCTTGGTGCAACACTGTGTAGACAAAAAGGGAACCCCATATGCATTTTATGCAGTTCTAGAAATGAAGGAAAATTAAGTGATATTAACTGATACATAGAGTTAAAATATAGCTTAGCTCCTCCTGTGCAAACAAATATGCTTTTCAGGTGTAGAGCGATAGAAGAGTCAAAACCCAAATTTCATCAGTGTCTGTTTCTTTTCTAAGAAAACCTTTTGTGCCAAAGTGTGTTCTAGAAATGTTTGTTTATTTATTATCCAGATCCCCAGAACAGAGAAGTCCATGGACTTGCTCAAGACACTCTGATCCCTAGATTTTTAACAACATTTTTGTGACATTGGCCATAAGCATGGAGAATTGCTGCCAGGTGGCCCCGGATTGCAGGAGAGATGCAGCAAGGTCTAAATGTCATCTTTACAATTCTCCTAAATCAACTTTGGTGAGTGTTCACTGACTGTGGTTGGAGAGTCAGCACCAATACCATTTCACACTGAAATCTGTAGAGCTGGAAAAGTCTACAAAGCAATCCTTGCTGAAAAATCTTGTCTACCCATATTTACACAATCCTGTGTCAGAATTTCAAATCTCTAAGAGTGATTGTAATTAGTCACTTTTACCAGTAATATCCCTTACAGGGTGTGTCCCCAGGTAGCTTCTGCAAATTCCAGTGGTCAATGTCTGTTGAATTTTTAGCACCAACTACAGGCAGTAATAAGCTATCCAATGTGTTAAAAAGGAAAGAGATTGTATTTTGGCTAAAATAAAAATGTGTCTGTGTTTTACAAGGTAACCTTTTTTAAAAAAATGTATTATGGTAAGAAGATCATCTTTTTTTTTTTTTTCTTCAAAAACTCTTCTCTCTACCACACTTAAAAACACATTATGATGTTACAATGAAGAAATCACATGATGAATCAATGACAGAAGAATTTAAGTCATTTTCTAGGAAAAAAAAAAAGGGAGATATTTCTGATTATCTGGGAGGAAAATAAAGAAGCTACTGTGATGATTCTGTAGTAAATCATGCCTTTTAAGTGTGACAAGATACACCCATCAAAGATGAGGGATATACTTCCATTCTAACATGTAACTGTCCTGTGGAAACTCACACTGAATGTGATGCTACTTTTTGCCTATAAATTGTGATAGTTTAATCTTTTGTTAGTTTATTGCTTTGAAATCCAAAGATACACAAAGAGTTCTACAGTTTATATACAGCAAAATTGTGATGCTATGCATTGACACACACTCCAAATAAAAAATTTGTACTGTATCTCTAATGAGAGGCAAAACTGAATTGATACTGGTGATAGACTGAAATGTTGTTAATGTCTTAAACATTTTCAAAATCATAGAAAGACTTTTTGTCAAACTTCAAAGAAACAATTTCCTGTAACCTCTGCAGTGCCCCACCCATCCCCCACAAATATACCTCCTGACTGGAATTTGGACTGTGATGGAAACTCGACATAAGACTATTATCCAAGTATCTCAGATCTAAGGAGAAGTAAATAAGGCTCAGGGAAGAAGAATGTGTTCACAAAGAAAGCCAAACTCAGCAGCTGTGCTAAGAATCAGCCTAGCTGGGCTTGGTGGGTGAGGAGGAGGAGGGTTTTGAGTGTGCAGTGGCAAAATCTCTCCACACAAAACAGAAGTAAACCCACCCCCCTCAGGAAGATCACATGCACATGGGACATTCATGTGAGAGGCAACTGAGAACAGGTCATAAACCACCAAAGACCCACAAAGTGCCCATCCCCACCAACTCGTTCCTGAGGCCTTCCACTGCCAGAGGACTGCATGTGATCCAAGGGATGCAACAAATCCAGAGTCTGTTTCAAGAGATCGTAAAACTTCCCTGCAGGTGAGGTGTCTGGGCATCTCCTGAACATCTCCTGGGCATCTCTACTCGATTCTATGTTTTGTGGAAACCTTACCACTGAGAAGACCAGAAGAGGATCTATGGGACACAATCATGTTTCACAGAGCGGTAATATATTTTATATTTAATCTCTCTCTCTGTCACTCCCTTTCTTCCCCACCCCTCCATTTTCCTATTTTTTTCTAGTTCTCTCTCAGTGCTCACTTTTACTGTTAAATAAAATCCATAGTATTGACTTCAGTATATGGTCTTGTTTGCATCTTAATTTGAGCAGAGGCACCTCTAATAATGTTAGTAAGTGGATCATAACATCATTACCAAAAAAAACCAAAAATTCTCTTAGTTTCTGTGAGTCAGAAACCTGGTAGTACCGGGAGTATTATATCATCTCATTCTCAAGGAGATTTATATTTGTACTGGGAGGCATAAAACATGGAAATTATTGGAAAGGACATGTTTTCCTGACATTCTCTAGAAGCTCTCATCTAAAGATGTTGTTCATGAGAAAAGAATATTAATTATTTTCATTAAACTGCAGTAAATGTACATATCCTAGCACATCTACAGTCCCCAAAGAAATTTCTAGCATCATATCTAATTTGGCCAACCATACAATCTCAGCAAACAAGGTTAATAAGACATTATAAAAATGCTGATGAGTTTCAAGTGATTCCCAACTTGGCAATCATCACAGAAACTATTAGTATTCAAAAATTATATGATGTCAAGTTAAGGTCTTTTCTCTCTCTCTTTCACTGTTGTCTAGTGCATAAGGTCTTCAGCATTAGGGATTTTTAATCCTTATTTTCAGCTCAACATTCCTTTAGTAATAAAAACAAGCATTTTGAATAGCACTTGGGATGTTCAATTAAATATATTTTTTCTCTTGGAATTGCTTCAACAGTTAGCATTCTGTCTGTAAACTCATTCTCCTGCAAGGGCAGAAATTCTTCTTATATTAAACAGTAAAAAGAATAAATCCAAACTACTTATTTTGATCTTCTAGGCTTTCATCTGCACTGTTAAGAGTTTCAATCAGCATTCAGGATTTTATTATGTTTCTGTCCTTCAAACAGGACATTCAAGATGCTGCCTGTCTTCAGCAACTTCTTGCTGAAGGTGTTTACTTCTACTGTGTCCACTTTTGATAGTAAAGTAACTGAAGATGGATAGACAGGCAGAGGGCACTAGTTTCAAATCTGCCCCCAAAAAAGGAAGATTCATGAATAAAAACAATGTCTGAAAACCTCCTTTTACATAAAGTGGTTACGTGACTGTAGCAAGATCCTTTTTTCTGTTAGTGAAAAGATAATACTTAAAACCATGAGGAATCCTTTCTTTCATAGGACATTGCCACAGTTACTGTTATCATTATTTATCCTCTAAATATTTATCAGCAGAATTTGTGGTAGATTATTCTGCCAGGAAAGGCTAGGTTGTGTTAAGCACTAAACAAGCTTTCTCATGCAGTGTATCATTCAAAGGTGAAAGAAATTGAGGAGAAAAATATGACTTACAAAACCAAACAGATTAGTTGGTCAGAGATTTGGATAGATTCAAATTTTAGAGAATCAGGAGTGCCAATTACAAGCTGTTATGTGCTTGGTCTTGCAATTAGTTTTATGCATCACAGGATAGATACATTTTGAAAGCACTATTTTGAAGAGACTGGATAGCAATTACTAGGTGACACATTTTGGGCTATAAAATGCGTTTTTTTGGCAACAAAGTCTGTTAATGAATTATTGTTTAATTAGTAAGATTATTTCAATAAAGACAACCCTAGGAAAAAAAATGGAGGTTACATCATATTTGCATAACCAGCGTAAGCTGGTTATTATTAAGCCTTATTGTTCATATTTTAGTGGGTTTAGTCATCTTTTTTTTTTTTTTTGCACTACTTATTCTATGAGTCTGGTACTCTAGTTATAGTCAGACATTCAGTATCATTAAGTAAAAGTGATTTCTTTCCAGTCTTTTGTGGTCTCTTGGATCATCTTTTCTTGCCCTTCTTTTTTTTTTTTTTTTTCCATCTCAGTTTACTTTGACTGATCTTTTTTGTGGGGTTTGTCTCTAAACCTTTTTCCTAATATCCCATGAATTTATATTAAAGTCTATAGCCCAGTTAAAAACCAAGTACATCTAAATCTTTCTGTCATAGAAAGATGAATTCATAAAAATGTAATTACATACAGCCTGAAAAATGCCCTGAAGTATTTTCCATTCCTCAAAGGTGAATTTCTGTGTGATAAGCTATTGTAGGTATTTCTGAACAGTAACAAGAACTGTTACTGTACAAACCCCAAACAAAACTAAACAAAACAAACAAAAAAAACCCAAAAAAACAAACAAAAACCCCACCTCCCACCAAAACAAAAAAAGCCCACCACAATCAATAAAATCAATAAAATTAAAATCAATAAAATCTAAACAAACAAAAAAAAATTCCTGTAGCTGGTTTTTGTCCTATGACATCACAATGTCCAATTGCCTTGTGTTAACTAAGCAATTTTCAAACACTGTCTCTTTTTAATACATGCTATCTACTTAAGAAAAGGAAAACAAATTCCTCAGTTTATGTCTGGAAATAAATAAGGCAACAACTTGGATATCAAGAGATTTAATCTGATAAACCTAAGAAATTCTGTGATATTTTAAAGAATTCAATCACTTTTTTTAGCTTTCTTGGGGCAAGATTTTGCTCCACAAGAATGATTTTCCACTAACCCACGAAACTTATGCTCCTAATGTCTTAATTCATATCAAAATCCACTACAAAACAAATACTATGAAGCAACTCTGACAAATTCATCACAACTGGTGCATCAGGGTTTTGCTTAGCTCACTAACAACCCCTTTCTGCTTTTTTTTTTTTTTTTTTTAACTGGTATACACTGATCTGCAAACACATTTGGGACTGTAGCAGCAATGGTATAGAAGGATGCAAAGTCCTTATGGTATGTGCTATCGTGTTTTTACGAAACTGACTGAGCAAATGTGGTCTGAAGTGTAATGGAGCTTAACAACAGATTATAAAACAAAGCTTTGTTTATGTAACGAGAAAGATGAGCAGCAATGCGTCTATACAGTGGCTCACCCAATCTCCTACAGCAAACACAGAATCATAAGTGATGCCTTGGCTCTGGTGGGGTGCCAGGGACACTTGGTGGCTGGGTCATCCGGCAGCAGCAGCCAACCAGCTATGCAAACGTCTGTTGAATGTGAGTAAGAGTTGTGTTGCCCCTTGGCAGGACCAACAGTGCTGCAATATAAGAGAATCATTCCTTGTGGATAATGTGGAAAGCATACTACCTAAGTTACCAATGCCAGTCAGGGGCAGGGTGTCAGGAGGAAGGGTGTCAACAACCATGCAGGGCCCCTCTGAAGGGATAAACATAGCGTGTTTCTTAACAACTGAGTATGTGAATTGTGTGACCTTTAGCATTACCACAACTGAACAACCTAAGCCTTGATGCTTTTCGAATCTGGCAGCACTGACATGTCTAAATGCCTGTTGGTCTTCCATGCAGCAAAGAAGGATCAGCTGGTTCCCACCTTGCAAGGTACATGTAGTCCTACAGATCCTCATCCCTTTAGGTAAATATTCCATTTAGGATGGAAAATGGACTTATTCATATCTTGTCTTCTTGACCACTTAATTCAGAAGAATCTCATTTCAATAAAAATATGCAGGAGGGCTTCTGTAAGGAAGTTGTAAGAACTGGAATACGTAAGAGTTGGAATACATACACTTTCATAGTCCTTAAGAAATCTGTGCATACATTCTGATACTTTGCCTATGTCATTACGACCATACATCATAGGGATTCAGGTATTGAAATCCTTCCTGGAAGTTATTGCAAGCAATGTCACTAATGTGGAAATTATCACATAACAGTGCAGGTATATGAACTAGTTTCTTTAAAATGTTTCATCTAATATTGATCTAATTTGTTATACTGCAGGAATTTTGATACTTCAGCTATACAGTTCTGGACAGTTCTTGGGAAAAGTCTGAGAACAAGGAGAAGCTTCATGAAACTTTTATTCTATCCAAGAGAAGGATCCAACTTCTAAACAATTTGCTAGTTAAACTCCTGATTACTGATACGTTCAGCATGAGTTTGTGAGAGTGGTCGCCTTGGCAACATAGGTGTCCTTCAGCAGTGAGCAACACTGTTACTGCTATGGACAAGTTTTATCTTTCCAGTTTCCTGTCCAAATATTCTCACTGACATTGTCAAAGGGAAAAAAGCGCCCTTTTGTGAGGATACAGCAGACAATATTTTTGGTGCATTATGCTGTTTACATTGATATATGTTCATATAAATATGTTTTATACATGTTGCTTCAATTCCAAGACAAATGACAAATTTCCTTAAGAAATGAGTCTGAGCCCTTCATTTTATGTCTGGGTTCAGACACTTCAAATGATTGTACATGCTTTTCAGGTTAACGCTGCTCTATTCTTGTTCCTATTTTCAGGATTATCATTTGGAAGACACCAGCATGCAGAAATATATGCTTGAAGATCAGAAACAAATTCATCCTCTATTCTGCTAAATGCAAGAGAGTTGCTGCCATTTAGAGATTGGAAAGTGATGAAAAATGTGATAAAGTACATCTTGCCACTATGGTAAGCATTGTATGACTGATAATTATCCTATATAATAAAATTACATGGCTAAAATGAAAAGATCATTCATATAGAAACATCATTAGTGGTTGAACATCGTTAACTGAAGGTAGAAAGCAGCTGCAGGTTAAACTAATTTTTCAATAGCTCTGCTTTAATTCTAGACAAATACCATTGATATGTGTAGTTGCTTATTTGTTTTGAACTTGATCATTGTTCATAGATTGAATTTATATGTCCAGCAATAGGTTCATGAAGACATCAACCACCAAAGTTTGTTGATGTTTCTAATACTTGTGGGTTTGACAGCTGAGAAAATATTTGTGTTTTCCTAAATATTAAATGTTTATGTTTACTAAAATTTGATACCTATTATCTGTATTATGATGTGTGTATATGATAACTTCCATTCAGGGCTGAGAAAAGCCCTACTATGCTGGGATCTGTTTAAGAAGTATGAGTGGAAAACAAAGGAGAGATGAATGGTTTATTATTTCATTTTACGTTTTAAAGACATCAGTCAATACACGAAAATTCTTCAAACTGTCATAGGTTTGCTCTGGGCCAATTTTCTCTCGTTTCCCCACACAATTGCTATAAGTTAAGAGAAGGTTTATGCAGACAAAAGAGATCTGACTGGGGAGAATAATATTAGGATTTATTGCTAGCAAGATAAAAATTAAAGAACTATAGATACAACAATTATAACTAGGCAAAAGTGCTATGTATTTACAGAAATATCCCCCCACACACACCTTGTATCAGTTAAGGAGAAGAAGCAGTCTCGTTTCCACTTCCAGAGCTACAGGTTTTCTAAATAATTTTGCAGCACTTGAAAGTTCTTCTGTTATCTCTAGGACGACAGCTCTGATTCATCCCAGCTGGAACTGTCTCACTCTCTTTCTCTCTCTTTGTCGTGGTTTTGCTCTGGGACAATTTGCTCTCCCTCCCCCCCCACCCCAGTTACTTTGAGATATGGTTTATGCAGACAGAAGAGACTTGATTTGGGAAAATAATATGAACATTTATTACTAGCAAAATAAAAACTACTAAAGAACTACATTTACAATAATTCTACTCAAGTATAAGTACTATACCTCTCCCCCCTTTTATCAGTCCCAGGAGGAGAAGCAGTCTTTTTCACCATTTTTGGAGCTCCAGGTTTCTTCAGTAACTCTGCAGCACTCTAAAGTTTTTCTTCGTTATTTCGAGATGACAACTCCAATTCGTCGTAACTGGAACTATTTTTCTATTCTCTCTTTCTCTGTGTTGGCCTCCAGGGCTGGGCCTACCCCCCTCCTGGGCTAAGACCAGAGGCTGGGGGTTAACCAGGCCCTGCAGGGTCTTCCATGGGCTTTCAAGGAGACACTTACCTACCATGAATTTTCACCACAGAGTCACAGGGGATAATGGCTTTTGAGTCCACCCCTGTTTCCTGTGGAGGTCCCTCCTCACGGGAGAACAGTCTTTGATAGACCTCTCCGACATGGGTCTAAGCATGGATCCCTCACTTGGATCCCAACACCCTACCCGAGCGTAGATCTTGTCTCTCTCAGAGTCACAAATCTTCAGCAGCAGCATAGATCCCACACATGGATCTCAACATCCCACCTGGGCCGTCTTGCTCCAATGTAGGTTCTCTCAGAGTTACAACTCTTTAACAGGACTTTGCTTCACCTCAGGTCTCTCATACAATCTCGGCTTTTTCATGTATCAACTTACTTAAATGTAGGCTCCTCCACAAGCAACATGAAGGTCTCCTCACCCCAACAATTTCAGAGGTTGCAAGGATTTATTTTTCAGTCTTTTCCCTGCTGAAGGGAGAGAGAGAGCAAGAGAAGGGGGAGAAGCAGTCCCCCCCCTTCAAACTTTTCTCTCCTACTGCTGCTAGCTTTGACCTTGGAGGGCCTTTGTCTCTTTGCCAGAATTCTTTTGCAGTGTTTTTTTGTCCAAGCAGTCAGTCCTCTAAAGTTTTTTCTTTACTCTCCTACATGAGAGAAGGGGGGCTTCAGTGTCACACCTTCCCCCAGCCCTAGCCAGGGGAGGAGAGGGCCCTGGCCTTCCTTAGGGCCTGTCGCCGCTCCTAGATGGCTACTTAATTTCCACTGCTACTAATTTCAACTGTGCAACAACCTTCTCTTCCGTTTTCTTAAACATGTAATTGGCAAAGGCGTTACTGAAAGATTTGATTGGCTTTTTGTCTGGAAATCCACCTGGAAAAAACCATCCTCAGCCCCAAGGGCTGGTGGGCAAAACCACGACGCTCTTCTGTGCTGGCCTCAGAGCTGGGCCTACCCCCTCCTGGGCTAAGACCAGAGGCTGGGGGGTTACCCAGGCCCTGTAGGGTCTTCCATGAACTGCAAGGGGACACTTGCCTAGCATGGATCTTCACCACAGGATCACAAGGGTTAAGGGCTCTTGAGTCCACCCCTGTTTCCTGTGGGGTCCCTCCTCACGAGCAACAGTCCTTGATGGACCTCTCTAACGTGAGTCCACCTTCAGGCAACAGTTCTTCCATTCTCCGCTGTCCCTTAGGATCATAAATTCAGCTGCACCAGCATGAACCCCTCACTGGAATCATAAGGTCCTACCCGGCCCAACTTCCTCCAGCGTAGGTCTCTCTCTCCAAGGGCCACAGGTCTCCAGCAGGACTCTGTTTCATCTTAAGCTTCTTCATGCACTCCTCTGCTTTGGTGTGGGCTCCTTCGTGAGCTGCAGAGGGGGGATC
Source organism: Myiotriccus ornatus (assembly GCA_036023395.1). Classification (NCBI taxonomy): domain Eukaryota; kingdom Metazoa; phylum Chordata; class Aves; order Passeriformes; family Tyrannidae; genus Myiotriccus; species Myiotriccus ornatus. The sequence continues at coordinate 83,157,596 of JAYRBT010000082.1, read as the reverse complement.
TGCTCCCCAGCAATCTTCCACAGGTAGCAGAGGGTTTTAGTTTTCAGTCTCTTCCCTTCTGAAGGGGGAGAGAGAGAGAGAGAGAGAGGGGGAGAGAAAGAGTTCCCCCCCACCTTCGGGCTTCTCTCCTTTATCTCCTGCTGCTGCTGGCTTTGACCTTGGAGGCTCTGTAATCTCTGCCTGGAATTCCTTCTGCAGTATTTGTCGTCCAGGTAGTCTTTCTTTAGAGTTTTTTTTTTCCTGTACTCTATTACAGGAGAGAAGGGGGCCTGGCCCCCATCTCACCCTGGCCAGACTTGGGCCGGGGTGGGGGGTGCACACCAGGGCCCAACAGGGCCAGCTGCTATGCTGACTCTTCCATTTTCTTCTGCGCAACAGGTTTCTCTTCCATTTTCTTAAATATGTAGTTGGCAGAGGCATTACTAAAACTTTTGATTAGCTTTTTCTCCAAAACACCACCTGGAAAAAACTATTTTCAGCCCCAGGGGGCGCTAGTCACCAAACCCATGACAGGGACAAAAGATACTGGCATTGATGTCATATTTCTGGGTGTGCAGATCTGAAAATAGCCACTGATTCTGAATGGGAGTAGGAATAGAACTGACTGAAAGCACCTTTTTTAGAATCCTTAACATGCAGCATTTCCACTTTCCATTGTACTTCAGACATCTATGCACCTCCTTGGTTTGTATTGTCACATGAGATTACTATCAGCTAAGGTACATTAGTTTTCTTTTCTTAGACATAAAAAAGTAGGATGACAGAAGTCATAACTTTATAGAATGTGCAGAGATATACACAGAAACATGGATTGCAGTCTCTATTTTTCCAATCCTTTCCCTGGCAGTGAAATAACAAGATTTTTAATTGCTAAAAGCCTGAATGTTGCATATAAAAAGTGGTCTTTTCATAGTGTGTTTTAACAAGCACATTTTTCAATTGTTGTGTCTTGGATGATAGCATAATAAAGGCATTTTCAGTTGAATTTTATTTTATTCCTGGAGTTTTTTGTTTGCATATCTATTTGTTTGTTTGTTTTTTTTTACGTCACAGATATATCTGTCCAGAATTTTAAGTGACTGATTTGGGTTGTTTTGTTTTTTTTTTCCCCACTACAAAAATTCAAGGATGTGTTTTATAAGCAGAACATAAATCAAAAAAATCAAGGGTTCTAAGTTCCAAGGCTTGAATTTGATTTTCACTTTGTTTTAAATGACACTAGCTTATTTCTCAGAAATTAATTGGCTCATTTTCTGTTCAGTCCTTTTAAAGTGAACAGGTTTGTTTAGACATACCTACAATATAACCACAAAAAAAGTTATTGGTAAGAGAATTATATTCAGAAAGTCACAGCAAAATCAGTCAGCATGCACAAGAAGTCAGTTACAGGTTTTGTTAGCATTATTCAGTTTACATAATGAATAAAAGTGAAATTAAAAAAAGAAAAAGAGAAAAAAAAATATGAGAATCTGAACTTCAAGCATCCAGTGTCTAAAACCAGTGTTCACCCTTTCTTTCTTTTTCTATCCTATTTTTTTTCATTGTAGATTGGACTCAGTTTGAACTCAGATTTTACAAAGCTGATGTAAACTACCTTCTCACAGAAAATATTTTATTGGTTAAATAATGAACTCAAAGCTTAATTAACATAGGAAGTAGCAATTATTTCAGATATGCTTTAAACAAAATAAATAAAACAAATAATATTACAAAAACAAAGGCCTTGACAAATAATCTATAAAATGGCAATAATAAGAATGGACTGATAATAAATTGGAGCATTTCTTTAGAAAAATCTGAACAGATACTTTTTTTCCCTTGTGGTAAATATGCTTCATATTGAGAATACTGATAATTTGAGTACTTTTATAGTTTGCAAATTTTGCCAGTGAGGAAACAACAAGAATGTTAAAATCATTATTGTCACTCTTCAGTTTATGAAACCTGTTCTTCAGATTCTAGTTTAACCAATGAGAATTATTCTATGGAGTAGCTGGTGAATGGGTCTTGGGCACTGAAAAAATAAATAGTGCACATTTATTTTTGTATAAATAATTTTTTCATGCTTATGAAACAATTCAAGGTCAAAAAAATGAAAGAGCATGCAGCTTTTCATGACTTCAAAAATATTTTTTACTCACTGATTAAACTTGTTTGGAGATTTTATTTTTTCCTTTTTGCATATGCAAGATGAAAAATGTATGGACAACCAGTATCAATTAATATTTCTTGTGCTAAGGTTTTAGTCTTCCATTTCTATCATTTTACTGAAATTGCTACAACCTCATTAGACTCTTGTATTTAATATGTAATATCTACATAAATAGGTGGACTGAAAGAGCAAACAGACAGATGTCTTTCATTCTATTTCAACCTTCATCCCCTTCTCTCTAAAAATAAAATAATATTTTGCAAAATCACAAAATGTGAAACAGGATAATGGAGCACAAGTGGAAACTACAAGTCAATTCTCCCAAAAGAAGTAAACTAACTAATGCTAAATGCTATTGAATTACAATTTGGATGGGAAAGGCAGAGTTTGAATCTAAGTAGTTAAAAATTGATGAACAGAGGTTTGATTTCTTAGGTGACAAGTCTGGCTGATGTCAGATTGTTCAGTACTCAGCAGAACAGGGAGGCAAGCCTGCAGGCAGCAAGTCCTAAATCCTTGGAATAGCTATGGTATCAGGAACCAATTTTTTCTATTTAGGAACAAAGTAAATGACAAAAAAAAAGAAAACAAAAAACAAACAAACAGAAGTTGTTGGGTGGTCTTTTGTTTCTTTACACTGAGAGGAAAAAAAAGGATCTGGTAGCTGTAATGGCACAGTATGGCAACAACCATAAAATACAGTGACTGAAGGCAGAACACATGTTTGTGTGTAGGAAAGAAATAAGAACAGGGAAAAAACATCTGTGGAGAGTAATGGAACTACAACAAAGGTGATCTTTGGTAAACCAGTAGAGGAAAAGAAGAGTACTCAAAGCCCCTGTGTGCTTGAAAACTAAAGAAAGATCCAAGAAAAAAGAAAAGGGGAGGTCCTGGAAAAAAGAAAGAAACAACAACAACGAAACAAAACAAATAAAAACTGAAAAAAAAAAACACAAAAAAAAAAAAAAAAAAAAGAAAAAAAGGGAAAAAAACCCACACAACAAACCCCACAAAAAACAGGAAGAACTAGAAGAAGTTGTGGAATGAAGAGAGAGCAATGGGGAAAAAATCTTGGACCAGAGGGTAACGACAAACTACCAAATAATACTCTGTTGAGAAGTAAGTAGTTAGGGCTGAGATGCTGAAGAGAAATGAAGGCAAAAGAGATAAAACAACAAAAAATAATAAAATGTAGGAACAAAAAAAGAGGTGGGAAGAAGAACGTTGAAAAGCAGGCAAAAAAAAAAAAAAAAAAAAAAAGATGGAGAAGGAGAAAACAGCTGGAAAATAACTATCCCAAAAGTACAAAATTAGAAGTAATACTTCTTTACTTCATCGTAAATTACTTTTGGGACACTAGAGCAAACAATCATTAATTGGTCATATTTTTGCTGGAGGGTGAGGAATGTTTTAAATACTACATATAACTTCAAACTGAGTTTGAATATATAGTATCTTTTCTGGAGATATATATTTGTAAAGCACATGTAGCATTAGAAATACTTGATGAGAAAAAAAAAGATAGATTTAAAATCAAGATCTTTTGTACATACATCTTCATTTGCAGTTATAAGGTATGTAAATTTACTATCACTAATATTTATTTAAGCCCTTAGTCTTTTCTTTGAATCTTCTTAACACCTTAGAACCTGTCTCAAATCTTCGTTAGCGAAGCCTAGCCATGATGATATCTTTTTTCTGTTTACCATCACATTGTGGACTTTCTGTGTATAAAGAAAAGCTTTAAAAGGATTTTAACATTTCTAGAAGGAAGTATTTAAATAAAAATAATATTACATGTAAAACTGGAAATATGTATAATTATAAGACTTATTTTGGACAGTTGATTCATCATTTTTGAGCCTTCAAGTGAATTGCAATAGCAGTCTCAAACAACATAGTAAAATTCAAAGCATGTATAATTGCAAGATGTAGACACACAGTTGTATTTATACTCCTGCTCTCCTGATTTTTTAAATTTTGTTTGATAATGTGAAAAGATAAGTTGTTTTCTTTTTCCTTTTTACAAAAGAAAAGGCAGCTGAGTTTCTTAGTGTTATTGGCTTTCAAAGTATCTTTAGACATCTAACTGCCATTAGAGCATTTTCAAATTCTTATCAGGAAAGAGATCTTATATTTTCATTTTTTAAACTAACTTTTTATGGATTAATAAAATTAGTGTGTCAAGTTATAATAACCACTGATACTACAAAACTCCAAAGGACTGCAGTATGGCAGTACTTTGTAAGTAAGCAACTTACTAACCATAAAAAAGATCTTTACCCTAGAATTCTGGTGATTTTTAATTTTAGCTCTGTCTCCATGGCCTGTCTTTCCATTAAAAAATATAGTTCAGTAAGTCATCCTTCAGAATGATGATCACCAAAACATCATCATTCTATTGCTGACAATCTGAAACATTTAAAAAGCATAATCTTATAGAATGTATAGAGTCTTACAAAAATTTTGCATTCTCTCATATGTTTAGACTCTGTTTTCTATATGTACTTCAGAAGAAAAAAAAGTTTTTGTGTCATCTTTGTCAGTCTATGGGGCCAGAAGTCTTAGAAAAAAGTTAAGAATAAAGAAAAATCCGAGGAAACATATAGAATCATAGAATCATAGAATCATAGAATCAGAATCATAGAATCATAGAATAGATTGGGTTGGAAAAGACCTCCAAGATCATCAAGTCCAACCCCTGATCCAACTC
>JAYRBT010000082.1:83130483-83143404 GCA_036023395.1 Myiotriccus ornatus | reverse complement strand
GTTGTACCTTAATTGTACCTTAGATTTAGGATTTTTTCTGACTGTTGTATTTCCATAATGGAGTTTTACCTTTCCTTTTATTAACTGAATTAATAAAAGGCTTTTCCATCTTATGTGCTATGTCTATTGCCTCTGACCTTGTTCAAAAAATAATATTGAAATGTTAATTGTACTCAGCAATCCTTATTGCATTAGTGTTATGTGTCTCCTCTTTGGAAGTCAGACCCTGTCGATACTGTTGACATCACAACATATTTTCTAGGAATAAAGTGAAAAATTTGGTTAACTGGTCCTTTAGTTGATCTGCTTTCCAGTTTGCTGGGTAGCTGATACTGTATAGAAGTCCTCCCGCCTGTCTTAAGTGATACAGCTTTAAGATGTTGCAAAAAGCTGACAATATTTTCTGATTCTACCGTAATTTGGAGTTCTGGTTTGAAATCACTCACTGCTCGTCAGAATGGAAACAGTATTCTGAAAGATTAATTCTTGCATATAATGCTCATCACAACTGCTATGAATTTTTTTCTCACTAAATTGATTAAGGGTAGAATTATGTACAGTGTTGTTATAATTAATTATTTTCTTTCTCATTAAATATTTAGTATGCCTAAATATAATTTTTTACCTTCTGACTCACCAACATAAATTAAATAAACATATATAATATCTAAACCAAAGCATGCACGTCTACATATATATACATATACCTCTATAGTGTGTAAATTTGTGTTCAGTAGATATTTCTCTGTATCTAGAACATTTCAAAGTCAGTAAAATTGATTGGAAACATGAGGAAATTTTAGAAATTTCTCTGTTTTTTAAATAACTTCCTCCTGGTGAAATGTGTCCGTTATGTCAGGTTCAGCAGAAGGACAGCAATAATGAGGACAAAAAAGGAACAGAATATATTATTAACTTTTTTTAAGCTTATTCAATTCATATGAAAATGAATTATAAAAGCAACTGCAAAAGAAATGTAAAAACAAGGAGAACAGGCCATTCTGAAAGATGGGTGGCTACATCAGGTAACACTTTAAAGAGGATTATGGTTCAATAAACTGTGTTTCTACATGCAGATTAGACTGCACAGAGGCTCCCAGATCTGTTTTTGCATACCTACAGCCTAAATATTGGAAACCTTGTGGTATGGCTTTAGTAGGAGTCTAGGAGCCACCTAGAAGTTGTCAGGTCTCAAGTCCATTACTAAAACTAGTTTCCACTCAGTATCTGGTATCAACCTATCTTGCTTTCTTAAAGGCAGAGCTTGCAGGCCTTCTTACAGGTAGATCTTACCAGGAAATGATTCTACTCTTATGAAAATCTGTGTCTCCTAGCTCCAAATACAACACTATTATATTGGGCTTGTGACAATTTCAGCATTGCTCACTGTGAACAAGTTTGAGATAAAGTGTGTGAGAGTCACTCTTTCTAACAGAAGCAAGATGCTACTGATGATTTGTGATTTAAGTGGAAGCTGGCATCCCTGCAATTCATATAGGCAAAGGTCAAGAACTATTGGGTACAACTGTTTGGGGAAAATGGCAGTCAGATCACTCTGCTTAACCTTTGGTGAGGCACATGGGCTTGCCACAGATTCTGAAAGATTGGTCCCTGGGCAGTCATTGAGTCACTTTAGAGTTTATTGTGAATACATAAACTTAGTAAAAATCAACTCAAAATGTTGCACATTGCAGTAAATACAAAACACATGAAGTTAATGTTATCTCTGAATACAGCACTGGTGAAAACTATGTGTAAACCTGGTTGAAGTTTTGCTGTCTCTCTTTTAAACACAGGACTGAATATTTAGAGGCCTACAGAGAAAAGGCACAGGTGTGAACTAAGGGTTGGGCAGAATGTCTTACAAAGAAAAATCTTTAAACCTAAATGTATTTAAGTTATCCTAAATGGAGAGAAAGAAATAACTTGATTATATTGTTTATCATTAGTGGAAAATACTCTGCACTAGACTAGATGCCTTCTGAAAAGTTTTCTTCAACCAAATAGTCTGTTTGTCTTGATGATGATTCAACAGTGATATCAGATAAGATAATATTACACTTTCTTCTAGAATCAATGTTTATGAGTTTATGACACAGTCCTGCAAACCTGCATCAGAGAAATTAAATTCCTACCCAAATGAAACTTTTGCAATTTTTAAACAGAATTTGGTAATAGATACTTTATTCAGCAGGATATGTAAAGGTTAGTGGTTGGACTTGGTGATCTCAAAAGGCTTTTCCAAACTTAACAATTCTGATTCTAGATCAATAAAATGTATTAGAGTATATAAAAAAATATATATATAATACTTGGGATCTTAACAACTATGCAGTTAGTTAGGCAGACAAAGCTAATTTTGAATAATTAAGATGGTAAAATAGGGTGAAATCAGTTTAAAATTGAAAGATAAACATTTTATAATTGTAACTGGCCCAGAACCATTAACTATTCCAATTTAGATCCTCATTTTCTTTGATATTCATTGTACATTCATTTTAACTGTTAGCACTGCTCCAAGGATTAACAGCAAATTCAATAAAGAGTTCAACTATACCGCTCCTTTTTCCACAAATAAATACTTTTTTCTTTATGCTGTCACTGATTTTACAACATTTTTCTGTTTTCTTTTCACTTCTTCTACCTTCTGGCAGTGAATTAGGTGATGCAGTTGTGCATTTGAGCCTCCTCAGCACTGAATCACAAATTGTTCATGGAAGAGTGCTTTCTTATAAAGAAGAAAGCTGGGCTTCAATGGTTTACAACAATAGTTTAGAGAACTTTAAAACATTGGCTTATCCACTAGTGCAGACTTCATTTTTCAGTAAGAAAGAACATTTACTGAGAAATGCCAGTAATGTTTGTAGCCATCTGAAAATATTTTTTCCTCATTCTGTGTTCAACCTGGAAATGTGTGTGACCAGCTTTGCATGACCTGAAAAACTTTTCACAGTACAGAAATAAAAACCAGCCATGGAATGTAGATTCACTGACCCTTCTGACCTGGAAACTTCTTTGTGTGGTGTTCTTTCATTTGATCTGAAACCTCCAAAGTGGTGTTATTTATTTTTTTTTATCTGACAGAGAAAGACATTTTGCATTAGGATAATCTGTTACTGTATCAAAGGGAAAGATCATGTTCTGTGAACTCAGTGTGAGTTTGGTCTCAGAGGAGAATTGCACTGAATTTCTCTTTAGTTTATTGTTCACAGGACCACATCTGGAAATGAAGCAAGTAACTCCAGTCTGGTTTGTCCACAGGCTTGCAGGCCTGTGACTACTGTTCAAATCAGATGCTCAGTTCTGCTGACTTCTGAACCTTGAGAAATGAGATACAGGTTAATGAACTGCTGGACCTCAACACTGACAGAGACTGATTTCTCTGTGGGATCACAGAGACATAACTAGTAATATCCCCTGCTTGTATTCAAACTACTGAGGATGTGGGTAAAATATTTTGCCTGTAAGGAGAGAAGACTGCTGGGTGGGATTCAGAACAAAGCACATTTTGAGTAGTGAGTACTCTGAGAATTTCTTACACCATAATCTCTTACAATTTCTGAGACTGAAAATAAGGGACAGACAAATTAAACTGGAAATGAGGTACTTGTTTTGAGTAAGAACATTTATTAAACATGGAAATACACTGAAGAGTAGTTCTTTACCCATGTCTTCAAACCTGCTGCTTAAGACTAGATACTTTTGTGAAAGCAGAACCCCAAAGGATGTGTCTGAAAGCCTTTTGGAAAAGCTGAGGAGTAACTTACATAATGCATTAAAAGTTCTGGAGGAATGCAGCTATGGAAATGACTGTTGATAATTAGCAGACTGTGACCACATTAGTAACAGTATCTCTAATAGCTCATTAAGATTTCATGCCCATCTATAACTAACAAAAGAGATCCACTGTGCCCCAAAGTTGAAGCACCCAGAGGAGCACACAGAGGATTCCTCTGCAAAAGAGTATTTAAGAAAGGCAACAGTAGCTAGGGGCAGAAAATATTCTGGAGAGAAAGGTGGCACAAGAGGAGCTGCCTGACACTGGGCAGAGGAAACCCAGGACTGTGCCGGGCTGGCTTTGGCATGCGGTATGCCTGCTCTGCCTGTAGTGGAGCCACCTGGAACCATCTGTGACTGGCTAAGGTCAGCCCCTGGCCTCCTCCCCTACAGGGACCCCTGCTGCTGCCATGTTTGGGGCAGCTGAACAAACTCTCTTTACCTTTCAGTTGGAGGAAATGAAATGGAAAAAAAAAAAAAAAAGCAGGATACATGATTTTGTACAGCACTAGGCTGATTCTACCTGCAGCAAGGTATTAATCTGTGTGGAAATAAACATCGACAATAAGTAGAATTTTTCAACAGCAACAAAATTAAACCATGGAGACTGTTAAATGACATTTTTATAGGAAATCTTCCAACCTCAAGATGAAGCACAGGCTGTTGCTGTGTATCCAACAGGTATGTAAACCTAAATGTTAACAAACAAGGAGTGCATGAGATTTCAGAACTTTGAAGGGCATCAAGATTCAAGTTTTGCACAAAATTAATATAGTTATTCTTATTTTATTGATACTGAAATAAAAATGTGTCCTTATTTCTTCCAGACTTGGTTGTACATAAGGATTCTCTCCAGTCATATTTTGTTTTACAGTAACTGCAGAATTTAAAAAGTCATTACTTGATGAAAATATCAGGTTTTTTTCTTAATGATCTCAGTTCATTTAGTGAGGTGGGCAGAGACAGAAAGAAATAGAAAAGGGGTGGTGGGGAGGAGAGAGAGAGAGAGAGAGAGAGAGGGAGAGAGGGAGAGAGAGAGAGAGAGTGATCAAGCAGAGGATAGTCACCACTCATAGATCCAGTGTTGTCCCATTGGCCTTCTTCATCCTGGGCTTCTCAGTGGTGGGGTCCCCCACTCATTCTTCTGGGTATATCATCTTTATACAGTCCAAGTTCTGAGTATCCACACAGTGGCTGCAGATGTTTCCATAACTTATCTTATGGCAAATTCCTTCTGTGGCATTGACAGCATTCGAGGTAGGCAATGTGCTTTCTAAGTTCTTCCAGAAGCAACAGAAAGTATTATTAATTGCAAGAGCCAACCCCAGTTTTCTGTAGCAATTTATTTTTGTGATACCACATATACCAAAGTTAGATGAACACATTTCTTAGTCCAAAGCTCTCCTTGAAAAGTGTCTAAGAGAAAATGTACATCTACAAAGAAGTTTCTCAACAATGATGAAGCAAAAATATCAGCTACACAGTTGGATAAGCTGCACGAGATTGCTCAGACTCAGCTTCAGCCATGCCAGAGACAGTAACAGCACCAGCAGCCAGCTCCAGCCATGCCAAGCTCATTCATCTGTATATCATCTACATCCCTTTCAGGACAGACCCATACATCTTAGAAACAACAGTTCAATTCACAGAATAGACTAAAACTCATTAGCTCACAATACTTTTTAAAAGTGCTACCAAGTATTGTCTGACTGCTGGATTTTGTCTTTTTCTTTCAATTTTTAATAAATTGTTGCAATTTGAGCATTACTTCCTCATTTCAGATTTATGCAGTAGCATAACACAGAAGAATTGCATATCAGGAAGGAAATACATCCTTAGACTGTTCTCTTTACATTTGTATCTCAGTTAAATCTACAACCCATCATGGGATTATTTTTTATGCTTTTTGAACATAGGTATCTTTTTTTCCCATTACTGACGATGATTAGCTAAGCTACCTGTCTCCCTGCTGTGCAGCATCATAGCATATAAATGCACATGGATACTCATTAATCAGAAAAAGATTACAGAACAGATGAATGGATCAATTACATGGATATATAGGAGACTATGAGAAACTAACAAAGGGTTATTACCACACTGCCCTACCACTGCCACAGGCCAGGATCCCCACAATATTTGGCAGACAAAGTATTGGCATTGTGGTGGCCAGAAATAGATGTACACATCAATGATGCTGGATTTAATCACATTCATTTATTTCCTGGCAATTTAATCTGCAGAGTCCCACAACGCCAAGTTGCCCTCTCTGGTTTTTAAACCACTGGAAGACATGAAGCCATTTATAGGTACAAGAAATCGCAAGTGCATGTCAGGCACATTTTACATTGACAAGAAACACTGACTGCATCATTTCCCAGCAATCACACCCAGTGTAACGACTAGCAGATGGATGAAAAATAACTGACAAAGGCTAAGCATTGTCAAGAAATAGTTTAAATTACCATAAAGAAGGAATAAAGAAAGTAACTTTTCCTTTATCTTCAAAACTTCATTGAGGCAAAAGTGGATTTTAAAAAAAGCAACAAAACCCGGAAATATTTGCATAGATATGAGTTTGTATTTATGTGTCTGTATATTTATATCTAAATACACATACACTTGTGTGTGCATATATATTTATTTTTATATGTATTATCTATATTTATATATAATATGTGTGTGTGCAAGCAAATAATTATCTGATTATCAAAACAGTAATCTATTTAAATAATATTTCAAAGTTACAATCTTATTTCTATTATCTATTTTAGTTTTTCAGTGTTTGGAAATATTCTGTGAGAAAGTGTCATAATAGAGCAAAATTGGGGAGATGAGAAACAATTTAGGAATAGTGAACAAACCCAACTACAAAAATAATTTAAATAGTCTTCTTAAAATTATGATCAATGTTTTTATCCTCAGTGTCTAAGTAGCACTTTGAACCTGATTATAAAAAATATTTTATATATATATACAAACACATATATAATGACAGGCATAGTCATTTTAAAATCTGATTCTGATAATTGAAAAAACTAGGATATTTGATCTAAATCTTCTTTGGTGTGAGCTGATTTGTATTTCCATTGCTCGTAATATTCAGTCAGAAAGCTAGTTTTTTCATGGAACTCTTCAACTTGAAAGGATGAAAATGTTATTTTAAACTTTTAATGGCAACAATCTTTAGGAATTTAGTCTTCCTAAATTTGTTTATTTCACCCCTGCTCTACTCTTTCACTTCTCTCAATAAATTGGTGTAATTGTTATGGTTGTGATGCTTAAAATTACTATGTAGAGATTGTAAAAAACTTGTATGTATGACTGTATATCACTGTTATGCAAAAGAGTTAGCAGTTAGCAGTTAGTTTACCACTGACATAGTTCCTAGAGGAAGAGCACTTCAAAAAACAAGGAACCAGTAAATTATCATTTTTCTTTCCTTTTTCTTTCAGTTTATGTAACCTAATGTAGTCACCTGTTGTCTATCCATGTTATCCAGCAATGTATTTCAAAAACCACATTAAACTAACCACAGGAAACTAATTAAACTTCAGAGCTACTAGATTTAGATCTTCAGAGCACCAAGCAGGTTTTTGAAATTACTGACAATCCAATGGAAAACAGTATCTTGTTTTCAGTAATACCATCTTTGTTACCATCTTGCCTTGGATGTATAGTCATCTTACCTTCATTCCTGGCTCAGATTTAGTTGATCCTTTCACAGAATGTTTGAGGTTGTATTCTATATCATGAAAAATAACAAAATAATTATTTTTCTATAGTCTTATATACAAATCTGAAACATAGCCTCATACCAGGCAGTGTGAAGAAAATAAACTCTATCTCAGTTGAAACCAGCACATGGTTATCCATGGGAACAGCGTCCTATCCCATGGATTTCCTGCTATTTGCTGTGTCAGTCTTGTTCTCATCCTCATACTTTTCTTTAGCATTACAGTACTTTATGTTGCCTAACAACCAGTTTGCAATTCATTGTACACTACCGTTAGACTTGGAGCTTCTTAGAATGTATCGTGTCCTGTCTGGGATTGCAATGTCATCTGAAACTCTGGATTGTGAAATTCCGATTGCTACAATGATATGCAACATTCCGTCTCACTTTGGGAATAGAAACTGTTGAAAATAATGAGAATCTCCTCATTTAAAAGGAGTCCTAACCTCTAGAAAAAGATGTATTGGAGGCTTTTTGATCTTTGACAGTTATCTTCCACTGAGGTCAGTGACATTACGTGAGGTAAACATGACAGACTGACTTTCCACAGTTTTTCTGGAGCCAGTCCCATTGTCAGTGGCCTGGCTCAAAAAATATATCAGCCCCTCACTTTACGGATGCAGAAGACATTTCTAGCAGCATGGTCACCTTGTTTGGATCCTGCTACAATGTCAATTTATGAAAGTAAATGTAGATTTTGAGATGCATCTTTATAAAGGCAGAAATAAAATGTTCAAAATAAATTAAAAAACCAATAAACCTGCAAAACGATTAACCTACATTACTGCACTTGGTGTGATTATGCAGGAACTGCCTCAAATGGCAACCAGACTTCTTTCCACAGGCACCTGATTTGTTCTTCCACCCCGCAACCCCAGCTAATTTAAGTGTGTAGTTGGATAGATGGATACCTAGTTTGTTATCTTCCAACCAGCTTGAGATTTCTATGTGACCTTCAGCCTTGCCTTTCTGTGATCTAAGTGCTGGTTTAGTGCAGCTAACCTGTGTGATTTTGACAGTTTTACTTAGCAAATTTTTATTAACGTATCAAAACTAGTAACAGATATGTGTAATTGTTGAGACTGTTGTAGGCTACAGTTAAGGATTCAGAAGGAAAAATACTGACATGAAAAAAGCAGAGAACACTGAGGATGAGCCAATTTCAAGGCACAACAAAAGTGACACTTTCTGTTCCCCGAGGGCTGTCTGTCCCACAAAGACTTTTTGGGTTGGGGAGTGGTGAGAACAATTATGCCTCAGACTGCTAGTTGATCAGTCTAGCTACTTTTTGAGTGTATTAGTAAGAAAACAAAACAAAAAGCAATTTATTTGTACTTTCCAATTGCACAATTCCTACTTGTAGAACCTCTATCTACACAGCAAAATTTGCCAGAGAAGGTTAGGATCCTAAAACTGTATTTCAGCATTTGAAAAGCCTGTATTTCAGATCAGTCAAACATTTTAACTTCCCATTGACTTCAGTAAGTAAAAAATACATTGGATTTAAGCTTTGAAATGAAAAGGAAGGTTAAGATGTGCAGCTGTGAAAAGACTTGTCGTGAAACCTGAGTTGATAATTTACATAAGTCACATCTTGATGCTCTAAAAACTGAAGTAAGAATTTGTAGAATTTCTCCCAAAACTTTCTTCTAGGTCAACAGTTGGACTTGATAATCTTAGAGGTCTTTTCCAACCTTAATGATTCTATGATTCTTTCAGTAATCTCACTCTGGAATAAAACCAAATTTAAGAAGATGTAACTCAAAAAGTAATTTTGGTATAAAATTAGTAAACAATTTAAAAAGTAAATAAATTCAAAGTGTCACAGAATGCTAGTAAGTTGTCAATATAAATGTAATTTACAAATTTCATATTTTTTGTTTCATATGTGGAAGTGAAGATGGTTCTATGGAAAAGATTTGTAGAGAGCTTGGAGACCATTTGTGGCAAGACCCTGCAGTAGTGTCATGTTTCAAATGCTGAATTAGTTATTTAATAAGGAAAGTGGCTATAATGATCCACTGTTTCCACAAGGTAATTGTTTGGTCAATGCAGTTATATCCCAAAATAATCCATTCACTTTAATGTCACCTGCAGAAGCCTAGTACAATTGGAAATATTGATTAGAGTAGAGGCCATTATACCAAGATCCAGGCTATGAAATGTAGCAAGAATTGATTTATATTCTACTGTTTGGCTTTGTATGAGTAATGGTCAAATACTCTCTAACACAACGCTATCTGTGATGTCTGCTCAGTTTACATCTGGCATCTACTGCCTTTTTTTTCAGTCTGTGCCACAATGAAAATTGGACAAATATGTAAACAGGAGTATATTGAGTAATGTAAATATAATCAGCTTCAAGGGGAAAATGTGAGAAGACCCATTTGAAAAGAAGCATTCAGGTCTTGTGTCACATAGGTCAACCAATGTGTATATATATATATATATATAGATATAGATATACATACTGAAACAAAAAGCTTTACCCTTTGCCTCATACCTTTAAATCCTCATGCTGTTTCCAGTGTTTTATTTTTCCCTTTCTCTCTTTCTGATGCAGTCTCAGAGAGTCTGAGTTTCTCTCAGTAGTACGCACTTTCAGTGGGATTCATGAGATCAACATGCTTCATTAATTTCAACTTTCACTGAGATTGAAAGGATAGGGGAGTCTGAAGAAGAATTCTGCTGGTTTAAGTTTATTTAATCACTTGTGCATTGATGTTTCTATTTGAATTTTTTGTATATAACTCTTCATGTATTTGAGAGTTTTCGTATACATTTCTGCAATATAAAAGCATTTATAAGAAGCCTTAGTTGTAGGTTCTAGCCTACAGCTGTATTTCTAAATAATTATATGTTGAAAAAGGAATGCATAATGCATTTCTCCCACTGTATGATGATTCATAGCTAACTTTTTCCTTATACCTGTGAGAATGAGATCATTTAGAAGTAAGAGTCTCTTCAATAGGAGAAACCAGCCATTTACAGTAAGGGAGAAATCCCAAATATACATAAGTGGGATATGTACAAGTTCTGATTTAGCAGTTCAGGGGGATTGTTATTCTACATCACAGAATCATAGCTGATCAAATCTTTCAGTGCCCTTTACAAAGTTAATTTGATGGTTAGGTTGAGGAGATTTCTCTCTTCCTACTTCTTTAGACTGAGCTACATTTTCTTTGGGGTTTTGTTTGTTTGTCCTCAGTAGATAATAGTACAAATAAAGATGAAAATAGAATTCTAATGTTATTATTCAAAACCCACCTGCTACTAGGCTGTTATATCTCCAGGAAAGTACTTTTCCTCTAACTATCAATCTGTATTTTAGGATGAAACTACTGTATATTGTGTTTGATTTTTATGTGATTAGCATGATCTTTGTTCAGTGTAAGTATAGTATTGACACATCTGGTAATGCATGAAAGAAATATGCAGATTAAATGGAACATACTAATGTTGGACAGAATACAGGATTTTAACAGGGCTTACAATTATACTGAAAATATTGCTGTTGTAGCCAGGATGTAAAGGAATGTGAAAGCTCCTTAATGGTTGAATTACTACCTTTAATTAAAGGGATAGTTTATGAGTCTGTACTTGTTCAACTTTGCCAGTTGACCACATGATAAGCCATTACCTCTCCTAATAGTTTGCTTTTCTTTAATGGCTTGCAAAAAATGTATTTATTATATAGTCATGCTTTCATTCTAACTGCTATATTCTGTATGATTTTGTATTGTGCATGACCTATAATAGGTTGGTTTGAAAAAAAAAAACCAAACAAAAACAACCATCCATGAAAAATAATTAAAGTTAATATATTAGTATTCACTTCCTTTGTATAAAACAATACATGAGTCTGTGTGTCAGTGCTTGTGTTTAATTTTGTTGGTTTTGCCTTTTTTCTGGACTGTTTGATTTCAGGCCAACTTTATTTCTCTCTTTAATTGAATTTGTTTTTTAAGTTACTTCATTAAATTACTGGAACTTATGATAATCATTTGGGTGAGCTTTTGGTGTTGTGTGGGGTTTTTTTGTGTTTGGATTTTGATGTAGAGTATCTTCACATTACAGATGAGGGCAAATGTTTATCAATTTAAAAGCATAAATGTCTATTTCTCGGGAAAAAGCCAGAGTAAGAACACTACAAATCTTGCTGTGACTAAAAATTCAGAACCATATTCTTATGTGGCATACACGAGTACCGGGTGGATGAAATTAATCTTCTTTAACCTAAACATTCAGTATCATCCAGTGTGCTTCTGTTGTCTTGAGTCAATGGAGGAAAAAAAAAATTTTCCAGCTTGTAGACTTCTTCGTGGCTAAGAGGAAGTACCTCTCTGGAAGGCTTGTTTTTCTGTACTGACTTCAGCAGTTTTTCAGATAATGGGACACCTCTGAAATTTAACTTTTAGGCAGCTTTTAAATAATAGAGACATTGAATGCTTATTTTGATATTCATCTTTGAAAGTAAGTCCATTAGAATCTGCAGTCCATCCTTCAATATCTCCCTTGAGCATACTTAATCGCTTGGACTCTTGGACTCTACCCATAATGGGGTGAGAGTCATTTCTTAAAAGCATGTCAGAAGACCTTTTATGTAATGGTTCTGTGTTTAGAAGTCAAGATATGAAAGCCTTAGGTAGAGAGAGCTTTAAGAACGATAAAAGAAAAAACCAGGCACTGCCCCCCTCTAGTCCGCTGTTTTTATATTTTGTTTTAGGAGAAGCTGATATAAATAACTCCAAAGTCAGAAATCTTGGCTTCACTCTCAGAAGTTCATTTTATCACAACTTTTCCATGCATTTAATTCACATCATAACCTTTAAATAATAGCTGATGGATTAATCTTCCCTGAGATAAGCCATCTAGTGGAAGAGTCAAAGTGGGCTGGCTATCTAAACTAGTTAAAATACACTAAATTTTCATATCTGCTCTTATCACAAAACTCAGCTTGACAAAGCCCAGTAAAAAACATGATACTTATGAAAACCTGATTGCATTTTACATTTCATTAGTATTGTATTTACAAATGCTTGAACATTGTATTGCAAGACACACAGTAAGATCATGCAAAACTTAAATTAATTGTAGGACAAGAACTTTAATTTTCACAGAAAGAAAAAAAGATTACATTGACATTAGACTCAGAGCACATCAGTCTAAGAGATGAATCCTTTGCCTTGAGGCAAAAAAAAAAAACAAAGAGAAACTAACCAGAGAATGCAAAAAGTTATTAAAAATTAATTGCAGAGAACATGTATTCTACCTGTAGATCTCAAACCAAAATATTGTGTGTTGATTTGGTTCAGTGTGGAAGTTAGCATTGTATGTTTCTACATAATCATATGAAGACGTGTGTGGGGGCATACATAACTTCCCCACACACTCACTCAAAAACACAT
>JAYRBT010000082.1:83116060-83130383 GCA_036023395.1 Myiotriccus ornatus | reverse complement strand
GTATGTTTCTACATAATCATATGAAGACGTGTGTGGGGGCATACATAACTTCCCCACACACTCACTCAAAAACACATATGGATTTAAATTATAGCTGGAATCAAAGATTATATATCTGTTCACTCATTGAAAATTAGATGGAGAAAAAGATCTTTTTCTCAGGGGAAAATGAAAGTTCCCAGAAGCGATAGCTGTAATACCACTTTTCTGCTTTTCATCTTTTCAGGCTGGTTTGCAAATGTTTGTTGAGAAATGAGAGGTGATATTATCAAAACAAACAAACAGTTCTGACAGGGGATAAAACCTTATTACTTCCTCTATTTCTTTCTTTTCTGCATATTTTCTGGACAGAGATCATAATTACCTGAAACTGTCCCTAAATCCTGTGATACAATTTTGACTGAAAATCATGAGCTTCCACTCTGCTTTTTTTATTAAAGGCATGTAGTCCTTGAAGTGAAACTTGTCAGTATCAGTGCTACAAACCTATTTGGCAATCACACTTATCAGGAGCATAATACATATTTAAAGAGAGTTGCTGTTCAGTTGCCTGTCAGACTCCCCTTGTATTCCAGCTTCCTTGAAACTAGCAAATATATTCTTTATGGCTTTTCATGAGAGCATCAGAACTATACATTGGGTTTTGGTAGGTGCTACAAAATAAAACTTATAACTGTAGAAATAAGAAAAAAAAATCCACAGAAGTCGCACCATGAGGCTTCAACTTTGGCAAAAATTTATAGGACTACAAAAAGAAAACTGTGAAATAGATCTAATAATGTTTTCATCATCTCTGCTGACATGCTCAGTAAGGGCAAGTCTATCAACTGAGAGATTCACAGATGTCAAAAGTATCCAACCAGGTGCTTATTACTAGAGCAGATGCTCTAAGTTAACAAGAGCAATGGAAGGTTTATGGCCCATTTTTACCTTGTTCACAAAATAAATACAATCACGGACAGTGAGGCAGTAAAGTGCTCATGAAAATCAGTTTGTAAGAGACTTAAAACAGAGCCTATGAAAAAAAAAAAACAAACCCTCAAACTTTACTGAGTAGGAAGCTCATTATGCAAGCCACAAATCTGTGTGGAACTGCTTTGTGTGACTGAACAGAAAATATGTGGGTGAACTGAGACAACTGTATGTTGCACATAAATTAGCTCATTATTAATGTGATTTGCTATACTATTTAAAACTGTATCCAGAAAAGGCAATCTCAAAAATAAAAACTGAAAGGAAAAAATGTATTAATATAAAACCAGCCACTGTGTTCTTGTAAACATTTTCCAAAATGAAACTGTCCCCTAATAGAGAGATGAGTGGATCAAAACTAAAATCTGCAATACAAATGCAAGTTACAATGAATTGTCACAATTAAGAGAAGCTTCTCACTAGGTGAAAGAAATGAGAAACTTCCTAATTCTCTGATTGTTTTTTGCACAGTACTTAATGTCACAATTTATTAAAAAAATAATCTTATGTTATTTTATCTTTCTAAAAACAGACTATAAAACCAACTATGATTACCTCTTAAATCTGGTAAAATTTCTGGTGACTTTCCAGAGGACTAACATTCCAACAGAAAAATAGAATACCTATATTCTAACCATCCTGTACAGGAATAATTTTAAGGACTTATTTCATTATTCCTGGGGACTGCTGCAAGTGACTAGTTATATTGTTCAGAGATTTAGAATCAGGCCCAATGAAGCAGATAAGTTCAGTGAAGAATTTCATAGTGTCTCTGATTATTGCATCTCAGACATTAAGTTTGCAATATTAACCCTAACAAAAAGGGAAAAAAAAAATCTCATTTTTGCTCATTAGCACAATTATATAAAGAAACTATTCAATACAGCCACATGCCAAATAAATGCTTCTCAAAATGTGGAAAAGAAAAACTTCCATGTTTAGCCATTATACATTTTACTAGTATTTTTTTTTTTAGAAAACTGATTGCAACTACAGAACTGAAAACATTTGGACAGGTTTATCATACTGCATTTAGACTATAATTAGAATAGTCTTTGGGAGGAAAGATGACACTTGCAGCTAGGACATGGACTGAACCACTGATATTTACCAGAAATGGAGAAAAATGTTAAGAAATGTTGAGATTACTATCTTGTTAATGAGAATGTTATACTCAAAAACAGCTTTAAAAAATGAGAAAATTCAGAAAATTCATTCAGTTGTTCTGCTTTCTTAGTGTTAATTTTAACAATTCAAAATTTCTAGTACAGTAAAACTACGCATGAGTAGTCATTTTTAAGTTGTTAGTGATACAAAGGAATGAAATAAGATTTATTTTTATTTTATTTTGCATTAGTGTAACCTTAACATATTTTAGATTGTATTGGCCTGTAAAATTTGCTTGACACTTATATACCTTGCATAAAAAATGGGAAGGCATACAACTCACATGCTGATGGAAAAAAATATTGCATACAGGAAGCTAAAATATCTCACTTGCCTGCTCAAGCACCTGATTCAATAGAAAAAATATGCTTTGCACATATGAATGCCAGTTAAGGATGCTATAATGGAAGTATGAAACAATATAAGTGGAAAAGAATGTTTTTCAATTGATTAGTGAAAGGGTGTTCAACTGCTTTGAATTCTTCCAGGAAAGGATATTTTCTATTTCTTTGCTTATTTTTGTTCTCATGTGTGCTTATTTAAACTCAATATGTCTAAAGTACTCTTTGCAAAACAAGCTCTTTATAGACACACAAAATATTATCTTTTTCTATCATCAGGTGGTCTAATACAGAAAGAATATGGTAGTTTCTCTGTCTCTGAGCAAAGCCAACAGCTTTTAGTCACCTGAGAAAAAGTCTTCTGCAGGAGGTGGTATCAGTGCATGAATGCAATGTGGTATAATGAAGGAAGTCAAGGAAAATGAAGACCATACAGATACTGAAGGAAAATTCAGAAGTGAAAATTCCATTATTGTCATTCGTCAGCTATTCAATCCCCTGATATAAGAGACAAAACAAAGGGCAGACAGTTTCTATTTTCTTTAACAGTCATCTTGAACTGATCCACAGTAGTGCTGCAGAAACACCGTAAGGAAATTCCTTAAGTAAATGTAAAATCCAAGGGGTAAAAAACCCCAAACATAACAGGAACCTCTCTCCAGAATTAACACCAGTACTTCAATTAGTCACAGCTGAAGTTTTAAATTATCTTAATCCTTTCTCTCATTTCCATCTCACTACAAGAGACAGAGAATGACCATTAAGTTTTCAATTGCTTTGCACAGCTATTGCTTACTTGATCTCCTCCTTTGTACCTTCATAATACTACACAACCAAATACAAATTATTTCTCCTGGGAATTACATTTTCTGACTTATTCTGTGATCTCATACTTAATAGTTTTGTTATCATTTTACTGCTTGAAAGAAAAGAATCAATGTTTTTTTCTTTTGTTTCTTCTTTGCTCTTCCTTGAATGCATGAAAGTGAGTTTGCCATTGTATTGAATGATTTGGTTCACAGAAAAAAATCCCAACCAATTATCTGCTATCTATGCTCAGATAACATACTCATCATTTGAAAGTTAAAAACAAATGCTTGAAAATATGTCTGCCCTTCAAGCAACATATTATTGACACTGCCAGTGGCATTAAAAATTTTTACATGGAGATTCAACCTCCTTTATTCAAGTATAGGTAGAAAAATAAACACACACAATCCTTGTTGTTGCCTTGTTGCTGCTTGAATATCTGATTATATATAAAACAGAATTTTGGGGAGAAGTCCATTGAAAAACAACTTCATTTAAATTGAAAGTGATGATCATAGGTTGCAGTAGGAGTTCTAGAATAGTATGTTCCATAAAAAACATAGTAGAGAATCTCTATTGAAACTATATAGAACAAGGGATGTTATTATGCTAACAAATAAAGCTTTCTGCTAAAGGCAGTCTAGCTCTTAGTCCACAGAAAAATTACTTTGTAGGGAAAGTTTTTACAGACATAGCTCCTTTACTCAGAGGTTGTTTTAAAATACCATCTCTATTTTTTTCACTGAAAGCAGAAAAGTGCACCAGCTTGTACCTCATCATATGATTTGAGACTATTTAAAAATAAAAAAACCTCTAATATAAAAAACACCCAGTCTTTTTTTCTTCCTCTTTTTTTTTTGTTTTAATGGTTAGTTACTGTTGGACTGAGCCCTGTGCAAGGTAAACGGATAAATACCATGCTTTTAAAAGATTTTATTTTAAAAGATTACTTATCCCAGTAGTTTTTTTTATATCAATCCTCTATTATGTAACTGCAGTAAAATGGGAAATAATTCCTGTATTCTTTGCAAAATGTTTTGAATTCTAGTGAGCAAACTGGACTCTTACTATACAGTGTATCTAATATCCACATAGACAGGGATTTTTTTTATCCAAAACAACTTTTCAATTTAAATTGAATTACACTCAACTGATCATCATTATTAATGCTTCCCAGTAGGGGAGTTGAAGCACAGAAGAGTAGGTCCCAGATCGACAGAAAGATTTCAAATACAGAGACAGCAGGGAATATATCATGATGATTGTACTTAAGGACAATGTAGCTCTGAAAATTCAAGAGGCAAGTGATGTGGACCACATCCATGTGTGTCAAACCATGAGATGCAGGCAGTAACGCAGTGTACCCACTTACATTTTGGCAGGCAGCGTATTCATGTCCTGGGTGCTCAGTGTGAATGGTGTCAACTCACACTCTCTGTGGGAAAATGATTGCTCTCTTGCATGTCCCCTGTATAGCTTATGAACAAGAGATTGTCAAAAAAATAAGGGGGAAGTACTATAATATTAGTATATATAAAATAACAGGTACTGAAACTGTCACTAGGGTCTTTCTTATATTAAACAGCATGGATGAAATTATAGAAATCTGATGCAACACAGACAAAGACTGCATCACAGCAGAATGGAAATTTATGCTGAGCGAGTCGCACTATCACCTACTGAAAACAGGAGGCATCAGATTTGACCTGAATGAACTGAAACATCCAAACAATTTAAAGCTTTTTCTTAAAAAACATTAGAATTCATGAGAGATGTAATTTAGCCAAGGAGATTGAGACTGAGATTAGCCAAATTGTATGATAAGAGCTGAAGAAGTAGAATAAAGAAAATGTGTAATTTGGATAAAATGCTCTCCCTCAGCAGAAACTGCCACTTCAAAATCAATGACAAATTAAAAGACAAGAATTGTTCCAAGAAGGAGGTCAGCTGACCTCAAAATCAGTTATAGTAGTGAAATAAACTGAGAAAAATAAAGTAGTATTTACCACTGTTACAGAAACCTTATAAACACAGTATACACCATGCTTGGGCACCAAGTACAAGCTGGAGGCAATCACAGCTCCTCAGAGAACATTCCTGACAACCTGCTGCTTTCTGTACTGACAAGTCTGCAGTGCAAGACCACAAAATTATGAAGGTCTGCTGTGAAAGTAACACAGAATCCCAGGAGTGAAATTCCTGTAGCAGCTTCCCTTGCACCATTTCACAGAAGGACAAAACATGAGAAAAATTATTCAGATGAACATTTGCTAAGCATTAACCAGTAGAAAAACTTCCTCTGAATAGGACTAATAAAGTGCAGAAAGTCTGAAAAAAAAATTAATCCCAGGACCAGCAGAAATTATTGGGTTAGAAAAGTTGTATGTGAAAAATAGATCAGTTATAAAAGGAGGTGTATTACTGATCCTAAAAATTACATTTTCTGTCATTCAGTATAACATGGATGGGCATAATTCCTGTGTTCTTATGGAAGCATAGAATGTGGAAACAGACAGGCTGTTGCAAAGCTCAGGAAAAAAACTAAATGCACCTTGTTCATGATATATCAAGCAAGGCTGCCTCCAGATCCCCACACAATTAAAGCCAACACCAGCATAATCATGAGATAATACTATGTCTGCAGCTACAAAAAGTAAAATTCATGTATGTAACTTAAAACAAGGAAATACACAACCATCCTAATGCATGTGCATAGGTAAGAACTACTCCAAACAACCTGTATTTACAAGGAGGGATATGTGGCGTCTCTTAGCAGAAACACTGTTCCTTTAAAAAGAGAAATGAGACATGCCTCTGATATAGCTTTGCTCTCCGTCTCTGTGTAGCATAGGTCTTTGAAATACCTATTACTCAACACACTTTAGCTAACACGATGTTGACTGGAATTCAATTGTGTTGAGTTATACAAACAAAGGGAACACAATAAGTACTAAGAGTAAAGAATGCACAGTTTGGTTTATGTACCCTGATTTGTGGGGAATATAAATGGCAATAGGATTTTTTTAATACAAAATTTATTTTTCTTCATATCTGTGAAAAAATGCTTCAACGCAAAAACTACTCCTTCCCAATGTAAAAATATAAAGAGGTATTCAGAAAAATTACTAAAGTAAACATAAATAATTCCAATTGCAGGTGAGAGAAGCAGATGCCATTTTGATTAAGTCATAAACACTTACATAAAAAGCAGAAGGCTTTTAAAAATTATAAACAATCTCCTAAGGACTCAATGATCTATAAAATCAGAGCAAATTAAATATTTAATCAGTAGAGTTAAAAAAAAATCCTATTCAATATGAATTCCCTCAGACTGTTCAACAAATGTTAAGGAGTTCTTCAAATTTATGAGCAGTAAAATGGTAAATAAAAGACAATTTTTCCAGTAATGGAATACTTGGTAACTGATGCTTGAAGATGTTAATTGATGTGAAATAGTAAGATATTTATACAAATAAAGAGTAATCCTTGTATGCAGTGTTTTGCAAAATACTCTTTTAAGACAAAGAGCTTTGAACAACAGTGGATTATTCAATGAGGACTGTAGCAGTAATCATATTACTACAAGTGAAA
The DNA here is from genome assembly GCA_036023395.1 of Myiotriccus ornatus. Taxonomy (NCBI): domain Eukaryota; kingdom Metazoa; phylum Chordata; class Aves; order Passeriformes; family Tyrannidae; genus Myiotriccus; species Myiotriccus ornatus. The sequence goes on along the minus strand of JAYRBT010000082.1, from coordinate 83,123,502 downwards.
TACCTACAATTTTCTACTATAGTTTCATTAATATGTGATATATCTGTCAAATATGGTGATCAGAACTAAGAAATATTCCTCAAAGCAAGCTTTACAGTTGTTTGATACTTAAGCTCTAGTTTCTTTTGGATGTAGCTTATTCATGCTTTCTTGTGCCTCTGTGTCTCTGGAAGACTGGAAATTAAGTACAAGCAGGTTACCTCTGTTTTTACATGAAGTTCTACCTCTTTCACCTCATTTTTGTTTTCTAATATAAACACATTTTATACCTGTGATTCACATGTATAATATACTAACCTACCTCTGCCTGTCTCTTTGTTCGAATTCTGCCTAGACAGATGAACATATCATCTTGAGAAACAATACAGCTCAAAACTTATAACCCATAGGTGATAGCTATGGCACCAAAACAAGCCTGATCTGATTATTAATGTAAAGTGCACTGAGAATGCTTACAGCCACAGGGTGTAAATCCTTCCTGAACACATGGAATCCTTTCACATTCTTTGCTCAAGTTTAGTAACTGTATTGGTCATAGTGATATAGATGTAGTTTCACGTTGAAGACATTTTCAGATGAGATGATCATAGCTAGGAAGTGTATTAGCATGTATGTTGTTTAATTCCCACATTTTGGAGTTACTGTACTATTTGGCTTATGACTTGTATATTTGTAGCTAGTCCAACATTTAATGTCATTATGTTTAAACAGAAAAGCAGGACTAAAAAGTACCACAAATACATTTTCCATTGGGAAAAGGGGGGAAAAAAAAAAAAAAAAGGTGTCATATTTCATTTACATCACTCAGACAATTATTTCTGAAATTACTACCTTACAGTGGCAAATGCTCAACAAAAACAGGAATAGAACTGGAATCTCATTGAAGAATACCATAATGTCAAGAGCTTTTCAGATACAATTGACTATCCTTTTTTATTACCAATGTTAAGTACAGCTAAGCTGTCAAGAATGATTTGTTGGAACCATGTCCTGCATCCTGTTCTCAGTGTCCCTTCCAAACAGGTGTCCCTCTCCTGTGCTGAAAAACAAATATTCATCCAGCATGTTCTACTGTGTTCCAGTAAGTCCTTCTGATCATGAGAGCTGCTGACTACATGGGGTCAGGAAACTGGGTAGATTCTGTAAACACTTGTAAACCACTAGAGAATATTAAATCTGGCTTTCCTATTTTGTCAGTACTCCTGACCCATGCTTGGTATCTTCCTGGGATTTAGTCTGTACCTTGTTTTCCATTGTGATGCTAAATGTGATAAATGTGATACTTGCTGCGTGAAATAGACATAAATACATCCTGAAATACACTGCAAAGACAGGAAAATTGAAAAAAATTCAATCACTGCAACAAAATGTACTATTGTAAACATGATGGGTTAGATGGCTCTTAATACCTCTAAGTATTCAAAGAAAGGGAGACAAGGTGCAAGAAGTACTGATGTTCTCATGTGTTTTATTGCAGAGAATTTCGCAATGAGTTTCTACTAACTCCATCCATTTCCCCTGTTCCCTAAACCAAAATTTTTAGCATATAAACAACAATATAGTTCAGAAAAAAATTATGTTACAAAGGGCAGGTGTTATAAAAATCTGCATGCTTTTGCTGCTTTTCAGCTAGGCAATACTCTCTACACAAGTTTCCCTATTCTGACCACAGGGATTACTAGTTTAATATAGTTAACTGAATTACAAAACATATGTCTGTTTATAAGTTAGTCTGTTCAGCCTATAGTTACATATGAAGATAAGTTCAGACTACTTTGGAGAAACTATGTTTAGAAAAAATATTATTAAAAATTAATCAGATTTTGACAAAGAATATCAAGTTTTGATTTAATCATTAATGTGGACTCCATATCATGTTGTTTGTGGTCTAAATTGTGTCTGAAGATTCTTCTTTACTCTTCCATATCTACCAGATAAGAAGACTGACTGATGACCACATGGACTAAATTACCATGATGTAAGATAACCCATAGGTACAACCTTATTCCAAGTGAAATAATGAGGGTTTTCAGTCAGTGAGAGATGAGTAAACTCAGCATGAAGACACAGACTGTTGTCAGAGCTCAGGTTCTTTAAATCTCTTTGTGAACTTGCCTTGCATTAGATTCCTGCTACATCCTGGTGGACATCCTAATTTAAATGTGCACTTAGTCAAACATGGGCTTGCATTTGATACAATGTAGAACTAGTGTTTACTGAAAAACAAACTTTTTAGAAAGCTTCTTCTGGAAAATTATATTGAAAGCAGTGTTTTACTGAGCAGGGCAATGCAAAGTTCAAGAAACCTAGAAAATGAGATTGAGTAAACACGAAAATTGTTGTTCAAGATCTGTAATCACTTTTTAGGGCACAAAGGAAAAATCTGAATGTTTTTGTTCTGACAAAAATGCCCGGAGGAAAACCAGTCAAAGATAATATTGAAACTTAATTTTAATTTAAAAATATATTTTGGTGCTGAAGCATATCTCTACCATAGTACACTGCAAACAGAGTATCTTAATTTGGAACAGTTCAAATTATTTAAACAACGACTTTCAATTTGTAGTGCTGTTCAGAAGCAAGTCTTAACATTAATTTGTCAGAAATAACCAAACCATAATTTGGAGGTTTAATAAAGTATGTGTCTATGATAAGTCATCTATTCCATGTACATTAAAACTTTGTGTTGGATGTTGATTTCCTCATGAGGACACATTACATTAGCCTGATAATTCCAGAAATCTTTATGTTCTTTTTATCTATTCTTTCAACTTAATTCATTTTCTATGACTTTCTCATTCTTGGTAAGGTGTTTTTATTGGCGTTTTATAAACCTGAGCATCTGAATTCAAATTTAGCTGAGGTTTAGGGAAAAATTAATTAATAATAGCTCTTTCCACTTATAATAATTTATAGATTTCAAATTAGAAAAAGTAAACTGCATACTATACTATAATGAACACTAAAACGTCCTTCTTTGAAGGATTAGAATGTTTTGAGAACAATCACTCTGTCAATAATAAAAATAAATCTTAACTTACTTTTTTTGCTATTATTTTCTTTTTTAAATTCAACAATGTTCCTAAAGAAAATGAATGTGCCATGTGATGTGGAAGGTACACTCCAAAAGATATTGTAAAAGTAGCACAGGACTGAAGAAGTTCCATAAGAATTTAATGCATAACCCCTTTTTCTATATAATTGAGTAAGATTTTCTCATTCTCTTAAGAGTTTCTGACTAAATAACTGTAGAGAAGGAGCTGGAACTTAATATGTCTTTCTATGCCACAGTGCAGAGATTCATTTCCTTCAAGCTACTGATAAGAGTTCAAATGTGCAACAGATTTCCTTTGCCTAAGAACTTTTTACTATGTCTGTTTTAAGTAGACACTAATTTCTTCCTTCTCTGTCCCTCTCACTAATCTTGACACTGATCTGTTCTACAGTGCAACAGCATTGCAAATCATTGTCCTGTTCCACACCCTTCTTGGATGTAATTCATATAGTCACTTTAAGCCCAACTAATCAGACTTAAGTGAAGATAACCTGTAGAGGACAGGGTAAAAGTTAGGTTTACACAGCCTGATACTTCTGTTCAAACTCTTTCACGCTACTGTGACCTCTATTTTAGCAACAGGTCTGTCCAGCAGAAAATGTAGCTAATCGTCTTCAATTTGGGAAAATTTGGGACATAGTATGTGGCCCAATCCATTCCGTCACTATGTTATCCTATGGTTTTGTAGCACTGTATTGGGAAAATTGAAATTAATCCTTGTTAGCAACATATGGCGTGAAAAATATCAGGCAGTGGATGAATTCCATGGCTGGAAAAGAGAATTGAAGTATTCAGCCTCCTGCATATCTTGTCTCCTGGGCCACCTGTATGTGCTGACCTTATTACGCCATATTTTCGCAACAAAAACAATGTTTTTATCCTATTCTGTCATGAAGGCTTCTGAGCACTCTCAAAAACCCAGGAACAGCCCTATGAAGATATAAGATATTGGTATATAATTCTTACAGAATTATAACCTAATTACCTCTCGTTATGTAAATAAAGCCTTCTGATTTACTAAAACCTAGCTTGGTCTAACTCAAGCCACCTATAAACCCCTTCAATATTGAACTCTACCTCTGGTTGAAACAGATTTCATGTTATCCAAGGGTTATATGCGCTATGAGCTCTACTGCACACTTGAAGGAAACAATAGGACGAGCCCTATCCCATTTCAGACAAATGGGAAGCAAGTTGCTCGTAGAGAAAGAAAGATTTTAGTGAACTGCTAAGATGGAGTGCCAATCTGTCTTCTCTCAATGACAGAGGTGCTACTTATCTGTTTTGTCAAAGTTTGAGATATGCTGGTATGCCAGACACTCATCCCAGCAAACTCGGCACAGGGTAGCATATAACACATACCCACAGGTGACTGGTTAATATTATTTTCTTCATTTTCAATCAAGACATAGTTTAATTTAGATACCTGTTCCTTCTTTGCCACTGGGGCTTGTGTCAACCTTATACAGGGGATGCAGCAAGCTTTATTAGCATAGATATTAAAGTCACTCATTACAAGTGACACAGTCAGAGCAGGCAATCCACCACTTGCTCTGTGTCATCAGATAAGGCTGTGTTGAACTTGATCTGAAACTGTTTTTCTCCATCTGAAGATATAGTAGCTACAGACTACCGGCATCACCACAGAGGAGTAATTTGAATGCATTATATCTATTTGTGCTGGTACTTTTGCCTGTAGAAATATTAGATGTTAAACAATAGCTGCCTATTTTCTATCTGATATTCAGTGTATTCTTCCTTAGCAAAAAAAGAAAGGTATATTTCTTTTATTCACTGAAAACCTTCTTTCCTCTTCACAGAAACCTTGTTTCCATTTTGTAACATGGCAACAGCAAGATAACTTGGTCAAGATTAACCTAATAATTTTGAACTTTACCAGCATTAAATGTAAATAGTGAGAGACAGTCATGGCCTTAAAAAGATTGCAATTGCAGTGAACAAAAATAGGTAGGAGAGGAACAGAGAATCAAGGGGGTGAAGTGATGTGTTTGAAGCTGGAAAACAAAGCAAATCCAAAGTGATAAAAGTCATTTAGTTCCTCATCACTAGGCAAAAACGCCCTCCTTCAACCTGTAAAAAATTTAGTTTCTGCCTCCTACATTTAATGACAGTCTGATCAAACCACCATTCTCCACCTGTTTCTGCTGTTTCTTTATGTGGCAAGAACAAACAATCTTCTCTAATGTCTGACAGAAAGAGAGTTTGACTCCCTTGATTAGTATGTATGAAATGAACTGATATGGCATGATTTAGACTTGCATATTTTATACAACTTTTAAGAGCTGAAGTCAATATCTGTGGAGGCTCCTGAAGAGTGAGTGATTGGAACAAAAGATATGAGTCACAGAGACACCACTCAGAGGGTTAGCAATGACTAGCTGTAGTAGGTTGCTCATATTTCATGTCAACAGGGAAACACTTTTAATTTTTTTGTAGGTAAAGTTACCTTCCTTACAAAACCCTCTTTATAATCTAAGAGTTTATGTTCCTGCAAGATTCTCCAAATTCAACCCTTATCTTATGGTGTCACCCTCAATGCCTTGATGATGAGCAAAGAGGAAGCACATCTTATATATTTACATATATATATATGTATATACAAATATGAAGTCAAGAATGTATTGTTCCTATAATTGCACTCTTAAAATAATAATTATTGGTCCAGATCTAATTGTTACAGGAAAAGAAAGAAAGAATTGTAAAGTTGGAAAGTTTTCCTACATGAAAAGTCTCAATAATAATAATAATAATAATAATACAGCTAATCTTGTTATGTACACACTTTTTGGTTTCTGCCTCTTTCCTGGGATTGTGTTCATCCTTCCCCTGCTCTAGTTCCTGAGGCAAGTGGTTTCTTTATGGCTGCGGGGGAAGGTGTGTGTGGGAGGGTGTTGCAATGAATTGTCATTATTTAAGGTCATTCACCGTCTCTGAATTTAGATGATTACCCCTAAACCAACTTTGCGCAGCTCCAGGTCTGCATGTTTTTAAGAGACTATTGACGAGTTGTTTATAGCCATGGGGGCTCCATTGCCAGCCCCTTACTCTGTCTCTTATCATTCTATACCTTAACTCCTCTATGCCACATCCTTTCCCCACTTTTCAAGGTCTTTGTCATACCACCCCTATATTGCTTTATACTAATCATTGTTTTAAGGGCATGAGCATCTCCTTATACAAGGAATGACTGTTTATAAGTTTATGATTGCTATCTATATAGAACTGTAGTGGTACCATGCAACAATAAACAAGAAGCAAAATAAATCAGACATAATCATTTGTATTATTAGCAAACTTGCTGTCAGGATTAAACCAAATAAACTAAAGTTGTAGACTGGTTGAGAAAAGTTCAGACAAAGCCTGCTCAACCTCAGTCATCATTATTCATCCCAAAGCTGTATTGAGTGTAACTGTCAAGGTTTTGGTAACAAGATGGTTCCCCATGTTGAACACGGCTATTTCCAGCCATCCCTACAACGGATCCACATCTGTATCAGTAAACATATACAATAGTTAGAGGTTGTTAAACAAAAGAACTCTATCTTGAATTCTATTTATTTCATTTCATTCTACAATTGTAATGGTAGAATAATGGGTTTAGTGCATTAAGGAAAAAGGGCAGTTTGTTATACACTTAAAATGTGGTGCTCCTCGTAGTCTTTCAGTAGTTACTTTATTCATTTGCAAAGATATCATTGCAAATGGAACCCAGAAGAAATACTGGGTCTCCACAGTAGGTCAAGAAGAATTAGTCCTGAAATTTGAAACAAGTTATATTGTGTAAATTTCTATAAGGAGCATTGCTGGAATAGTTCTATGGGAATCAGAAACTGATCTTTTGCAATTTTGTTTTACATCTGTACGTAGAGGTATGTTTCATTTTTGACAATCTATGGATGTAGCTGTGTAGTGCAGTTTTGCCATTGCTTACCTTGGCCATCTTCCTTTCTGATATGAAATTCTGGGTTCAGAAAGAAAGTAAAAACTTTATAGATAAACTTGCAGAGATTTTCATTACCCAGCAGTAGACTGCCAACAGTGATGATCGTGACTTTGTAGCTCTGAAAGTAGTATTTCTCATAGATATTAGCTAGCGGGTAATCTAATAGAGAAAACAATCATGTGTTTTCATTCTTGAAGCACAAATTTTGGGGACGTTTGACACGGCTTGGGGTATGCTGGAGAGGAGCAGACCAGCTGCATCGGGGGGTCCTTGTGCTGACCTCCGAGCTCAGAGCTGTGATGAGAGCGGCTGAGGGCAGCCAGCGGCAGCTGTGTCTCTCACTGAAGAGAGAAAGTAGCAAGCTAGCTAGGAGCTAGCAGCAGCTGAGAGAGCCCGAGCTAGAAAGAAGAGGCAGGTGACACG
>JAYRBT010000082.1:83088724-83101092 GCA_036023395.1 Myiotriccus ornatus | reverse complement strand
TCGGATTCTGACAATCCTGTTAGAAGATGTAAGTTAGCTCAGTACCTTATAAAGTCCAGATCTCATTAATATACTTTCATAAAAAATGTTAGCAAACACATCTCTAAACCAGCACCAAATGCACAATGTTTTCTGTTAAAATTACTTTTAGTGCAAAAGTGTGTTTTCTGCAAAATTTATAATAAGCACGTGCAGGAACATACTGTGAGCATGTCACCTGCTTCAAAAAGAGTAAGTAAGAAATTCAATAGCTCCTTACTGGCTTCCTGGAAAGAACAGGAGAAATAGAAATTTATTTTATTTATTGTAACCTTGTGTGTTTATATGGAGTTAAACTATACATTCTTCGTATAATAGCATATAGCGTAACACAGCGTAATGTGCATTTTCTGCTACATAAACCCCCCACAAAAACCAAAACAACAATGATTTGAAAATGAGCATGGGAAAAAAAAAAAAAAAAAAAACAAGTTGATGTTTAGGGAGTGCTGAGTTGAATTTTAAAAAAAAAAAATTTACTCTTACCGAACCATTATCTTTGCATCTTAATGTGAGGAAGGTCTTGTTTCTTTCTTGTTTTCATTTTTTGGTAAATAAAAATAAACTTCACATCAAATTAGTTGTGTACGGGATCTTTTAAGCAAGTATTACCATTATATGTCATTATAGGACAGGTTGAACAGACCGAGCACCCTCAGCCGCTCCTCATATGGTTTCCCCTCAAGGCCCTTCACCATCTTCACTGGCCTCCTTTGGACGCTTTCCAACAGTTTTATATCTTTCTTATACTGTGGTGCCCAAAACTGCACACAATATTCCAGGTGAGGTCACATCAGTGCAGAGCAGAGCAGGATAATCACCTTCCCTGACTGTCTGCCAATGCTTTGCCCCCCAGGACACAGCTGGCCCTCCTGGCTGCCAGGACCTCAGATTCAACTTACCATCAACCAGGACGCCCAGGTCCCTTTCCATAGCACTACCTTCCAGCATCTCCCTCCCCAGTCTTTCAGCACATCTGGGGTTTCCCCATCCCAGGTCCAGAATCCAGCACTTTTCCTTGTTGAACTTCATATGCTTGGTGATTGCCCAGCTCTCTGATTTGTTGAGGTCTCTCTGCAGGCCCTCCCTGCCTTCAAGGGAGTCAACAGATCCTGCCAGTTTTGCGTCACCTGCAAACTTGCTTAATATCCCTTCCAGTCCTGTGTCCAAGTCATTTATGAAGATGTTGAAGAGCACAGGGTCCAAGATGGAGCCCGTGGAACCCCACTAGTGACAGGTCACCAGTCTGATTACCCCATTCACTATTACCCTTTGTGCTTGACCCATGAGCCAATTGCTCACCCTCCACATGATGCGTTCATCAAGCTGTGTGCTGGACATTGAGTCCAGAAGGATCCTGTGACAGACAGTATCAAAATCTTTACTGAAATCCAAAAAGATAAAATTACTTGGCTTCCCTTGATCAACTAGGTGGGTTAGCTTGTCACAGAAGGAAATCAGTTTTGATAAGGAAGATTTTCCCCCTATGAAGCTGTGCTGGTTGGGACCAATGACTGTGTTGTCTTTCAGGTGTTTTTCAATACCTCCCAGAGTAATCTTCTCCATAACTTTACCAGGCACTGAAATGAGACTGACAGGCCTGTAGTTTCAAGCAGGGAACCTCCTTGAATCAAGATTAAAAGTACAAATACATATTAAATCTTACATTTGACTCCCTTTATCCCTCTTCTTCAAGGTCTAGCATTAAGTAGATTCAGCAAAGAACTAGTGTGTTCAGTATTTTCTAATCTATTGAGTAGTCCTTTTCTTTCAGTCACCAGACACTCTGACAGGATGTAGTCTTCTGTTTTACAACCAACCTGCTACAGATTAGACAGTCACGAGAAATTGATAATTGCCAACAACAGTCAGAATGGCAGCTAATCACAATATGAAATGGTCATTAATTCCCTTCTAAGTTGGATAGTGAGAGAGAGTTTTACTCCAGTGAACTTTACCCTTCTGTATTCTGCTTGAGCTGACAGAGATTGAAGGCAATTCTTTGAGCAGTTTTTCCCCTTTCTTTCAATACACGTTAAACCTAATGGAACTTTGGTAGAGATGTTCTACCAAATATCTGCTATTGCTCAGTTAAGGGGTTTTGCTGTGTGTTTCCTTGAAGGCTTCCAGTAGTCACTTCCTGAGAGCTTTTCTTGATGCAAAGTGCAGTGACTTAACTTCTTTTGCAAGAGAGTTTTTGAGCAGAGCGGCTCACATCTTCAGTCAGATTCACAGCACAGGCAAAAACAACTTTCCGTTCCCATTCTTATGGGATCTACTTAGGCCTAGTTTCTTCACAACAGTCAGCTAAGAAGACACTTTCATCCTGTTTAGTTTGACAGAGTTGTCTACCTTCTTTGTAATCCCATTAAAAATCATTTTCTGATGGCCAAAAGCCAGTACAAAGTCTTCATGACTGCATTCCTGCAGTTATTACATCTCATGGTCTCAACAATCAACTATTTTTTCATTGTCTGCATGATCTCACAGCTTTGCTGAGCTCCTTCCTGTGTTACCAGTTTCCATACAAGGACTCAAACACACACACATACACACACAGAGGAGTGCGTATACACTCAAGTTTCATTCCCTCACTTTTTGATTGAAATCTTTTTTCTAATAGATTGTGTGAAGAAATCAATTCCACACTCCTATCAAACCTGAGCAGCCATGCAGCAGTTTCTGACAAGTTTCCATCTTCTCTCTGTCATGTTAATTGCGCTGTCATTCATTTCATGGCTTCCATTGCATGTTGTGACTTATATTTTCTTCTTTCAGTTTGTGACCCTTGGTTTTCTATTATGTATAGCCCTGAAGTAATTTTCCACGTCTGCCTATAGTGAGAATCTGCTAGAGAAGGTTATGCTCGGGGGGTTGGACTTATTTTTATTTCTGTCTCATTTTCCAGGGGTGAGTTAATCGACTGTTTAGGTGTTTTATTAATATTTTGAATGTTGTACAGGTCTGAAGCCAGACCTGTCATTTCTTTGCAGCATTAAAGTATATGTCAGTTGACCTCTGAAAATTTTTTTATATTTGTAACATGGATCAGAAAACTCTATCTCCAGTGAATGATTATTTTAGCAGTATCTCTAAATATATAAAGGCTAATGCTTTTTTGTTTGCTTCATTTCTTTATTTCTTTTTTCTTTTATTTAAAGAAGAATTTCAATTTGCCTATAGATACCTTAGCAGAAATTTTACCTTGTAAAAAATACCTCAGTAATTCCAGTTTTTCATCGACAATCAGGAAAGAAGTTTTCTCACCAGCCCATTGATTTTTAAACCTGGGGAGGAGTATTTTATAAATTTGAACATGTGATACAAGGAATCTGTAATACAGCTCCCTACATACTTTAGCATCTACAGTCAAAGCCAGTCAATGGTGTGAGTACATACTATTCTAAGTGGGTATGCTTTCACTTCTTTACTTGTCATTACTTTCAGAGTGGAGGTTTACAACTAATATCAGTTCAAAGAAAAAAAATTTGATTATAGAATCTGAATTCCAAATGAACATCTTGGTGTTGCAGTCTGCACTCTTGCATTCATGTCCAGGTATGACTTGAACCCTTTATGCTGGTTTAACTGTACATCAAAAGTGAAGACAACCTGACAGAACTTACATTTTGACTTTCTTGGATGAATTAACAATTCTTCAGCATTGGGATCTTTAGCCATTTATTAAGAGAATGTCTCGTGTGAGTCATAATAATCACATTAGACATTTTTAGAATAAAGCTTGCTTCAAAAAATGTCCATGTAGTTTTTTTCTTTCAGAGGCAGAAGGAAATGTTTCATGTGCTTGCCTGAGGTTGCCCGGCCAAATACAGTTAACTGTTCAGTGGCAACTTTCTTGCGTGATTTAAGACAAGTCACATACATGACCCTATCAGTAAAAAAGGTGCCGTTTTTCTGGATTTTGAGAAGAGTTATAGGTTAAATCTAATAAAGAAGTCAGGGCATTGAGTTACTGTGATAATTACGACCATATAATAGCTTAGAGGACATTCAAAATTCCCCATAAGACTAGTAGACCCTTTAAAAGAAAACTGAAAAAAAAATCTTTACTGTTCTGAATTAAAATCTTTAATAAATAAATATTAGAAAAAATATAAAACCTCAGTATTCAGAAAAAGGAATATTTGAACTTTTACATTTAAGATTTGAGAAAAGTATGATCTGAATAGCATTCTCTTTAACATTAACAGACCTCCTTCACTGATAAAACGTTTTTGCCATTTACATGTGGGCATATAATCACATTTGTGCTCTATGTCAGGCATATCATAATGAATTTCCTTCACAAGTTATTGACTGAGTCAGCTGATGCGTGAGATTTCAGCTCATGAGAACTGAAATGACTGCAGCATGTCAGCAGGCAGCTTGAGCTTCACATTGTGACTGCTCAGAAATCAACCCGAATCAATCTTTGCTGTGGTCTTAGATCATAGAAGGCAACAAAAATTGAAAGACTGGTGAGCAATGCCGTGTAGCCCCTGTCAGGTTTCTGCTACAAGGCTGCAAAACTATAACGCTTTACCTATTCTCTGCTTGTGGCAAATGAAGTAAAAGTCTTAAATAGATCAACAGGAGCTTTTGAAGTTTATTCTTTCTTGTCTATTTTTCCTTTCAGTTTATTGGCAGATGTGCCAGTTCATTTGAAAACCACCATCTAGTCCAGCCTGAAGATGCCGATGGTCAATAACGGATATGCAGGGGAGAACATAAAGTCAAAGAAACCATCCTATGAGAAAATTTCAGAGCCTTCTTGTTCTTTGCAATCAATCCTTTCTATCTATAAAACACTGTTGCAATAATCTTTTACCCCATAAGCAGTTTTTAGTGTTTGTTTTTTGTAGGTATAATTGACCACAAGAGGAAACGACCACATAGGCAGAAATGGGTGGGACTGTCCAATTCTTCATGTGGTAATAAGTTTTTCTGCTATTTACAGTTCCACAATGATTGTAAACACAATCTTAAAAACTTAAAACAAGATGAACTCTGTTTTTTCCACTTTAAAAGGGAGCATGTAAATATAGCTTTAGAAGTCAGGACAGGAGCTGGTTCCCCTGGAGGATAGACAGGACAACTAAAAGTTATGAATAAAACACTGCTTTTTACTTTAAAACACTCCTCTGAAAATTTTCAATGAACTGTGCTGGAAAAGTGGAGATGGAATTAATTTTGCTAGAGAATTCAAAACTTCTGCTTTGCATAGTATGCAGAACTGTTTGGAATTATCCTTCTCTGCCAAAAATCCTTGATTTTTTTTTTTTCTAGGAGATTATACTAAGGAAATCGAGATACACAGGAAATGGTCTTCTAATGGTCTTCTAAAAATGCATGAGGCAGGTCTCCCTCTCTTGACCATGTCTCAGAATGGTCTCTAATGAGAATGTCCTCAAATTTAAAGAATCTGAATAGACTAATGTTTAGACATAAGAAATGTCTTAACTTTGAATATCCTTCTGGTGCTTTGAAAGACCTTAAGATTTAACCTTTCAGAAACATCACTGATCTCTGACATGAGAGGATGATATTCATCTGCCTCAGGGGGAAAAAAAAAAAAAAAAGTATGGGAAACCAGCTCTCTATATTATATTGACCTAGGTACATAAATCAAAATTATCAACATATGTAGTTCTGGACCTGGATATTTTTGTTGAGTTGTCATTATGAATTCCCAACATATTTTCTTCCATATAAAATATAAAACATATCTATTTTCTGAAAAAGAAATCCTACTACAATGAAGACTCACATTAAAAGAAAATTGAAGAGATAACCAGAACCACCTGCAACATATGAGCAGGCAGGATGAAGATTGTTTGAAAATATAATTTTAGAGGCTCAGAACACTTGTAAAGGGTTATAAAAAATATTTGAGAAGCTGCAACGTTGTTCTGTTTGACAACCATCCCCTCTGAATGCCTGCATGAATTATTGTCAATGTTTGGTTGTAAGCAGTGAGGTTAGATGAATCCTCTCTGTGTATCTCGATTTTCCTTTGTCCTAGTTACAGGGGCTGGGACCAGTTTATCGCTATGTGGATATAAACAAAACTGTGTATTCTACACCCTCTGCATCATTTCTGATGGACTGGTAATAAATGGATTGTTTGCAGCAGCTGCCCAGGGCACACCTGACACCTCAGGCTGAAATCTGGGTGTTAAATAAACCCTTCAAGTTAGGGGAATGTTCTTTTAAGTTCACACCAATGACTCAGCTGTGATAGAACCCTCTAGAAAGGCATTAACACCTTCACACCCAAACTGAGGGATCATCTCTGCTAATGGGCCACAATGGGCTGGAATAATAGGGAGCTGCAACACCTAGACCATCAAAGATTCCAAAAATATTCCATGACTCACAGAGTTAAATCATCCGTTGTGAAACATCCTGCCCTGGGGGATGTACTGGGCATTCCCACGTGAATTTGAGCATGCATAAACTTCGGGTTTTAGGAATTCTGGTACCACTTATTGGATCCAGATGAGAACCAGAACTTTGACAGAAATGTGATCATCATCAAGATCAACAGATTTTCATTTACTTTGCAACAAGGGGGCCGTGTGGTGCTCAGCACAGGGGCTTATACATCTGGTTTTGTGAGTTAAAACCAGTTTCTCTCTGTATCATTGTAATTATTGTAATCTTTTTAGTAAACTGTAACTCTGACTTGTAGTCTCTTGGTGGGGTTCATTTCTCCTGCTGATTTTTTTACCAGAAATCTGATTTTTAAACCAGAACATCGTTCTACAAAACCTTTCAGTGACACAGAATTCCTTGACTATATGGACTCCCAAAATATTAATTCAGAAGGCTGAGATTTAGGTTTTCAATGGCCCAATATGCTGAAAATACTGTTCAGATAATTAGACTTACACTGAGAAAGATATCTCTACATGCATGTGATTGTGCAGGTTTCTTTTTTATCTTGATGAAGAGCTATAGAATAATTTTATTTTAATTTGAAGCATTAAGATATCTTCTCTAAGCAGATTATATAGAATTTATAGAGTATATTTTATATAAATGCAATCTTAAAAGCAAATCCCTCAAAGTGTAACTGTATTTGGAAATAAGCTTAATAAACTCATCAAGAACCACTTATCAGACTTGAGACAATATTAAGATAGAGAAAAGTGAGGAATAAATGGGAAAAGAGGAATAAAATATATATATTTTAAGTAAAATAGTAAAATAAATTTTTTTCTTAATGTTACAAGAAATGTTAGATACCAAGGATTTAAACCAAATATTTTTAGCAATTTGGTGAACAGCAACCCTGTGCTTCTGTGATATTTCTATTATAAAATGCAAAATGGCAATGAGAACAATCCCTGACAAGAATAAATATTGTCAAAAATGTCTTCTTTAATTAAACAGAAATTTCTTGGAAATTTCTGAGCAATTATCTTCGTGAGAGACATCATGTTATGTAATGAGTTGCTAAGTTTTGTACAAATGTTTAAAAGTTAAATGTCTGTGTTAGTCTGAAAAGCTGATAAGTCTTCATTAAGTAAATTCCAGTTCTTTCTTGGAGGGGAGGTTAATAACTTACTCATTTCAAACAGGTGAATTTATTGTCAAACTACTTAGCTCACTATTACTAAGTTTCAAACAAGAATGAAAAGAAAGAAATCCCATGAAATCAGGTGTCTTGAAAGTGTCTTTTAAATGATAACATTTAATGTAAAATAACTTTTTACTTTATAAAAGATTAACTGTATTTAAGCATTTTTTTGAAAATGTAAGAACTTTTACCTCACTGCTTTAATGCCTATAAAGTAATGATATAAAGTCAGTTCAATAATTTGCAAATTGAAATCGAGAGCAGACTCTAGTCATGACTGACATGAATAGCAAAAAAAAAGAAATCTTTTTTTTACTAAGAGAATATATCTTCTATAAGCTACAGGAAAGTATTTCTTTCACAGTGAAAAATTCATGTGAATGTTTTGGTTTTCATTAAAGAAGCTCTTCCAGTTTACTTTCCAGTGTTCATATGGAAAATGAACAGCACAGAGCTGTTACAGGTAGTTTCAAAATTTTCATCTTTATAGTGCATGTGCAATGTTATATACATGTAGTTAGATACATCAGGGTCAACACTGTTATACCTATAATGTTGAATCAGATAACATTTACCAGATTCCAGGAGGAAGACTTGTACCCTGGTTGCATCCCAGGTTCAGGAAGGGTCTAAAAGCACGTGCAAAATCCTACATCATTTTGACTCAAGCTACCTCCCTTTCATACTTCCACTTTAACTGCTGTAAGAAAGAGAGAAAAATACGCGAAATACAAAGTAAATTCTGTGCTGTAGAAACTACAGCCACTGTAGTGACTCCTTCAGTTGTCGAATTTAGACATTTACTTTTGAATCATCTTGTTGTATTTTGTTAGGCATTGTCCAGCTATGTCTGTATGTGGTTAAACAGCACGTTATGAATAAATTAGTTGATGTTGCTTTCCCTTGCCAATAATTACATCCAAGGTTTGTGGGTTCTAGGAGGTTTTTTTCAATTCATTAAGTAATTAGGTTGGATATTTATAAAAGTCAGAGCAACACCAGCCTCTAGCAATGCTTGTTACATAAGTGAGTCAACACAAATGTATTTTCTAAAGCAAATACAGTTTAAGACAACATGGCATTATTCCCTAAATTCAAGATGACCTCTAAAGTGAGTTTCTTCCCATCATCTTTTTATCTCTTGATTGCAGTCTTGGGGATCAGGAATGCAGTGATGTGCCAGCTATATGCAGATAGGCTCTTTCATGTGAACTCCCTCAGTATTACAGTTAGCAGTCAAAATTCTGTAAGGTTCTTTTTTCTATAGTTCTTTTCTTAGTTCTCCATTTTCATCTGCAAATATGTCCTGAATATCTGATAATGGATTCTGATTTGTTTCTTCTCTAGCTAGTATTCATTTTTCTATGTCGTTCTGGTCTCTAATGTTAAAAAACAAAAACAAAACAAAACCACAACAAAACAAACAAACAAACCCCAACAAAAGCAAACAAAAACGCCAAAAAAAACTTTAAAAATGATTACATCGTAACACGGCCTTATAATACAAATAAAGACAGCTTAACTGTGATTATTCTTTCTGAATTGTGCTATAGTAGTATCCATCTAATATAATGATACTAAGAGTTTAGGTGCAGATAACATTTTGATAAATTTTTCTGGATTTCTGTGAACATTCATATCCTAGCTAACCAGGAAGATTAGTCCAATTCCTTCCTCAGCATCACCTGCTATTGGAAGTGTTACAGCTGTCAAGTAACATTTCTATTTCGCCATGCTTGCCACAAGCACGTTCTTTATGCACCTCCTCTTGTGACTTCTGTGCCTCCATATGGGATCACCAAATCAAGTGAAAATTCAGCTCTGTCACGGTTCTTAGGGTCAGATTTGTTTTGGTTCTCTGATGTGTAAGCACGTGAGTTCCAGTCTCACAACTATTTATAGAGACATGTGAAATATATTAGCATAATGACATAACTGCCAAACAAATATAGGAAAAATCTTGTGCGTGGTAAATGTCTAAAAAGGGTTCAGAAATTACTCAGCTTTCTTTGTTAATATAATGCCTTCAGTCCTTTTGCTATTAAAAAAAATGTTGGAAGCTTGAACTTTAAGCCTGAAATAATAATATGCTTAAATACACTTCAAAGATTACTGCAGGTAGGATGACTGCCACAAAATATTCATTCACTTACTTCACCTAGCTTGTACCCTAAAATTCTGGTCCTCAAAAAGGTTATGCATCTTTCATCAAAACTGACTTTTTTTTTTTTTTTTCCCCTTAAATACTTTCAAATGCCTGAAATTCTGCTTCTAGTCCTTCTCTGGAGTAACTAAAACCTCACAGTAGCAATATTTTTATCTCAAGTCTCTGTGATCCAGACATAGAATTATAGACTTGTTCAGGTTGGAAAAGACCTCCAAGATCATTGAATTCAACCCTTAACCCAACACTGCTATGTTCACTCCTAAACAATGTCCCTAAATGCCATATCCACACACGTGTTGAAAACTTCTAGTGTTGGTGATTCCACCACTTCCCTGTTCCAATATCTGAGTACTTTCAGAGAAGGCATTTTTCATGATCTCAAGTCTAAACCCCATTGGCACCATTTGAAGTGGTTTCCTCTAATCCTGTTGGCTGTGAGAAGTGTTGTCTCATTTAATTAAGCATTAAAATGGAAATCTACTTTTTAATCTAGGTTTAGTTATTTTTCTAATACTGACCTTACAACAGAGCTATTTTACACTGCCTTATCCTAAATACTAGTTTTAACATCGACAAAAATTTGCAGATGACACTGAGCTGAGTGGTTGTGGTTGATGCACCTGAAGGATGGGATGGCATCCAGAGGGACCTGGACAAGCTCAAGAAGTGGTCTCATGGGAATCTCATGCAATTTAACAAGACCAAGTGCAAGGTAATGCACTTGGGTTTGATCAACTCAAACGCCAATGCAGGTTGAGGGAGGGGATTCTACCCAGCTACTGCACTCTGGTGAGGCCCCACCTGGAGTACTGCATCCAGTTCTGGGGTCCCCAGTACAATAAGGACATAGAACTGCTGGAGTGAATCCAAAGGAGGACCACTAAGTTGTTTAGAAGGATGGAGCATCTGTCCTGTGAAGAAAGGCTGAGAGAACTGGGACTGTTCAGCCTGGAAAAGAGAAGACTTAAGTGTGACCTAATTGTGGCCTTCAAGTATGTGAAGGGAGACTGAAAGACAGAGACTTTTTTATAAGGGCATGTAGATTCAGGACAAGGGCAATGTTTCAGACTGAAAGAGTACAAGTTTAGATTGGATATTACAGAGAAAATATTGACTATGAGGGTGGTGAATCACTGGAACAGGTTGCCCAGAGAAGCTGTGGATGCCCCATCATTCAAGTGTTTAAGGCTAGGTTGGATGGAGCTCTGAGAAACCTGATCTACTAAAAGATAACTCTGTCCACAGCAGGGAGGTTGAAAATAGATGATATCTAGGGTCCTTTCCAACCTAAGAAGTTCCAAGCTCTATGATCTTATTTACCACTTACTTCAGGAGGAATTCAGTCTGTTGCTTTTATTATTTCACAGAAAACCTCGTGCCATGAAGGAGAAATAAGAATGTTATGTACTGGAGGTTGTTAGCCAGTCCACTCTGCTATAAAACAAAGGTTTGCATTTGTTCTCAAAGTGGTCAGACCACAAGGTCATAGGATAGGAACAACCGATTCTGTTGCAGTCTTTCAGAAGAAAAGGTTGACTCCTGCTTTGACTGTAAAAGAAAGCTTACATATAAAGCTCATAATCAGGAGGGAGATGGACTTGCGAGGAAAGTCTGTGGCCAGGGTTACATAGAGTTTCAGTCACACACTGCTGATCTCACTTCATTTCCCTTCACCTTGGGCTCCCTTCTCGTTAGTCTGCCTGCTCTGAGTCTGGCAGTTGTTTCTCAGCTGAGGTTCATGGGGCACTTTGCAGGATTCAGAACTCTGATTTGGCAGTTCAAGGGCTGCACTGAACATCCTTACCTTGCCAGGAAAGTCAGAGTTCTTCATGCTTTCTTGATTTTTGTTATATTTCTCAAAATTTCTGCATGCATGTCAGCACTCTTACATAGTATAAGAAAACTATGATACTTGATAAGTAATATTTTCACCACAGTCAAATGAATCTTTGAAGAGTATTAGAGACTTCTGCCAACAGGTCTGGTATACAATCTACCACTCTAGTTTCTCCATCCTAATAATTTCAACAGATATCTTCTCTTACTTATGTTAATACCTTGAGATTGTTCCTGTGCTCAATATTTTTAAATACCTTCCATTCTTGAGGAATAGGTGGTATTTGACTTTCTTAAGAATCATGACTTTTCCCCTCCCACTAAATATAATATCTTAAGGTATGTATGGTGCATTTTGGTGCCCTTTTTGGAAGGGCTTTAATGTACCTTGGAATGAGCTTAACAGCTGAGAGAGAGGCAAAGGTGGTGGCTGCAGATTTCTTTGAGATTGTCTTCAAATGAGAAGTAAAATCCTCAAAGAGAAGTAAGATCTTTTAACAGAGAAGCTGGATGGAATACATTATAGGAGATTTTCTTTAGGGTTTGAATATATTAATAAAGATTGCATTTCAAACTCCAATATTAAAAACATCTACTCTTTCACATATAACTGTCAGACACTTTTGGTACAAATATAATTTCCATACTGATTTCATTAGCTACTGTTCCAGTTTAAATGAGACAAGGGTCTTTTGCTGAGGATGAGTTATGAGAAAAGACCCAAACTCCTCCCTCTAAGCAATT
>JAYRBT010000082.1:83059547-83080560 GCA_036023395.1 Myiotriccus ornatus | reverse complement strand
CTTCCTCTGAGACTTCCTTGCAGCTCTGTTGCATCTTTCTCCATTCTCTGTAGGCTTCTGCTGGCCCACCTCCAACAAATCCTGTACAAGAAACATGGTAGGAAAAGGCAGTTACCTCTTTCACAGTAAGTTTCCTTAGAGCATTAAAATTGAGCAGATTTTCAAGTAATTCCTAAGAACTGTCACTGACTCCTTGTAGGGAAATTTCCTTTGGCTAACAGAATGATAATTTAATTCTTTTCTTGTAAAATTAAAATTATATAAGAAAAGCTACAAGAGTTAACAGGAAAAGATAATGTTAAATACTTCCAGGAGGATGAGTTTTTAAATCCCAATCTGTATAATTGGAAAGAATAAAGCTGTACTGTCCTGACGCCCAAATCTATTTAAATAAATTTGTTTTAAGCCAGCACTGAAAATGTACTGACAAAAGTAGCATCTGGATGCTAAATCTGACCTGTCATCTGACAAAAAAAACCCAAACAAACAAAACCCATACCACAGCAATGATCAAACACACACATAATACCAAGGAACTCCCTGTCATAAGGGCTGAGGGTTGGCAATAGTCTGTACTGACACAGAAAAAATGTGGAAACCAAGACTGACTGTGTCTTGGTTTTATCATGGATAAAATAGTGTCAGATAGACACTAATTTAAATGTTGATGTTTCTTTGCATATCTGTAATTAGGTATTTTAACACAGCCAGGAGTATTTTGTCAGCTTAGCCTTATCACTAGAGTTTCCATTTCCAACGTGTAGTCAGAATCTGATGAATGTGTAGACTGTTAGTAAAAGTTTGTAGAACATATCTTTAAAAAAATTGTTTTATGTTAAATAATAATTTGTGAATAGGAAATTCACAAAAGGAGATCACCAGATATGCAAGTCTGTAAACTCAAAGCATTAAAGTGCTGAAATGTAAACCCATTGAAATAGCCTATAATTGGTTTAGTATACTTTATATATCACATGAACATGATAACAATTTTAGCAATAATAATAACAACAACAAAAATACCAATAACAATAAATCAGATAAGCAAAAAATCTTAAACTGGTATAATGTAGCCAAACTTTATTGATTGTACTGAGATCATTTTGCTTAACATAAGTTTACATATCAATATTTAGTCTCTCGATGTGACAGGAAAGATCTTGCCTTTATTTGTATTTGGTATCAGACCTTAAGCTCATTCATCAAAAGCGGATCATTTTTCCTACATAATTGCTCAGATGGCTGTAAATATAGCACCATTATAAGGAATATAAAAATATTCTAAGTTTTTTCAGACTCAACTTTAAATTGCCGTGTAACTGCAGAAGCTCTTATTGGTCTCCTGCTTGACTTTATGTTGAAACTGTTCAGAGCTTTCTTTAGCAGACTTTACGGAAACACCAAAGTTTAAGTGCCACACATTAAATCAAGTCATTACTGAGCTTGTGTTGGGGTCCCCAAACTAGCTGTTTCTCTTCTGTTTTGCTAGGAATGCTCTCAAAGTGTCAGTGGATGCTCTCATAGCATATGATCTCCAGCTCCTCCTCTTGGTGGTGGATCACTGTGCTGACAAAATAATTAAATTGTTTTAGTCTCGAGAGGAAAAAGCATGAACAAGAGAGAATATGAGCATGTTTCCAGAATAATGAGAGAATAAATGTAGATAAAAAGAATTTGTAGAGAACAATGGATGGAACGAAACAATAATTGCAGAAAAATGTTTATATGGAAATCTCAGAATGTAGGCAAAGTGCCAATTGGAACAAGTGAATTAAAAGAGGGAGACAGTAAGAAAGAAAATATAATATAAAATATTAAATGGATATTTACCTAACAAGAAAGTGTACCCTCAGCAAGTTTGCAGAGGGTATACCATGCTGAGAGATGTGGTTGACACACTTGCAGAATGGAATGTCATCCAGAGGGACCTGCACAAGCTCAAAAATTGGGCCCATGGGACCTTCATGCAATTTGGCAAGACCAAGTGCAAGGTGATGCACCTGGGTCAGAGCAACCCCCAGTATTAAAACAGGCTGGAGAATGAGCAGCTTGAGAGTAGCTGGGGAAGGCTTGGAGGTACTGGTGGGTGAGAGGCTTGACATGAGCTGGTAATGTGTGTTTGCAGCCTAATTGTATCCTGGGCTGTATCAAAAGCAATGTGGCCAGCAGGTTGGGGGAGAGGATTCTTCCCCTCTACTCATCTCTGATGAAACCTCACCTGGAGTACTGCATCCAACTCTGGGGTCCCCAGGTCCCCACCTTCTCCCGTTTCTCCCCTATCCCCAACTTACTTTTGTACTATTTCTTTGTGTTTGGGTGGAGTTTAAGTGACTTTAGTTATAAATACCTTTTATTTTTGATTGGTGTTATCTCACCACACTTAATAGGAGGGGGGTGGTTGCAGCTTGGCACCGGAGGAAGGGGTTCAACACGGTTATTGCCTTCAGCAACAGAACATCTTGATTCTCCCTTGGCAGACAGGTACTGCATGGTGTCAGTATCACAATGTTCCCTCATTCCTATGGGATTTGAATGGAGGGGAACACATAGTCTCCACTTCATTCCATACTCTGTTCTGTTTCTCTGAGCAGATGTTTATTGTTGTGTTGGGGAATATGTCAACCTCAGTCCATCCAGGGAGCTGCTTTTTACTCTAGCATCCTGAATCTCCTCTAGATTTAACCCTATCCATCATCCCACAGTTGGTCTCCTTTGTATACTCTCAAATAGCTTAATATATTTCTTATATTGTGGTGCCTAAAACTGCACACAATATTCAAGGTGAGGCCACACCAGAGCAGAGCAGAACAAGACCCTCCCTCAACTGGCTGGCGATGCTGTACTTGATGCCCCTCAAGGACACGGTTGGTCCTCTTGGCTGCCAGGGCACTGCTGACTCATATTCAACTTGCCATTGACCAGGACCCCCAGGTCCCTTTCCCTGGCACTGCTTTCCAGCATCTCGGGTTGAAGATTATAAAAGGCTTCCCCAGAGCACCAGATTCTGTTCAGTATTTAAAGGGAATAGTCTTTTAAGTTTGCACAGGGAAAGAAAAGTGTTAATAATAGACACTCATGTGGGCCAGTGCAGGTGCAGTAAAACTGGCCATGGGATTGACAGCATGATCTCTTCCATACCTTGTCTCCATGAATTTGTGTAATTTATTTGGCAGCACTGCACCATGACCCTTTTTAGGCTAACTTATAAATCCATACCTGATTAAGAAATCCTTTTTACTGCAGGGTCTGAGGTTCAAAGGATAAGGCTGAGCATCAACAGCCTTGTATTTAGTCAAAAAGATTAATTCCAGCTGAAAAAAGCATGGGGCAGGGTTTGCAAGGTGAAAGAAAGTGCAGAGGAAAAACTGAAGAAAGTTAAGCTGTGAAGAAGTTTGAGTCCAATCTCTGATTTTCCTAGGTGTTTCCAATTTATCTAATCATAGAAAGGAAGTCAACCAAATGAAGACAGTTCAGGAAAGACTGGGATATCTTAAACTAAGATTTCTGTGAGTGGAACTGCTCAAGTTAAATTTTGCAGTTTCTTTTTGCTCAAAGTATAGAGATCGTCAGAGATTGGACTTGTATCTCACCAGGTTGTTTGACTGATGGGTCTAATAAAACGTGTTGTTTATTTGGCTGGGGGGGAAGGAGGGGGGGAAAGGGCTAGGACTAGGCCTGCAGCCAAGAATTGCCAAGAGCAGATGGCAGGAAAAGGCATGTGGTTGGGCTGTCTATCAGTAAGGTCCACCTGGTGGCCAACCCACACCAAACCCCCTGGAGCCTCTGGTTGGCTGTGACACCCCTCACTTTGGCTAGGGGGATAGCGAATATCCAGTGCACCGGAAATCCTGGCTAGAGGGAGTGACCACAATAGCCAAAGTCTGTAAACAGACATGCACAAGGACTCCATCTTGCTGTGGCCTCTGCCCTCCTGACCAGTCAACATGGGACCTTCATAGTGGTAGCTTTATTTTTCTCTCCTCTCTTTCTTTCTTTATTCTTTCTTCTCTTAATCTCTTTTTCTTTACTCCTGTGAGCAACTTAAACACCTATTTTCTTATTTATTCTTATTTTGTATTTAGCTTAAGTTCTATGGAGTTTGTGTTTGCTGATTGTAACAAAAGTTCACTACTCCATAGCAGTCCTTGCTAGTCCTAGTAATCTGTTGTAATGCTTTTGTGAACTGGGTTCTTTGCACTAGGTGTTATAGTGAAGTGTTTTTCCTTGGTTTGCATGTCATTTCTGTAAAACCCATTTTGCCAAAATGCCTGTTTTCTCACCACATTAAAAGAAGTCTCTTAGACAAAAGTGTGTGGTCTTTCCTCTAGACTTGAACTCAAGATATAAAAGAATCAAAACTTTGCAAGAGTTTACATATGCAAAATCTCTTGAAGCCTGAAATGAAAGTGTAACACCTCATAAAGTTTGACCAGGGTGTAACTCAGACCTATGCAGGCAGTGGAATTAGAATACACTGCAAAAACAACAGTGAAAGAAAGTTATCTTGACCTCTGATCCTGAGATGGCCCTCAGAGGTAACCCAAAGCACAGCAAAGGTCCTGTGATTTATTCCCATTTGATGGGAAACCACCAGTAATTGACATTCCTCCTACTATCACCCAAGGTAATCTGCCCTTCATATTTAAGAAAAAAGTCACCTGTATAGTCTATTCACTAAATTGGTTGATATAAAAACTGCAACAAAATATACAAAATTTGTCTCAAAGCCCCAGACAGACAGAACAGCAAAAAAATTAGATACTATGTTTTTCACTTTGTTGCTGAGCTAACAGGTTCTTCTGATGAAGCAAATTTTTTCCCCAACCACTTTTTGATCAGTAGAGCTCCTTCAAACGTCATACAGGAACTAAAACAGATACTGAGGGGAGGAGAGTGAATATCTGTGTGTTTCTCATGTTTATTTGAGTGGTGTTTGTGTCTGTAAGAAAACACATTCACAGTATTCAGCCTATTACAATATTTTTAAAGGACATGATAGACTTCTGATGTGATCCTGAGTATTAAATTTTGAAATCTGACAGCTAGGGCCAGTACACAACATAACTCTATTGACCATAGAGTCAATTCCCCCTTATAAATTAAAAGAAATTAGTACCCAAAATAATCCTGAAAATCCAGAACAGTACCTTGGGACAGCATTTCTTAGACCAATCTAAGACAACATGGTGTTGGAGTCAGTCCAATAATCTTGGAAAAATTTGTTGGATTGATATTAGTCACTATTTAAGGAGGAAGAAATGAAGCTATAACATAGTGCCAATGTAAAATGTTTTCATAGTTTATAGAATACAAAAATGCCTAAAAAAGTTTTCAGATAGTAGTTTTGAAACAGCCATGCTAAAGGAACTGCATCAGTAGGATTAAAAAGAAGACAGTTTTCCTGTTGCAATCATTTTTCAAAAGAAAGCAGTAAGAGAAAGCAGCTGAAAGAACTTAAAAGGAAAAGGGATTTATGTATAAATGTTATAATTTTATAAAATTTTTTGAGAGTCCTAAACTCTGTCTACAAAAATAGTTTTTCATAAAGTTAATTTGTAGAGATCCTTATAGTTGTTTTAATTGAGCTTTTAATTAGGCTGCATATATTACTGAAAATGCTTCCACTTTGATTACGTGTAGAGAACTGTCTCTTTGCCCATGTAGAGAGATCAAATTGGCATTTGCTTCCTATCTCCTTCAGAGCATTCAGATAAGGATAATTGCATTAGTTCCTGTCTAAACGACGTTTCAGACTAAAACCCTGGGGCCAAAATACTGGGTTTTAATTGGCTGCGCTACCTAGTCAATTCATGTAGACAAATTAAATTAATTACAATATTTTGAAAATGCTTCAACAACAACTTTTAATCACAAACCAAGGAAAAAGCCTCAGGAATTCCACAAAAACCTAAATATAAGCCGTCTTTGGAGAGTCAGCTTTGGTACTTTATAGAAAGTGCTGCTTTTGAAAATCAGAGGGGAGGTGAAAATTGTTTTGTGTTATTATTCGTGGATGATTTTGCCATTAGAAATGCCAGCTTCATGCTGGTTTGAACATCAGATTTTTGCTTTATGAGCACTGCAATATGTTAATTTTTTCTACATCTCAACTAATTACCTATTCATAAGGCAAGTGTCTTATGGTTATAGTAATCTGCACCTGCACACTTGACCATTCCTTTGACATCCTAATTCTAAAATGTGCAAAATAAATATAATTCACAATACTGTCTATTTCCATAACTTTAGGTTTTGCCAGACAAGTGGTATAGCAAGACATATTTTTTCGTTAAAACCTCAAAAAGGGTTTTTTCAGTTTTTCTTAAAAAAGAATTCCTAAGAGATACTTCTGAATATTATGCCAGTAGGTTGCACCTGTTCCAATTAATGTCCAGTTTTTAATCTGAAAAGTCTTGATCCTTTTATTGTTAGGCTGTTTTTTATTAAACATGTAAAATGTTTTCATTTTAAAAATTTAATTTAATTTTTAAATTTACATATCAGTGTGAGACAATTTGATCCTGGTTTCTCATGAAGGCAAAATTTATGCAGTAATTCTACATATAGGTGAAATCTTATGTCATTCTGTTAATAACATGTCAATCTGTTGGTGCACTTCAACCAAACCAAGCAACTGGATAGAAGTCTCACTGAAAATAAAGCTTCTACAAGTTTTGTAAAAGAAGACGGTTGAAAATGTTCATATGTCAGACAATTTACAAGGGAAATAAAACTTCCATATTACCTAACACAAAAATCTACAACTGCCAACTATGATTTCATTAACATCAATGCCAGTGAAACCTGAGACATGAGCCAATTGGGAACGTGCTTAATTTGTTCTTCAGCTCAGGGAAATTCTCGCACTCACTTTGATATCTTGGCAAATTAATACATGCATTAATTTTCAGTAATGCAAACTCACAATATTGTTGTTAAGAAGATAGGTGACTACCAATCCTAAAAGTCACATTTCTCTTACACAGCAGACAAAAAGTCAGGCTACACAAACGTATCATGATTCTGTTCTGTCCCAGAGAAGTTATTGTCTCTACTAGATTGTCAGCAAAGGCTGTGAAAAGTTCCAAAGCACAATGAAGGAAGGTAAAAATAAGCACAATAGTGCAAAAGGATTATGAAATTTGATTATTGAGTCAGTAGAATTAAGCATTGTGGAAAAGAGGTGAAAACTTGAGTTGCAGCCTTCTTACAGCACAAGGGGTCTAAAGGTTATCAAGCTACAAGACCCTCAGAGAAGGACAGGTCTTACGACTGTGACAAGAACAGAAAAGTGAATGCATGATCTTAAGCAGAGAACCCTGCTTTCATAAGTTAAAAGGTCCTTTAAAAGACACAAGTATAATAAGGTAGGATGGTGGATTTTGTCTTAAATAAAGTTAACCAGGAAAAAAAAACTTCTGGTTTAAAAAAGAAAAAAGCACATGAAAGATTTAGTATTGCAGTTGTTTTGTTTTGTTTTGTTTTTATCTTTTCAATTTTCCATCACATTTATAAGAAAGCACCATCCAAAAAGTTTCAGGCAATTTACTCTTGGTTAATTGCATTTATCGTCAGGTGTATCATCTTTCCCTTTAGGTCAACCTGATCACTAGTGATCAAGACCTAGTTTAGATTTCAGCAATGTTCCATCATAATGATTCTTATTGTGCTGAAAAGAATTCACAGACCTAGCTTAACGTTATTACTTTTATTTCCGGCACTAACTGCAATGGATGACTCCCAGTAGTGTCTCCCAGAAACACGTAACTAATCAGCTTTATAGCCATTACAATATATTCTTAATAGCTTTAAGCAGTAGGATTCTTATTCTATAATTATCACAGAATCATAGAATATGCTGACTTGGAAGGGACCCATCAGAATCATTGAGTCTAACTCCTGGCCTTGTACAAGACACCCCAGAAGTCACACCAGAGTGTGACTTCTGTCATTGTCATTTACTATAAATACGGGATACATACAAAAAACAGTGGAAAGTACATGTCCTAGACTAAACTTCTATGATTACCAATGGTTTCGGAAAGAGCACTTGACAGAGTGTTCATAGCGTGACATATTTAAAATGTTGAGCCTAAAAACTATGTAAGTCCTATAAAGTTTTATTTAAAAGATGTAAAACAGTTTGAAAAAATGGGCTGAAGTTACTTTTTTTGCACATAGTGGTTACAGACATTGGAAAAACTTTAAATGGGCTCCTATTTTAGATAAACACAAAAAATTGTAATTATCCTTAAGAAGGGATTTGTCTCACCAGCTTACACTTGTTTAAAAGTTATGTACATTCTCTGAAATAAATCAAGAAATGGAAACATACTTTTCACTCTTTTTTCAACGTATCTTAATAAGACAGTTGCATTTCACTAATAAAGACTAAGGCCTAAATTTTGGACAGCAAAAGCTAGGTGAGGTAAATTTCATTTTATGTAGTCAAAACAGACTACATGGCTATAAAATAATCTTAGAATGGAACAGAAAAATTAAGGATCTAGAGAGAAGTAAAAATTTCTCACTTGAGGAAAATCACCACACTTTATATCGAGTACAAAAACTGTGCCTTATGAAAAAGAAATTACAGAAAAATGTGGGAATTTAAAGGACTGTATTTAAGGGATTTTGATACACTTGCAGATTACTCTTCTACTAAAGACAATTAGATTTATAGAAATATTTCAAACAATAAATTAGGGAGTTTTACTGAAGTCTTAGGAAGAACTTCAAATTATAATTTAAAGGAAGTGTGGCAATAATTGTATATAATGGAATAACATTTAACCCAGACTGTAAAAAAAATAATCCCATTCAAAGGTATTAATTACGTGACAGTTACCAAATTATATAAAATAAAAGCAATAGTTCCAAATCTCAAAGGAATGATGATAAAATGGATAACGTTGGTACTGATTCCGCAGATAATTCCTGCTCTCGAAATAGCAAATAAACACCGCAGTCAGGTTCAAGATTTTTATCACTTCTCTCACGGTATTAGATTTAGGATTTTTTTTATGCCCCCTAAAAAGGGCAGTATCTAAGGTCTTCTGACCACCTGAAAATATCAGAACTTATTTTGTGAGAGGTAGATTTCCATCTTCCTGCCTACAAACAAAATTTTGAAATGAAGAATCTTGAAGGTGAAAAACCAAAGGCAAATAAATGACACCCAGTAGTCTTGTTAAATTCTCATAATTTTTAATCCAGTTTTCTGATATTCAGATGCTTTAGTCCTGACTCAAATGTATGTGCAACTGCAGCACTGAGTAGATTTTTTTTGAATATAATCTTTTCCTGCTTCTGTTATCACAGAATCAGAAATTCTAAAGGAATCCAATGGAATAACAAAGAGAGGCCTGGGAGAATGGAGAACGGAAAACTATTTATATATTCTAGTACCTGTTCCTGTATTTGCTGAAACATTTTAGTCCAAGACTGAGAGTTTTGGAAAGATCAGTTCTGAATCCCTTCAGGGAAGATAAGGAAGTTAAACTGCCATTTCCTACATCCCGATTGCTCGACAAACTGAATGACTGAATAAAGTGTGAGGTTACCATCCTCTTGGGTTTCAAGATGCAAGTTTGTGTGGATTTCAGGTTAGTATACCTATGTCTTGACTGATATAGGTTTTATAGGTCTTACTAGGGATTCTAAGACAAGTTAAAAAAAAACACACACACACACACACACAAAAGAGAACTGCAGCACATATCTGAAGAGTCTTCTTATATCCTGACTTCACTAATAATTTAATCCAAAATTTTGAAATGGAAAAAATCAGTATTTGTTAGAGTTTACAGCGGTATGCTAACTGAAATATACAAAATCTGGGCTTAGATTCAAATGTAAAATTATTCAAAGGTCTTTGAACCTGCTATTTATTTGGGTTAAAAGGCATTTGAAAATGAACTTCATCCTCCTATAATAAGCTACTCGAAAAGTTTCCAATATTTTTTTATGCCAAACAGACTGGAATCTTGATAAATTTAATGTTCTTTTTATATATTTATAGTCTGTTTATAAGTTCTATATATTTGTTTTATATTTCCAGTTATGGTGTCAAACAAACCTGGAAGTTTAAAATTACATGAAAATAGTGGAAAAAAATAAATCAGTGTCCTGGAAGAACCATCAAGAAACTTTTTGTTTCCTTAGGAACCAGCAAGTCGCTCTTTCTGATCTCCCCCCAGCCTCTCAACATCAAGCATATTTGAAAAGCCCTGCTTCTTTCACAAGGATGGATCTTCTTGGAAGAGTCCTTTACCTTTCTGTCCTGTCACTCTTGAATAAATTTGACCCAGGAGTCACTGTGTGATTTGTTTTACTATTAATTAAAAGGTAATAAGTATAAACCTTAGAATTATACATTAATAGGTAAATTAAAGAGAATAGGGAATTTTCATAAAATGATATCAAGAATAAATAGTGATAAGTGGGAATCATTAAATAATTACTATGGTCCCTTTCCTTCAGTAAGGATGAACAAGGGTATCAGATGGGATCCTAGAAAACAATTTAGCTGATTCTATCTAAGTTTTAAGTAAAGCCTCCTTCTATCTGAATCTTGCAGAAAGGGTTGCAAAATATATTTTTGAATTATTAATAATTTTCTAATGATATCTAGATGCTTAACCAACAATATCTTTAACAATATCATTCCTAAGCAATAAAGGATATCTTTACTTAGATAGCAGAAAATAGGAATAAGAATGTGTCGCTCTTGCCTCTAACTTTTTAAAAGAGAAAAACACAGCAAACATTAGCAACAAGTAATGATGTTGTAGTGTCTGCTCATTTCATTTTTCTAGTCATTAAAATCTAGATATCTGCAAAAGCAATGGAAACTTATAATCTAGCCATATGTGTGCTTTTAAATGAACAGAGGATATGCTTATAATATCTGTCTTCCAATTTGCATGTCTAGGTAATGATGTCAGTTTTACACTGACAGTTAACAACCATAATGTGGTGTTAATCGAATGACCTTTCAGTAATAAGTGATTGAAGAATTAACTTCTTCAGCCTTAAATCACATTTTCACTCAATAAATTAAGTGGAGAAATATCCTTTTAAATTATCTCAAGCTCTCTAGCTGTACTAAGAACCAAAAGATCTAGCTATCTTGAGAATGAATTATTACTATATTTTCTGGAATGGCAAGGACACAGGAAGAAAGGGAGGCTAATTACTCCACTATCATGTAAAAAAGTACCTAATACTCAAAAAGCAGAATAGCATTACCAAAAATGAACACACACACACACACACATGAACATACAATCTGAGAGAATTCTTCAAAACTGAGTTCTTGCTTATTTTATCATAGTGCAGCATGCTTGATACTTTAATGATTTGTCCATAAGACATTGCTGTGAATCCATTTGATTTCAAATCTGTAAAGTTTTGGTCAAATCTATTGCATTATTTCTAAAAAGTAGGCTCTTAACCTAAGAAAAAAAAAAAAAACAAAACAAAAAAAAGAAGTAACAAACCTGGGCTTCAAGAGTATTATGGGAGATCTTCAGTATTAACTGTCTTCATTACTTCATACCTAGTAAAATTCTACATGGAATTTGTAAAGATAGAAATAAAATGTAGATATTGAAAAAAAAAACTCCCATTCTTAAGCAATACAATTCAGTAATTTTTTTGTTATCACTTGAACTTTGTAGCATGGGCTGCTATAGAGTTTTTCAGAAGACTGTTGTTGTAATTTAGGAATGATACTCCCCAGTTTTCTGTTCCCACTGAAACACTCTAATCCATACGCTCACTATCCCTTGCCTGTACCCCTCCCCCTGCTTTGGGATGGAGAGAAGAATTGGAGGCACAAAAGGTAAAGATCGCTGGTTGAGATAAGAACAATTAACTAGAAACAACAATGAAATAAGAAATTAACAGTAACATCAACAATAGTAGTAACAGAGTGTACCAGGAATGTGAACAATTCACACAGGAGTGCTCATCATGCAGAATCTGGTGCTACCCCAACCATTCTCTTCACCACAGGCCCCACTGGAAGGGACTGAACTCACCCCTGGCCCCCACATATGGTGTGGGGTGGTATAGAAAACCTCAAGGTCCTGGTCATGTCCCTCCTGGCTACTGCAAGATTTAAACCTGTCCTGGCTGGGAACAGGATAACTATGAAAGGTTCTAGATCCCAAAGTTGCCTAGCTGCTGTTCACTGTGGGTGTCCCAGGTGCACCTATGTTGCCATTTTTACGCCAGTAAAAATGCCATGTCTCTCCTGTTCTCCAGGTTGATAGAGTTTCTGATTATTGACAAGTTAGTATCTGATTCTGATCACTAGATATCAAGGAATACGATGGATGATGGTCTGGGGTACAGTGCCTCTATCTACTTTTCTGGATTGCTGAAAAAATGCTCATGCACAAATGATGACTGTGCCATAAAATAGCTTGAGTGCACTTTGCCCTTACTCTGAAAAGAATAAATGAAGTTCCCAGGCAACATAATAGATACAGTGTCAGTCATTAGAACAAGCATCATCCTGTATTACAGAAAACTGTCCCAGATTGTAGTATATAGTAATTACTTGTTGGAGTCATATGACTAATAAACTGTATTTCAGCAAAATTTTCTCTTAAGCATATTTCACAATTAATTATGAATACATGTATATAACATCTCTTTGCTTCTTGTTTATCCAAGTTATCTTATTTCTCTGGAGATGATAGGAAGAAAATGAGGAACTATTCATTGAAAAGAAGAATAATTTCTCAATATTTGTCATAATCTTTAAATGTCATATTGATAGGTACAGGCAATGAACTTCCAAGAAGTTATTCTCCATTTCTCTTGTTAATAAACTGTAGAAGGACACACTATACTCTCAGCAACCGTTCTGTGTCTCTGGATCACTATCTTCATTCTTGCTCACCATTAGCAATGTAAGTATATAATTAAGAATGATCTATTCAAGGTCCTTTCTGCATATCAGAAATCCCAAAGCATCATTAATTGGAATGAACATAGCATCTGGTTGCTTGTGATCTTATAGTTTCAGTGTATAGGATATTTAATTAAAATAAATGCCCTCCCTCCCTCTCTCATAGGGGAATTAGCTCATTAAAATTTTTGAAAGTGAGAATCAGTCCTCCAGCAAATATTAACATTTGGCAAGGAGCAGAAGACTGGGTGGATAAACCAACCAGTCTTCTGTGTGTTAGACTTTTGCCTCCTGGTGCTAGAAGACACTACTACTGCTGCTCACTCATCTTAACCTTGAGGTAGGACTCTTTGATGTCCTCTTTAAAACTAAGTTGGTTTACAGTACTTTTTTAAGAAATCTTGTCTCATTGGTCTTTGGATTCTCTAGGTAGGTACATAGACAACCACATAGTTCTGCCGAAGCTATTATTACTTACTATGTACCTGATTAGTAAATATCCCTAAACCAGACCATATTCTACAGCCTTATGGCCATAACAACTTGCTCTCTGGGTCCTTGAGTATTCTCTACTCATCTGCATCTAGGCAGGGACATCCTGTCTCTGTTGGAGAGCCTGCATATGCATAGTCCAGCTACACGTGGACTACATGGAAGGAAAGGCTGTGGATCTTATCTACCTGGACCTCTGTAAAGCCTTCACACTGTTTCCCACACAGCTCTCCTGGAGGAACTGGCTGGTCATGGCTTGTATGGGTGTTCTGCTAAGTGAATGAAAAATTGGCTGAATGGCCAGGCCCATAGAGTGCTTGGTGGTGTTGAAAGGGTTGTTAAATATTGGCACAGGCTGCCCAGGAAAGTGGTTGAGTCACAATCCTTGGAGGTATTTAAAAGACATGTAGATGTGGCAATTAGGGACATGGTTAACAGTGGATTTGGAAGTGCTGGGTTAATGGTTGAACTTTATCTTTTCCAACCTAAATGATTTTATGATTCTATGTGATATGAGTTCTCCAAATTCTTATGTGTGGGTTTTGCATGGCTAGTGGGGGATCAAACCATAATTCTATTAAATAACTTGCAGTTCATGTTAACAGTACATGTGTTTTTATGCTGATTTTTGCTTTGTCAGTTGTCATCCAAAGTGTCATTTTTCTTTGTTCAAGAGTGTCAGGACTCCTGCATATCAGTCACTACCTGAGAGTTGAGGAACTGGGATGTCCTTGTCCCTACTGACTCTGCTGTAAGATGATCCTGCATATTTGTCCTTGAGGGCAGATGGGGGAGCAGATAGTGATGTCTGCAAGCTTATTTCTCAGATTTCACCTGTTATAGTCCAGTTAGTCGAGCATAATACCTGTCATCCAGCTTCCCGTCTTTTGAAACACTGGAAAGTTACACAACTGACCTGTCACAATTTCTGCTTCCATCTCACTGAGCCATGTATTAAACAGACATATGGAAGATCAGTTTGACTTTACTGATATCAAATAAACCTGAAAGTGATGTTCAGATAGATGAGATCTAATGCAATATAAAGTGCAATGATGTCAAAGGCTTTGCTCACTTTTGATTGCAATGATATGAACATGTCAGGAACTCTGTCATTTTCCTTTAGATTTGATACAATGAGTAAAGCACAGCACAGTTGCACATTTTTATTTTCCACATGAAATACTGAGTGATGGGAATTGCTGAATCTGGTAACCTCATAGAGGCAGGACTGCCACAACCCAGCGCCCCAAGGTCCAGCCAGCAGTAGAGCTGAGCAGGTATTTCCAATAAGCACTCATATATAAATACACTTTAGCTGGTTAGAGCTAATATAAAAGTCATGGCAGCTGGAACTTTTGTTGAATGGTGATAATCAGTTATAATACAAAAAACATCACCCGAAACATAATGCCCACGTTTTCCGAGACGTCAGCAGTGCAGTAAATTTATCTGTTACACTTCTCTGACTTTCTCTGCTATGTTGCAGCACCAGTCAGGAATGGCATCAAGAAGAAAGAATCAAAACCAATTTTAACAGTATTTTAAACTGACTAGAGCCTAAATAAAAGGTGAATGATGACATTTTTGCAGTTCTGTTTTACTGCACATGGTTGTATACAGATTTATATTCATGCATACGTACTCTCAGATGCTTGAATAGATACATATATATTAAAAATGTAACCTTTTTTAAAAAACCTGCTTACATATATACACCTAAACACAAAGATTTTGGTGAAAAGTATGACTATTTGGACTTATCCAATCAGAAATCTGAGTGTGCTGTCTTTTGGGAACTATAGATCTATTTAAATAATGAGAAAGAATTTATCAAGCATACACTCAACCACTATAATTTTGCCTTCCCTTTCTCTGTCATGAAGCTCTGAAAATTACTTCAGGACTACTGTAAGGAAGTTTCATGTTTTAGACACACAAGGAAAATTTTATTGCTGCTTAGACATGCAGCATAAAAAAAAAAAGGATAGGAAAGGACTGCAAGAAGTAGCTGTTGCTCCAAAATACCCCCAAAACAACATTAGAGAGAAATAAGCGGAGATATTTTTTTAGTACATCAATCATTTTGCCTTTACAGTGCATACAGATGTCATATTTATCAAAATAAAGCTATACTGAAGACTGAATTCCAGCCAATATTTAACTTCAAAATTTAAATATGATTAATAGGGGGAAAAAAGAAACCTAGGAAAAACAATATGATTTAACTTCATCCATCTCAGACTATATGCTTGGCCTTTTCAGACAAATTCAACCCCCCATTTTGGACTGAACTGCTCTTTCTCTTTGTTTTATATTGATTTGCAGATTAATATTTGTTTATCTCTTTAATGCTAAATATTGCACCAAAGCTTAAAAACTAAGTCTTACTAGTCACTACCACTGCTAAATGCATGCAACACATGCTGAATGAAAATTACTCTGGATAAATATGTTGGGTTTTTTCTTTTCTTTCCAGTTAGAGTTGAACAGAGAAAATTTAGTTTCTTCTTTATAGCCATGTGATTAGTTTTACTGAGTGAGCAGGTCTTTAACTAGATGACATGCCCTACCATCACTTGGCAAGCCCCAGAGTGCCAACTCCATAATCTTTTGCACCAGGAGTGTGCCTAGGGCAAATCATCCCTCCTTTACAGCCTGTTGGTTAAGGTAGAAAGGCTGAAAGAGCATATCAACATCTCCCAAGTATTCCTACAATGCTGGGTTGTAACATGGCCACATACACGGTCTTATCCCCACAAGTGTAAATGTTCTCAAACTTTACTCAGTATACTGAAATTAGTATAGAGCATAAAAATGTCTAGGATTCTAGCTATGTACTCTCATGTGCTTTAATATATACCTGAATATTAAATAAATACATTTTCCTTCATTGCAATCCAAATAGTCTAATTTAGATATTAAAAAAAGCAATTTGTAAAGTTATACTGTCTAAAGAAAGTTTCTGAGCACTAGTTTCTCCCTCGAGCTAAAATATTCAGGTGGTAAACTATTGGCACAACTTTGCTTAACAAATTCTCAGTAAAGAATCAAGGTGATATATTCGAGTATAATATTAGTTTCCTTCCCTCTCTGATCAAATCATCCCAATAAATATGTATGCTTCAATTAAATATGCAAATGCTGTAGTTCTGGGTGTTTTGTTTGGTGTTTTTATTACATTTTGATTCTACTAATTATAGACTACAGGGTGAGAATATTTTTGATATGTGAATAACAGTTGAAGATGTGACGCAGAATAATAAATTCATCTGCAGAGTAGATTACTACTACTTCCTTGCCAGGCAAATAATTTACTATGTAGATCCATACCTGCACATTTTACCAGATTAGAAGAGTCTTTTTCCTTCCCAAAGACCAAACAAGATCTTTGTAGGTCATTCCTTAATCACACTGAATTTTGCTAGCTATCTTTTCCCCAAAGTAAGTTCACAGCTGTAATATGACCATCATCCTCATTACAGTGTTTCTCAGTGTAAAATATTTCCCAAACCACTTTTCTGCCCATTTTATGTTTTCTTATTATGCTTTATCCATAACTGCATCTCTCCTCCTGTTGTAACAGGTTTTACCTCACAGGGCAGAGTCAAAAGCCACATATAATGATTTTTCCCTCACCAGGTTGTCTATTATGCTTCATAGGTTTAGTGTTCTATATCTATCTCTATATGAATTCATCTTTTTCAATATTTTGTAATCAAATGGCTGCCCAAGTGATATGAGGATAAGTCTAGAACTACTTTTAATTTGGACAGACTGTGTAGAGCCAGTATGGATGTTCAGTATTTACTGTCTGCCTTGTATAAAACTATATTATGTGTCTAAGGAATTACAATACCATCTGCAGCACTTCTAAGACTCAGACAACTCCGTTATTGGTTTGTTCATGTCCATAATAAAATAAATGTAGAAGTCATGTTCATCTCTCTCACAGGACAGCAGAATATGCAGCTTTCTTTCTTCTTTTTTTTTTTTCTACATTTCCATTTCCATTTTTCATTACAATTGAATACAAACAAAACACCAGCTCTGAATAGTCCTGGTTTTGTATTTATAATGCATCAAAGTGAAAGCTTAGTCTATATTCCATATATATAAAGAAATTTCAGAAACATCCCCATCTTTCATATCCCTTTGTATTTCACTCTAGTCCTCCTTGTTGTGCTATTTTGGCAATGTATTATTACATGATCCTTAGCAGTTACTATCAGAACCCAACCAGATTCACCTCTCACGCTAAAAACAGCTTCTAATGTTCTCCTAAACTACATAATTAATATAAAAAAGAAGTTGAATTCAGACAGAATCTTGACCAAAAGAATGTGCTTGGCTTAATTATTACCTGAAATAATTATGGTTGTATTGTTATTTCATAAGGACAGTGCACTGAGATGTAAGAACTTCTTTGATGCCATTTTGCTTTCATTCCTTACACCACAAACCTAACCATGACGATGGGCAACTAGGGGATGCATCATCAGAGAAAACAGTCACAGAAGGATTTCTTCCATAGTAGGACATGCAAGATCAGTATAGTCCATCCAGAATATGCTTTTCTGTTGTTAAAATCCTAAATGATAACATCATTCCTACAATAGCAATGTTGAGTGTCTTGGTATCCAGTCATAGTGCTGAAAATCTGACTTAAAAACAGTCATGTGAGGTTCATATTAGCCAGGGGTTTTTTGAACAGTCCAAAAGCCTTCTCCCTTCTAAATTATATATAGCCCATAAAACTGATTGAACAGATACAGTTACAACTTTTCAATTTATGTTTTCAAAGACGCAAAACTGCTGTGGGAAAGTTTGTGGGTAGATTTGATGCTAAAAAAAAAAAAACAACAGAAAAATAAGTGTGGGAAAGAAACTACCTCTCAGAAAGAGAAATAAAATTATAAAATACTGTACAAATACAACCTGAAACCGTATACACCCTACATGGTGCTATTAGTCTAGAAATAAAAATGGAGTCCTGAGCTCAAATTCTGGTACTGTCCGGTTAAAAGAAGGCTTTTAACTGAGAGCTGTGATATAAGTGCTATTTCTTGTCTTGATTATTAAGCTTTCCAAGAAAAGTGAAGGATGCAGTTCCATTTTCCATTTGAATTTAAATTCAAGTGAAAGGGTTAAAAACTAGCATTTAAAAACAATATACAGGGATTTCCTGGGACATCAAGTCAAGAGAAGGAATTTTAGGCCTTATGTCCTCTCTGACAACAATGAAGGGCAATACTTTATGTTATAGGACACTCTACCCTCAGCATCACCTACAGCAGGTACTTTTAAGTTACTATTATAATCAATTAAGGAAAATGAATACAAATGATAGGACATACGGTTCAGGCAGATGTCTAGTTAGAATGCGTGATTGGTCACAGAGCAACATGGAGTTAGCTAGAGAATTAATTCAAGTTAGGTATATTCCTATAACTCTACTAGCTTCTCAGTTCAAGGTCTCACAGCTTGTACAAGATTTATCTGAGATACAATGGCAGTTACTGAAGTAAGAGAAAAGAGTTAATTCAGATATTCACATTATGGTAGATCTGCTGTAACAGTAGGAACCCCTCTTGGCAGAAACAGTTAGTATTGAAAGTATTTCTTTGATTGCAAGCATAGTAATTAATTCTGTGCCATAGTCAGTTTGCTACTGCCTCCTAGATAGTACCTCCACTGGGTAATCCAAGCAGTAGGCCTCACCAGAAAATCTATCAGAACTGACTTTTTTCAAAGGAAATCTTTCTTTGTGGCAGAGAAAAAAAAATTGGAAGAAGGGAATCTCTTTTGGCCTATCGCTGGGAAAAAAAATAGGTTCTTCTCCACTATCATAATAATCTGCTAAACACTACCAAAATAATCTCTGTGCAATTATAATCTTTACCTGGAAAGTCCTTATTCTTTTTCTCTGTGACAGAGTTTTACCAGCATTTTTTCTCTTGTCATTTATTGAACTCCACAGTTAACTGTGTGATACCTTATTCCTCAGTTGTATTATTGGCAAACAGGGGCTTGGTGCTGCTGCAGGTATAGACTATTAAAACAGTTAATTTGTTGGGTGAACTGTTATGTGTTTAACTATGGAAAATTCTTAGTACTTCAGAGAATTGCTTCATATATCTCTGTCTTTATTACAAGTGGAAGGCCTTTTTTGTCTACTACAGACTAAGTTAATAGTGTCTTAGAGTATTGGTGTGTTTTGGAGGGTATCACTTATGATATAGAGAAACTTAAACTGAGTTTCATTACATCAGATGAAAGGCCTATCAGACTTAATATCCATTCTTTGATCATAGCAAATAGCAGAAACCTGCAGAAGACATTAGGAACTGAGCAGGTAGGTAGCAATTACAGTTCTCAACAATATCCCAGGTTACATACATCTGCAGTTCAAAGATTTCTTAAATCGCAAGTCATATTCATGTAGTTAGAGGTCTGTCATGGATTTTCTTCTGCAAACTTTATCTCCTTTTTTAAGTCTTGTAAACATGTAGCACTCACAATGTCCTGCACGAAGGAATTCCTTGCCTTACCTACATAGAGAATAACCTGTTTTATTTTGCTTGTTTTGAATTTAGCTCCTGCTGGTTTCATTTTGGGCTTCTATCTTTATTGCACTTAAATAAATGAGACACTGTCGTGTTTGTGTGAAGCCATTAAACATAATCTTTTTGACAGTACTAGAAGTAGCATCACACCCAAAGTGTGTTCAAAACTATGTGCTTATGTACTTATAACATGGTTTGGACTCGTAAATAACCTTTTAAGTGGAAAGCACTGCAAGAAACATGTACATCATTTGACAGCCAATCAATATTAAATATTTTGATATCTTTGATACCATTAGAGATCTATCTCTTTTTTTCCCCATTTCATACTTTACCAGTCAGGTCTTCTGTTTTTTCAAAATTGTTTTTACTTGCTATAATCACCTAGTGGATTTGCTGTCCTTTCTGCTGATGGTAGTGCCACCTACGGATGCCAGTATTGCTTTTGCTAAGGAGATTAATATACATGAGGCTCTGTGATTTGTCTTTCCAGTATGAAACTACTGAAATAACTCTGTCACTGATAGTTATGTCTGATATGTTCTATAAAGCTTGCTTTGGATATACCAATGCCTCAGTTATGCTACAGAGGCTTAATGATACAAAGGCTCTTTTAGGAACTACATTACAGTATTAAGTTATGATTAACTGTGGACAGTTCTCTCTCTCTCTGCCTCAAAAATTGATTCTAATCAGTGATAAGACTCCCCTGCCATTCCCAGAAACCTGTGAATCATCAGCACGTCTTTTGTCCAAGAGCCTTC
This sequence comes from Myiotriccus ornatus, assembly GCA_036023395.1. Lineage (NCBI taxonomy): Eukaryota > Metazoa > Chordata > Aves > Passeriformes > Tyrannidae > Myiotriccus > Myiotriccus ornatus. The sequence goes on along the minus strand of JAYRBT010000082.1, from coordinate 83,059,816 downwards.
CTTACATACTAATAAAGGGAGTATGAAGAAAGATGTATAGTGTTCTTATGCAGCAGTGTTTTCCATATTTGGTTTATTAAGCCCTCTTTATTTCAGGAAATGTTCCCATTGAAACAGGTTATGAGTTGACTGCTTGTTGCGTATCTTGGTTGGGTTTTTGTTGTTGTTGTTGTTTTGGGGATTTTTTTCTCTTTTGGTTTGGTTTGGTTTGGTTTGGTTTGGTTTGGTTTGGTTTGGTTTGGTTTGGTTTGGTTTGGTTTGGTTTGGTT
>JAYRBT010000082.1:83041118-83059288 GCA_036023395.1 Myiotriccus ornatus | reverse complement strand
TTGGTTTGGTTTGGTTTGGTTTGGTTTGGTTTGGTTTGGTTTGGTTTGGTTTGGTTTGGTTTGATTTGGTTTGGTTTGGTTTGGTTTGGTTTGTTTCCAGGCACCATTGTGGTTCTTCAGGGCTCAATACTGGGGCCTGTCATTATATAATTTGTCATTATCAATGATATGGACAAGGGATTTGACCGCATCCTCACTAAGTTTGCCGAAGACAATAAGTTGGGTGAGAGTGTTGATCTGCTGGAGGGTAGGAGGCTTTGTGGAGTGATCTGGACAGGTTTGATGGATGGGACAAGACCAATGGTATCAGGTTCAACAAAGTGAAGTTCTGGGCCCAGCACTTGGGTCACAACAACCCCATGCAACAATACAGGCAGGGGGAATAAGTGGCTAGAAAATGACCCAGCAGAAAAGGACTTGGGGGTGTTGGTCTACAGCTGGCTGAACACGAGCCAGCAGTGTGCCCAGGTGTCCAAGAAGGCCAATGGCATCCTGGCCGGCATCCAAAATAGTGTGGCCTGAAGGACTGGGGAAGTGATCATCCCTATCTACCTGCTGAGGCCGCAGGTAGACTCCTATTTTCAGTTTTGGGTCCCTCACTACAAGAAGGACATTCACGTGTTGGAAGATGTCCAGAGAAGGGCAACAAAGCTGATAAAGGGTCTAAATAATAAGTCTTATAAGGAGCACCTGAGGGAGAGCTGGTGGTGTTTAACTCAGGGGAGACCTTATTGCTCTGTAAAACTACCTGAAAGGGAGCTGTAACAAGCTTGGGGTCAACCTCTTCTCACAGACAGCTAGCTATGGGACAAGTGGAAGTGTCCTCAAGCTGTGGCAGGGAAGGTTCAAGTTTTTCATCAGGAAAAGTTTCTTCTCTGAAAAGGTTTTCAAGCATTGGAATGGGCTGCGCAGGGGAGTAGTGGAGTCATCATTCCTGGAAGTGTTCAAGAAACAACTGGATGTGGCATTTAGGGCTATATGTTGACAAGATGATGAGTCAAAGGTTGGACTTTATGATATTGGAGGTCTTTTCCAACCTTAACAATTCTATTTGTGATCAAAGTAGAAAAGTTTCTGGTTTCATGATTCTGAAGCTCATTTTTGCTACATGATGTTATCCTCTGCTTTGTACTAACATTGTCCCATTTCTAATTTAGCAATGTTAGTGAGAAATATACTGACGCTGAGTAAAACTGTGCAGAGCTGAGAGGAAATCCTACTTTAAGCTAGTAAACAAAGGAAGAGGTAGGCACAAGGAGTTAATATTAGCTTATTTGTAACCTGAAGTCAGCCTGGCAAACTCTCAGGACTGGTTTTGCCTGTGAAGTCATCTTGTCATGAATTTTTCCTGTAGACAGAGCTCTGTCAAAGTAGACTACTTCCAGCATTAAGCTCCAAGGTAGTACCTAGAACATGTGTGAATTTGCAAGAAGTATCTGCTCACAAAGCTAGTCCCTTGCTGTCTCTAGTCTTCTTCAGCTTCTTAGAAGGAGAAGCTCTGGGTGTAGAAAAAACAAGAGAGATCTTCCTATTTCTCTGCAAACATACCATGGGCCTTTTAATGTAATGAATAAATGACTAACACATGTGCTGTACATCTTCTGACGGGCAGGAGAATGCAGTCACTGGTAGGACAATGACCAGCTGTTTTCTGTTTGTAGCAGCCAGGTACTCAGACAAATCAGAGAGTTTAATATTCAAAACAACACATTCAGAACATGATCCTTGTACACATTTCCAGTAGTCCTGAGCTTCATTATCTCAGAACACTGTGAAAAATACCATGTCTCTGAAAGACAAAGTGCTCCTTATGGCATAGAACAGTGATTTTGTACTGTCACAGTCCAATGAAGAATGTGTATTTTCTCTTATGCCACACGCCATGAAGGAGGCAATAGGAAAAGGAGAGAGAAACTCTGTGCACTCTATTTATCTGTTCCTCCATATAGTGGCAGTAATCTTCTGGTATTAAGTTGCCACAAAATCTATCTATCTCATTAAAATTAAACTGAAAATTTCACTGAGAATTTTGTGTTCAGCTATATTCCGTTTCTGATATTTGACTTTTTGCAGGATAGAAAATAGTCACCTTCCCATTTCACAACTTAGTTTGTGGGGGTTTTTCATAAAATTCATTTCCTAGGTGTTTATAACTTTGTTGAAATTTCCCATGCCTGAATTTTTTCTCTGCCTGAAATTATTTTGAATGCTTGAATTATGTGAGTTGGTTTCATTGAGAATCACTAACTGTCCAATTCTTCATAACTAAGAGATGATTTCAAAGTCTTTACTCTGCAAATAGATAGTAGAAACTAAAGAAGAGTAGAATTCCAGTCGCAGTAGAATTTGGGGATATAGTCCCTGTGTTGGACTGTACCAGCTAAATTTTCTGTGAAGTTAGGAGCTCTGATCCTAATTCTCTGTCCTCAAAATAAGATACTAAACAGCAACTCTGTTTTGGTTTTTTTTCTTGCCAGTGAGATACTTGTGTTTAATGTAGTATGCTCCTGGAAAGGTCAGGACTCATATGAGTGAGGCTACTTACCAATATATACATCTATCTTCAAAATTTGATTCCAAAGCAGGACTTGTCCTGAATTATGAGTCTAAACATGTTTGGAACATTTTTCATAGAATCCATTATCTCAAATTGGAAGAGACCTGTAAGGGTCAGCAAGTCCAAATCCCTGCTCCTTGCAGGATCACCTAAAACTAAATGATATAAGTAAGAGTGTTGTCCATATGGTCCTTGAATTATGACAGATTTGGTGTTGTGATAACTTCACTGGGGAGCCTTCTCTGATGACTGATCACCCTCTCAGTGAAGAACCTTTTTCCAATCTCCCTATGAACTTCCTCTGCTGCAGTGTCATTCAATTTCCTTAAATGCTACTGCTGGTCACCAGAGCGAGGAGATCTTTACACTTTATTGTGTTGAAACATATTTAAAATTAATTTTAATCTATTTTAGGGGGGGGTATTATTTTATTTTGTTAATCTGTATTTCTACTGGGGACATCCCACAGTTTTCTGGCACAGTGTTTTTTTCAGATGCATGACAACACAAAAGCACCCCAGATGTCAGAATCGTTTCATTATGGAAACAAATTCTTCATCTCCAATGAAAACACCCCTCATATGTTTTTTGCTCAAAACTACTGCCTGTTGTCTGCTCCAGCTTGCCCTGAATAATCACTTAAATTTCCACTGTGTCTGAGGTAGCTTTATGTCTTCACAAATCACTTTGCTGAGACACAGTACATTTTACCCTGGTCTCATTTATCTTAGAACATTGACTTCTTGCTATGAAGCAGAACTAAAGGGAACCATTTGTCTGTATATAGTTAATATCTTTTACACAGACTGCACTATTCTCATAGCCCTTGCTTGTTTGTGAGGAAAGCCCCTGCTCCACAAACTGTTATTTTTCATAGTGTAGTTTGGAAAAAAAATGTTGGTGAGTAGTTTCTTAATTTGATATAGTTACTATATTCTACCACTCGCTTCCAAATAATTTGTAGAGATGCATTATTTTTTTGTGAATGTGCCCTAAGAGAGAGACAAACGTAGAAAGTCTGTTTGTTAAGTGTATGACAAATAAAAACAAACATTGTCTTCTAGAAAGCATTTAAAGTAGATAATCTCTCTTGGGCAAGGATTAATTAGTGGAGAAGTAGAAGTAGCATTTTTATTTAATCTCAGGAAAAAAATCATTAATTAATACAATACCCTCAGTACAATACCATTCAATTGAATGTTTAATCACATAAGTTCAGCACAGTGCAATACAAAGTCTGGTTTAACCTTCAACATTCAGATCCTCCTCCAGGGTTACCTTTCAAACACCCACAAACATCTTTATGCCCCCAGTTTTGATTTATATCCCTCTCCCCTTCAGCATCTTAACTCAAAACTGGGGTCCTTCCCTTCTGATTCAGGGACCTGTGTTTATGTCACTGATTCAGTCTTGGCACTTGGTGTGTGAGTGGAGATCCATAAATATTTCTCTGTCCGATTCCTCTGTATAATAATTTTATGTTTGTTATTAGACAACACATAATATATGCCAGGGTGACTAAAACTTCAGATGTTCAGGAAAAAGAAATCATGATAATGTACTTTGTAGAACAGTGTAATGACCAGAGCACTCACTGACAACAGAGGAGTTCTGAGCTTCTTTTCCTGGGTTTAAAGGTTATTTCACATAAAGTAGACCAAAGTATTTGTCCCTCTAAGGCACTGCTTCCCCAAAGGGTCGACCTAACTCCCTGCACTTTTTAATTTAATCACTCTGAATCAATAAAGTTTTAATTTATTTCTCATAAAGACCTAGCTTCTGGATAAAACAACCACTAGGTGACAGCTCCTTGGCCATCATACCATACCAGGTAATGGTTTGTCTGTCCTTAACATGCCCCCATGGCACCTGAATCTGGATTTCCTAAATACATGCATTGTGTCACATAGAAGAAATATGAAGATGCCCCAGGAGAATATTTAAAAAAATTTGATGAGTGTAATGATGTTATCAATACATACTGTAACCTACCTACATTCCTCATAACAAATGAAGAAAAGAATTGCCTTAAGAAGATATGTTAGCTGGCAATTTACATCTCCCAGTTTACTTCAAATAAAGATTTTTGTTGAATAACTTAAGCATCCCGACTCCTCCAGGTCACTGACATGAATCTCACTTTGAATCCCTTAGCATTCTTTCTACTACATATAAAGAGCATGGCTTTCAGAGACTAAGCTTTGCCAGAGGCTGAATTACAACAGAAGTGGCTGAAATTATTTTACTAATTAAATTGTATGATAAATTCCATGGTAAAATTACTATATATTAATTATATAAAAAATTACTATTATTAGAAAATACTCTATGGTATGTATTATTCCCTGAGATATTTGTGTCTTATTTTTTGTCTTGTGTGGTGACTCATTCTCACATTCTCAAAAAGCCAGGAAAGAAAATCCATCTTTCACGTTTTAGTTGAGGTAAAACCTGTCTTATATCTGAGAAAATTGCAACCTGGTGATTATTCCACGAGTCCAAAAAAGAGGACAGAAAAATTATTCACTGCAATTGTTTTCTTCTTTCTCTCTAATTATAATGTTATTCAGAAGTGCTTTAACCCACTCAACTAGCATATTGAAGTTTAAATTCCTGCAACCTAATAAAGGTGGCATACTATATGATGACATGATGCTGACATTAAATATCATGAGGATAACTTAATAAACTCAATTTCTATACATTCTATGTTTCTTTAATCCCCAAAGATCCTGAAGTTTATGTGAAAGATGAATAAATCCATACTCAAAATTGACAAACACTCACAAAATCCAAATGCATGAACTGTTCTGAAACTCATTATATACTTTTCATTAGTATAATAAAAGAATCATAAATGTACCCAAAAGTTTACTTGCTTCTGACAGCTTTCCACATTTACAGTGTGCCCAGCATGAAGCAGCGAGATATAATTAGTACTAGTAGTTTTGCAAAGATTTACATGTCTTCTATGGTGAAACTCAACTAACATTTGGAGGGAGTGTGGGATATGTTGAATCTTTTTAAGTGCAAATTCAAAAACCTGGTAATTTAAATAAATAACTTGGAAAACAGAATGCACATGAATGTGAAACAAATTGAATCTCATCTGATAGTCCAAAAAGAAATTAAATGGTGTTTACATAAGATGCATGTCCAGCAGAACTACTTGGAGAAATAGTTTTGGAGCACAATTTCCAAGCACAGTCACTCCACCTTAGGAAAATATAAGGATGACTTTTTGGTTCATACTGTTTTTTGGAAGAAGTTGGAACTCAAAATTCTAAATTCAGATGCAACAAAGACAATATTCTTCAGAGGGAATACCAACAGGCGTCACAGATGATGAGTATTGATGGCAAAAACCTGAACTCACTAGAATAACATATGGTTTTAGTTCAGGAATTGGGCTTTATGATCGTTGTGGGTCCCTTCCAACTCAGGATGTTCTATGATTCTATGAAAAATCATTTTGTTTAAAGCAAAATAATATTCTATTTTGCTTTTAGAAACCAAGTGCCTTAAGAAAGTGCATAAGGACACCTAAATTAAAAGTTGCTGAAATTGACACATTTATGAAAAAAATTGTGAGGTATTATTAATCATCAATACTCAAATAACCTTGATGTGACACTTAAATCTCATTATTTTGCTCTACTAGGCATCTGTGGTACTTTTGTTGTTCTACTGCCGTAATAACGCTTATATTACTTACATAGATCTTTGCTTTTCAGGGAAATATCATCTACATATGTATGAAAAGCATTGCATTGCAGTGAAGACTTTAAATATCTAATTAGAAAGTTAAAGCTAGATCAGAATAACTCCATTACTTTATATTTCTTTTAATGAACTGTTCTTTTCTCCTAATATTCCATTTTCAGAGAGCCCAAATATAATGAAGGTGGTAAGAAGGCTTATTACTCTCAACATCTTAGTAATTAATTATTATAACTTCGTTAGTGATAATTTAGAATCCATCTCATTATTTTGAATCAGTAATGTAATTACTGTCAGTACGATTTCTGGCAGGTGAACTCCAGGTTAGAAAAATCCTACCCATTTTATTTTTTATAGGTTAATGTTCACCACCTTGCATTTCTTTATGCGTCTGTTTTATTTTTTATTTACTTGATTTGACCTCTACAAAAATCAAACAAGACCCATATAGATATCTGATCTTGCTGATGCAGAAGTACTCATGTGACACCAAAAACTTCATTAATGACCCACTTAAAATGAACCCATTAAAGGCCTCTTGAAAGCAAGCTTTTTTAGCTGTAATGTTTTTATATAAAAAATTTCAAAACAACACTTTTTTTTTTTTTTAATCTTAAACCCGTAATAGATGATATTTCACCATTATGTTGTTATGATAAATAAAAAAGGAGGGTGCTTTCTCCCATTTGGTCTGCAGTCTGGGAATTTTCACAGAATTTCACAGAATAGCTAAGGTTGGAAGAAGCACTGGAGGTCATCCAGACCAATCTCCCTGCTCAAGCAATGTCTACTAGAACATGTTGCTCAGGATTTTGCCCCAGGTAAAAAGGAGGCAAATGCTACACTAGCCAGATTAGAAGGCAATTAATCAATTATCTGAATTTCTATAGTATTAGATTATTATTTTCCTGCCTTCATGAAAATACTTCTTGGGGAAAAATCTGCTTAGAAGTCTTGGTGTGATATAGTGCCCCTACTGCACATATTAATTCCTGTAAGCAACAAATCTCCTGTGAAATCGGCCCAGGAATGCACATGGGCCACTTTTTTCCTTCCTGCACTTCTTAGAGAATGAAGGTATATATGGGGGAAAAATCCCACTGTTGATCATATGGGAGCATCATATATCAACAATTCAAATATATCTGGGCTACAATATCGATTTTCTTTGCCTGTGCCTGCACTTGAGAGATAGGAACAGATAAAAGGGCCCATGGTATGATTTTTGGCTTGCCAATCTCACCTGGTCCCAAACAGTTTCCACGAAAGGTGCAGGAGCTAACCCTGTCAATGGACTTTCCCAGTGGTCATTTTGGGTGAGACTGGTCTGTTGTGGGATAAAAACAGAGATTAATACTATGAGTGCTACTACTGTATGACAGGTGGACTCAGTGTCAGAAAACAAGCACTTCAGTTAAAGCACCATTAAGCTTGACAAGAAATCTTAAGTTCTTTTCCTAATTAACTTAATCTCAGATTCATCAGAATGCTTAGACAGCAAAGTTCTTGTTCTCTGTCCTGCTTTAATTGTAATAGCCTGTATTATATCCTCTTAATATTTCTCCTCCAAAGCCAACCAAGTTTTCAAAGGTTGGTTTTTACACATTGCTATAAAGTGTCCACATAATTTCTTCTTGATGTGTTGTGAATACCAAAGACTGAAAGACATCTTGATTATGTGACACTGTTTACCTGGCATATATGAATAAAGTCTTCCCTTTGTAACATAATCTGTCTGACTTTGTTCTCACACCGAATCAGTGGAGGACAAATCCTTCGGGAAGTGTGCAGGTAAAACCTCTTCTTTTCATGTCATCATGACTCACTGCAGTTACACCCATGATGTCCTAAGGGTGAAACCACTAAAAAATGCTTTGTTGTTCAGGGGAGTTGAGGAGGGCTGAGATGTGTGGATTTGATTTTTTTTTTTTAAATAGCTATGTGTTTACATGGTATTAAAATAATTTGCTTTGTTTTTTTTCTGCATTTGTTAATGTTTCTTTCCAGTAGTTAATTCAATATAATCTTTTAAATATATACGTGATCTGGACATTTATTGTTAAAACAGATAGGAAAAAACTATTTGTCTAATTGGTCAACACTGAGTTGTAAGATATGTCTTTATTTTTTTCTGCATTATAGGAGAAAACTCTTTCAAAACATTATTGTACTCATTATGTATTGTAACCACAATGTATGGTGACAAAAAAGGGACTAGAACACTTCTTCTGCACTAGCTTCTATTATTTACATATTCTGTTATTGAAACTTAATTTGTTTTCTCCCTAAAACGATACTGATTTCCTACAGCTACGTTCTTCATGGCATATTACACTTCAAAATTTGGTTGATGTAACATTCAGAAGCAGCAATCTGCCACTTTTACTATCTCTAAAATAAAAGTATATAGTCCATAGCAAAAAGAAAAAAAAAAAAAACAAAACACAAATTATATGTGGACACAAAGAGAATTATTGGCTGAGAACATGGACAAAGGACAAAACAAACTGAGAAAAAGCCCTTCAACAACTTAAAGAGGGAGAAGGAATAAAGACAATTCTTTCAATCAAAGGAAATTGCCCCAACCCAGTCCAATTTATCTCATTTTCACTGTAGTATTTTGTCACTAAGATTTTCCAGGCTTTAAGATAAAACAGAGCTTAACCTTAACAAAAAAGGAGGCTACTACTGCTTTCTGCGCTGGAAGTGTAAAATAATCCTCTAACTACTTTTGTCTAGAAATTGAATGACACCTTCAAATACAGTATCAGCAGCGTAAAGCTGAAGGAACAGCTATTACACACTATTGTTCCAGTAATGCATGCAGTAGTGTCCCTAAGGGCGTATTTATGGGGATAGGCCAAATGATTCCAGAGGAGCTGTAACTGTCTTTTAAATCAATGATGTGTGCACTAAGGAGTCCCTAAGCTCTCATTGGCAGTGTCACACCAAACAGCTCCCTTGACACCAGCACTGAGGGAGATCTTCCATTTTCAATGGTAGACAGGGAACCTGGATGCAGCAACCTGGCTACAGCAGCACCTCTGTAAAGCTGCAGTCACACCAATCATCAGTATTAGCACTAAATGAAAAATTCTACTAGCAAATGTAGACTCTGAATAACTTACTTAACTCTAACATTTGGTATCTGCTTTGTAACATGATTAAAGGGAGCAAAAACACTAACAAAAAAATTTGGGATTTTTAAATTAAGCAACATTTTAAAGAAATGATCCTCACAAGTTGAAGAAAAAAGGTACTAATTTCTTTTTAGGCAGAAAACTATAATCTTGCCTTCTTGGAGCTTAATAAAGCTTAATAAAGTTCTGTCTTTTCCCCTTGCTCTGAGCTTGCTTAAAGGAGCTAAACCACATTCACATACACAAGGCTTTTTTCTCCAGAAGATAAAGGCAGAAGAAATTAGACAAATTCGTGTCTCATAATGAAATAAATTGACCTTATTTGATAAGATATGAAAATCGTTGAAAAGCACACATGTTTACACATAGGCGTAAACAAAAATCCAGGAGCATTATATATAAAACTACATGTATGCATTTCTAATCTAAGCATGCATATTTCAATATTAGCAACGTAATTTTCAACTCCACTTCTACATCTTGGTAGCAAAAGTTGTCATTAATCATGTTCTTCAGGAGTTATTCAGGCACTAATGTAGGAATATTGTACAGTTATAGATGAGATAAGAGTGGGAGATAACTGTAGTTATCCATTTTGCTTACATTTTGTATTTAATAAATGTCTTCACATCTTTGCGGACAGCCTGTAGTCCTGCATGTCAAACAGGTGCCTTGTCCAGAGCAGGGGACTGACACTTCATTGAAGGGTTGTCACTGAGCCACCAGGGAGATCCCACTGGCTTTGACTGGCCTGAAAGCTGCTGCTAACCCTGGGGAAGAGAGCTTGGCTTCTACATAGGATAGGTGTGACGAGGACTTCGGGAACAGGAAGGTACCTGTTAAGAACACAACTGGTGAGACAAAATTACACTTAAATAAGTGCAGACATCTGCTCTGTCATGGTACCTACAATCTTGGGCATCTCAGATCTTTGTTATTTTCAAAGGTCAGTTAATGTTAGCAAAGTTGCAAGTGAAAGTAAAGTATTTGATTGAGCTTTTATTACGTAATTTCTTTTTAAATATTTCCTTGAAGAAGTTAAACCAGGAGTACCCAATGCCCACATACAGCTCCCAGATGTTCCATATTGGTTCAGGGATCTGTAACACACAAATATTACTTTCTTTGCTACACCAGTCAGATATAATGCCAAGTCTGGAAGTATGTCTGGAGCCCTTCATCTAAAAATCAGTGAATAAATTCCACTTATGTCTCATTGATATGGTAATACCTGGGATTTGCCATCACTTGTGCTGTACCAGGCTGCAACAATTTCATGTTTCCTTCAACACAGAAGTCATTAGTTTTATGCTATCAGGCTTTACAGAATCGGCATCCTAACTAAAAGATAGCATTAGCTGGACATCATCTGTTGGTAACACAGTGGCCATGGTTTTGGTGAATTAGTTCATTTAGCTCCAGGGAACCAACAGTGTTACACCAGGATGCTATGCCAAATTACACTAAAAAAAGTTTTGTCTCATCATGTTTTCAAAGGGACATTGAGTTTGAATTAGTAATGTCCTTCTAAATTTAAAAGATATAAAAATGTAGTACATCTTTAAGAAACATCAGAGGTGCAAAATAAAATGGCGTAATTGAGTCCTTACTGCGCAAAGCTTCCATAGAGCTCCACTGAGGTTGTTTACCCCTTACTCCTCTGTCACTGACTGGGAGGTGAGCCAACTGTAGAATACGACTGACCCCATCAGCCAAGTTGGTGGTACCTCTGAGAAAGCATTTCTAAGAAAGGGCAAAAAATGTGAAAAGGAAAGAACAACAACATAGCAACAGGGAGGGACAGTTATAGATTGACCACAACCCTGAAGGAGGTTGTGTTGCAAACACAGGAGTCTGGAGCGATGGAATTAAGCTGAGGTTGGAAAATTGAAGGTTGTAGGAAAGGTGGTGTTTATTTGTGTTTCCTGCTACCTGAGTCTATTTTAATTGGAAATAAATTAAATTAATATTTTTCAAGTTAAGCCTGTTTTCACCATGACGGTAACTGTCAAGCAACCTCCATGTCTTTTTCTCAACCTACAAGCTTTTGTCATCCTGTTTTCTCCTCCCTGTCCCATTAAGGAAAGGGAGTGAGAGAGCAGCTGGGTGGGCAGCAGGCAGCCAGTCAAGGTTAACTCAGCACAGCACCACAAATGAAAACCTGCCTTTCATTCTAGTAGGCTGTTAACTTCTTAAAACAAGTGGGCCTGTCTTTGCCTTTTTATCATATTTGTTGCAAAGTCTGGGCTCCACTGGCATGAGAAAACACCTCATCAGTCTTTCAGGAAGAGAAAGACTTTTGATTTTAAAGTGATAACAGTATCATTTTTCTGATACATTTGGGAAATCAAGTGCATGGTTTTGGGTTTTTGGGGTTTTCTTTGTTGTTTGTTTGTGTGTTTCGTAACTGTACTTTTTCTATTGACCATTCAGCCAGAGCAATGAGGTGGTTTCAGGTGGAACAGAAAGTCTCATCTTCACATACTCTAACCTAAGCAAATATATCATTTAGTGAAATTTGCAATACAAACTACTGTCTAGGATCTCTATACAGTCCACAACAGATTTCTGGAATCACAGACAAACATACAAACATCTGCATCCGAGAAAACAAAATGGCAAAGAGTATAGCAGCCTCTCAAAAGGAATTTGTATCCAAATCTGAAATTTGCACTGCCAAATATAAACCTTATGTTCAAACATTTCCTTCAAGAGACTGGATAGGATTTTCTGAAGAGCAGATTTTTGAGCAGTCTAAGTCAGTTTTATTGAAGGTACTCTGGCTTGTGCAAGTGCATAAATATTATTTGCAACAGGGACTGCAACTTGACTACGCATCTCCAAGGTGAATATCCTTATCAGTGGATTGCTGGAGCAAACTCTTTGCTCTTCCACCTTCTTAGCAAACATTTATCCTGCAAAGGCAAAAGTTTTACATAGAAAACTGATTTCAGCAAATAATTTAAGGTATATTTGTTGCTTACATATTGGTATAGCTTAAAATATTATTTTGCTGAAGGGGAATGAATTCTTCACAGCATGTATTTTATTTCTAGGAAATCTAATTGTTCAAGTTATACCTGGAAATTCTATTCATTATAGTCCTACTAAGTCAACATTTTTTATTAATTGCATTTTTCAAACCCTTTCTAGCAATATACTTGAAATAATGAATGCTTATTACTGTAGTGCAAGGAGAGGGTGGGTTAAAATCCAATCAGTTTGGTCAAGAATATTAGCATCTCAGATAAATGTTTGTTCTTTGCTTATGAAAAATAAAAAGGTAGATTTAGACTTGCTACTTGCAGGCGACATCTGATTGGACTAAACTGAAGTTGCTAACCTGGAATATATCTTCCTTTAGGACCCCAATGTGTCTAGATTTGAGATAAACACCAAGGCATTGCACAGTATTAGGCTGCTACATGTATACTTGCAAAAGGAAAATTCATTGCTATATAGTGCTTTTAGGAAAAAAAAAAGGTAATAAAACAATTTAGGTATCAGAAGTTAAGCACACACGAACCTTCTTTGAAGGACTTCAAAGGTTTTTGCCTCTGACTTACCTGTAACTTGGAGACCTTAAGGAAGGGCATTTTACTCCTCTGTAGAGTGCTTCCCCTCCTCCTTCTTCTTACGTTTTCAGCTTCACAGACTGACTCCCAGTCCAGAGCTGAGGACAATAGAGCCTGGTTTAAAAGGAAGTAAATGAGATAGCCAATCTCCAAGTCCTAAAAGTCATTCGTGTCATTTGCATCCTGGTCAAGGCCCTACCCAAATATCCATTCCAGTTTTTCATAATCATCAGCTGAGTTTAAAAATTGGATGAAATGGGTACTTAATGTACCACATCACCCTTAGAGATAAATGCAGCAGTGTAACAAAGACAAGCTATCAAGCTTCAAGTGTGAATTACCATGCTTTTGTGAAGAAGGAGAAAACATTATTATTCTGACATAACTATAGTTATTTTTAAAGCTACCAGACTGAAACATGCTGGAATCATAGAACTGAGATCACTCAGATGCTCCTCATATGACTTATTCTCCAGATCCTTCACCAGCTTGGCCGCCCTTCCCTGGACAAGCTCCAGTACCTCAATATCTTTATTGAAGTGAGGGTCACAAAACTGAACATAGTACTCGAGGCGTGGCCTCACGAGTGCTGATTACAGGGGGACAATCACTGCCCTGGTCCTGCTGGCCACACTATTTTTGATACATGCCATTGGCCTTCTTGGCGACCTGGGCACATTGCCACTTCATTCAATTCCAACCACTCTTACCCTTGCCTGTAGCATTGCATGAGGCTGCTGTGGCTAAAGTCAGGATCCAGCAATTTGCCTTGTTGAACCTCCTACTTTTGTCCTTGGCCCATTCATCTAGCCTGTCCAGATCCCTCTGTAGTGCCTTTCTAACCTTCGGCAGATCAACACTCCGGCTCAACTTAATGTCACCCAAACGCAAACTTACTGAGGGTGCACTCAGTCCCCTTGTCCAGATCATCAGTTAAGATATTAAACAGGACTAGGCCCAATACTGACCCTTGGGGAACACTACTAGTGAGCGGCCACGAAGTTGATGTCACTCATTTACTGCTACTCTTTGAGCCTGGCCCTCCAGACAGTTTTAACCCAGAGAGTAGTACATCTGTCCAAGCCATGGCCTGCCATTCCAGAAGAATGCTGTGGGAGACAGTATCAAAGGCTATACCAAAGTCGAGGCAGGAAGAAGATTCTAAAATTATTGCTTTTGATTAACTGTTATCTGGCTATTATAAATAATTGTTACACAATATCAGAGTTAAAAAAAATACAAACCAACCAACTAAAAGATACCACCAAAAAAACTTTCTTAGTCAAAATAAGTTCAAAAGGATTTTTTTCCTATTTTGTCATTGTAATGAGGGATTGTTTAAGATTGTAGAAGAAGGTGAGTGCTACATAGAATACTTAGAATATACTTACGATAATAGTTAAATTTTGAATGGCAGGCAATCCTCATATATGCTAATGCATATACTTCAGGTGCATATGGACAGCTCAAGCAATCAAGAAAGAAACATTTTCCATGCTTATCTCATGACACCAGAAGAGGAGTATAGCTGCTAAATTTTGAGACCAAATTAAAAATAACAGTCATTGAATCAACAATGTGTATTTCATAAAAATAATTTTTGTTTGAAATAGCACTTCTTCACATTGTTTTCAAGGTAGGTCAAGTAAATAGTTCTTCCTAAAAGCAGATTATTCGGGTTTGTCACGAATTCCACCCACACTTTCCATTCACTCTTCATGTTTTTATTGAACTGGGTGTTTAATTTATACAATTTCTTCAACTTTTCACTTAGCAACTTGTAGTGAGCTTGTGACAGTGTGGCATAACTGGTGATATCAGTAGTGAATGACTTTGCTAGCAGATTAACCCAAATGTTATGGTAGAATTTTTCATGGTTTCAGTTTGATATTTAGAAGTAACCACTGAATGTTACCAAGTACCTAATACATTAGCTTTGAAAAATAGAATGAGCCAACTATTTCCACTAGAAAGATTTAGTTAGTTAAACAGATCTAAACTGTGTAAGAGATAATGTTAGTGTAGGTGGAGGTAGTCAAATGTCAGAGTAGTTCTTACAAGTAGGGAAACTGGTTTGGGTGATGCAGCTTTTTTCTTGTTGCTAAATGAACTTAGTGAATAAATGAACTCAGGTCACTGAGTTTAATACTCATGCTTTTCACATGTATAGACTAGACTAAATTATTTTATTGGAGGGATAGAGGGTGGGAACAAATCAACATCTACTTTTCAAGAATATTCCATACTCTTTCTCTCATATGTGCTATTTTCAGAAGTAATTTTGTCAATGGCAGGTATTTTCTAGGTATTTAAAAATGGAATACTTAAGTTTAAGACTTATTAATGGAAAAGGACATATATTTTTGGCAGCTTAACTTCCAGTGATTTAAAAGTCTGATCTTCATAATGGGTTCAGTCAGTGCTGCAAATGTGATGGAAAGAAGAGATTAATTAATTTGCAGTCAATTTCTTCCTTTATGTTCCCCCAGGGTTAGAGTTATTCTGTTTCTTTTCAGCAACAGGGATATAACACGTTCTGTGGTACTTGAGGAAAACAACTGATAAATCAGTTTGGGAGGGTATTCAATACCAAAAATCATTTAACCTCATATCCAATACCCTTCCACCTTATCCAATATTATTTGTCTTTTGCATTTAAGACAGTCACAGATTATAAAGTTTGAGAATGAATGGAATAAACATTATAATAGGAGAAATTAGCCTAATTGAGAATAAAGGGATCAGTACAACTAGGAGCTCAATAGCATGTTCAGAATAAAAATATTTTGGCTTTCAGAGATCTAGATGCTGAAACTGTGACAGCCTTTCCCTCTATCAGATAGGAAATAGCACAGTACGATTTCTTACTGTAAAAAGTCTGGTATGCTTTATCAGAATTTTTGTATTTTTGACTGATCTCATTATTATCATTATTATTATTGAAACACTTTTACTCTTGCTTTCTCACAGAAAAATATGAAACAGCATACACATACATACATACATACATGCATATATACACTGGAGGCAGCCTGGGCTGCAGTGATCACTCACTGGTGGAGTTCACATTCCTGAGGAGTAACATTAGGCCCCTGAACCCAGGAAAGGCTGAGAGAATTGGGGTTGTTCAACCTGAAGAAGAGAAGGTTTAAGGGTGACCTAGTTGCAACCTTCTAGTACTTGAAGGGAGCTTACAAGAAAGTTAGAGAGCGAGTTTTCACAAGGTGTCATGGGTTTGCCCCCATCCCCCTCTGGGGCTGAAAATGGTTTTCTCCAGGTGGATTTCCGGAGAAAAAGCCAATCAAAAGTTTTAGTAACGCCTCTGCCAATTACATATTTAAGAAAACGGAAGAGAAGGTGGCTGTGCAGATGAAATTAGTAGTCATGTAGGAGAGGCGGCAGGCCCCAAGTGGGCCAGGACCCCCTCCTCCCCTGGCCCTGAGCCAGGAACAGGTGTGGCACTGAAGTCCTCCTTCCCTCCTGTAACAGAGCAGAGAAAAAAAAAACTTTAGAAAAAAACTTAGACGAAACTGCTGAAGAAAAAAATTCCAGGCAGAGATAATGGGCCTTCAAGGTCAAAGCTGGCAGCTGGAGAGAAGAGACAAAGCCATGAAGAGGGGGGACTCCTTCTCTCCCCCTCTCTCTCTCTCTGCCTTCAGCAGGGAAGAGACTGAAAACTAAAATCCCTGCTACATGTGGAAAACTGTTGGGGAGCAGAGACGATCCTCTGCAGCTCATGAAAGAGCCCATGCCAAAGCAAAATGCATGAAGAAGATGTGATTCCATGGGAAAGCCTAGAATGAAACGGAATCCTGCTGGAGATCTGTGTCCCACGGAGAGACACTTATGCTGGAGTGAAACGGCTCGAGTAGGATGTTGTGATCTCAGTGAGGGATGCGTGCTAGTGCAGCTGAATTTGTGACCCTGAGGGACAGCAGAGAATGGAAGAACTGTTCCCTGAGGGATGGACCCACGTCAGAGAGGTCCATCAAGGACTGTTCTCCCATGGGAAGGGACCCCACAGGAAACAGGGGTGGACTCAAAAGCCATTATCCCCTGTGAATCTGTGGTGAAGATCCGTGGTAAACAAGTGTCCCCTTGCAGTCCATGGAAGACCCTACAGGGGTCTGGTCTTATCCCAGGAAGGGGGTAGGCCCAGCCCTGAGGCCAACATAGAAGACAGAGAAAAAGAAACAGTTCCAGCTGCGACAAATCAGACTTGTCATCCTAGAGATAACAGAAGAAGAAATTTTGAATGCTGCAAAATTATTTAAAAGACCTGGACCTCCAAAAATGGAACAAAAACTACTTCTCCTCCTGAACTGATACAGTGGGGGGAGGGGTATTTTTGTAAATATATAGCATTTTTGCCTAATTAGAATTGTTGTAGATATAGTTTTTTAGTTTTTATCTTGCTAGTAATAAATCCTAATATTATTCTTCCCAATCAGATCTCTTTTATCTGCATAAACCTTCCCTGGACTTATAGCAATTGTGTCGGGGGTGAGAGAAACTGGTCAAGAGAAAACACATGACAAAAGGGCACATAATGACAGGAAAAGGGGAAATGAATTCAAACTGAAAGAGAGTAGGTTTAGATTAGATATTAGGAGGGAGTTCTTTGCTATGAGGGTGGTGATGCTCTGGCATAGGTTGCCCATAGTAGCTATGAATGTCCCATGCCTGGAAGTTCTAGATTGTCTTTAAGGTACCTTCCAACCTCAACCATTTTATGATTCTATACATGCACTGTGCATGGAGTGTTGAACAGAGCTCCATTTATATCCATCCATTTATTCTCTCTGTCAGCCATTTTCTTTAATATTCATTTAATATTTCAGTGAAATACAGTCCTTTTTTTTCAGAGTGTTAATAAGAATGAAAGTATCTTCACAGTCTTTATCATGCAGGTGTTCATAGTCCAGAATTTTGATCCAGTGCCTCAAAAGAACAACACTGGTTGATACAAGAAAAAATAATATAATAATAATAAATATTGTACAATCTCTTTCCTAGAGATAACAACTAGGATCATTTTACCAAAACTTAAAATAATTCCTTATCTGACTTCTCTTATAGGGATCCTATGGAATGTTTTATCTGTGTCCCGGTTTAAATGAGACAAGGTCTTTTGCTGAGGATGAGTTATAAGAAAAAGATCCGAACTCCTTCCTCTAA
>JAYRBT010000082.1:83021368-83033045 GCA_036023395.1 Myiotriccus ornatus | reverse complement strand
CTCACCT
Organism: Myiotriccus ornatus; assembly: GCA_036023395.1. Classification (NCBI taxonomy): domain Eukaryota; kingdom Metazoa; phylum Chordata; class Aves; order Passeriformes; family Tyrannidae; genus Myiotriccus; species Myiotriccus ornatus. Next base: position 83,033,038 of record JAYRBT010000082.1, on the reverse strand, counting down.
AAAAAATCCAGTGTGCAGGCTGGAAGGTGTAAAGACCTTCCCCGGTTCTTCGTTCGCGAAGACTGGCCATTATATTATAATTAATCACAAGTATATTTAAAGAGAGATTTAGGAATGTACTTTTCAATATAACAGTACTATCCAATTTGTACCCAAGGCCCAGACTGAGTAGGGTTTTTAAGCACTTGCCAGCGAGACCATCTTAAAACTAGTACATTTTTAAATACCTTGCTGAACTAGTATTTCAATTACTACACTTCAGTAAGCATTAGCAGATCAGCTATACTTTATTATAGAGCTGATCCCTTTCAGTTTTAGGACAAAGTGATTTTTTTGGGGGCTCCAGGTGTGGTGTTATATTGGGTCCAGCTAGTTAACCTCACCATGAATTTAAGGTCTGAGCAGGCAATGAATGAATAACCATCTTTCAAGGCACACCAGCCTGTTACCTCCATTAAAGGAATGTGGGTGATCATTCATGTTCTTGCCTTATAATCTGTGGTTTACTAGTGCAATTCTTTCTTCCTCCCAATGCAGGTTTTCAACACAACAGTACTGCAAGAGTACATCACTGTTCTTTCTGTCCTACATATTTATTTTGTTCACATTCCTCATTCTTCTGTGTTCTTGTTTGAAGTGATTACTTATCCTTTTTCCTGCTGTCTCAAGGGTCAATACAGTCTTCTTTCTATGGTTTGAGGAAAGAAAAGTGCTGGATACTCTTAAGAAGCAGGAGGATTTCACAACTTCCTCATGAGGGGAACAGGAGAGGCAGACACTGATCTCTTCTCTGTGGTGATCAGTGATAGGACCCAAGGGAATGGCCAGAAGCTGTGTCAGGGGAGGTTTAGGCTGGATATTAGAAAAAGGTTTTTCACCCAGGGGGTGATTGGGTGCTGGAACTGGCTCCCCAGGGCACCAGTCACAGAGGAATGACTGTGCAGAAGGAGTGAGTGCAAGGACGACCAAAGCAAGGTGAAGGCAGAAGAGGGTCAGTACAGTTGTCTGCACCTGATCACCACAGTCTGTCCTATCATTTTATTAACTCTTTTCTCAGTGACCTCTCTGTATAACCTCCCTCTCTATATAAGAGCACTACAGGAACTAAGTGCCAGCTACTGGTGAGATATCTATGTCTCTGTGAGGGAAAACTCGTGGCAGCTACTGGTGTTTAAGGCTTTAAGGTGTTACTCCCCAGTAAACAATTTTTTAACGTACGGAATAGTGCTCTGGTATCTTCTTAGTAATACTTTAAAAGCTGTCTGGAATCACTTCAGTTTACAACTAATGATTAGCATATTAAATAATTTCCAAGGAGACAATTGTCTTTCCTTATAGCTTTTGTGCAGTTTATAGCTCACAGAAGCAAGACTTGGAATACTACTTCTGTGGTTTATTCCTTTTTAGCGCTTACCAAAATATATTCTGTCTTCAGCAACTCAACATTGTTACATACCTAGCTATTATTTTTGATGGCTTTTTTACACAAATAACTGTAATGTAAACACACATTCAGGGCCTCACAAGGTTGAATGTCATATGAATATATTAGAATAACATTTTTCTTGGCCTTTAAAAAAAGAGTGAAAGAAAGTAAACTGAGACAGAGAAATTAAACCACAATGTAAAATAGTTCCCAAACCAGATTTTTATCTATTCTTTAGTTTTTCCATCTCCAAGAGGTCCTATGATTTGCACTATTACCTTTCCTATGTCTACCTTTATGTTGTGAGCCTTTATCTTTTTCATCTCTTCCTGTTTCTCTAATGAAAAAATTAAAAGAGAGATCTTAGAATATACCTCATATTAAATGAAAATAAAAAGCTACAAGATATCCAGATTAATATCTTTCTACCTTTCCAACAGTTTTTCTTCATCAGACATTTTTTTCTCTTATTTCAGACATGCCTATTCAAACAGTGATTTCAGTTTTGACCAAAATAAGCACTTCAACTTCTTTTCTTTTCCTTCTGCAACTTAAAAAAAAAAAAAAAAAAAATCCCCAAGCTTGTCAATGCTTGTCAAAATGTGTGCAAGTCAAGAGCTTGTACAAAAACCTCAAAAACAATAAGCAAAAAGAGAAAACAATAGTAACAGTTTCTAAAACGTTTCTTCCCATGTAAACTGCTACTTATGTCATCTGCACTGCCTCTGTCAGGAACATACAGCTGTTAAAAAGTGCTCATCTTGTGGCAAATAAAAAATACCCACTCTGCAAGCTAATACAGGTATTTTTAAGACTACATACTTCTAAAAATGACCAGAAGTATTGAAGTATGCAGGTTGGATGAATTCATTCTTGTTCAGAAGTGTACCAGAGCTTTTAATGGAAAGCCACTTTATGCTCAGATGCTGATGTGACTATAAATTTCAGCTGGTGACAGTGCTGAATGTCTTCAGATAAACTAGAGAATGTGAGCTCATTATCAGAATTAGGACCAAGAGAGGAGTTCGGATAGATATCAGTTACATTGAAAGAGCTTGATTTTTTAGATTCATCTAAACCTAAGGAACTCTATCCCAGCAGAAGTAATCTTTGAGTAATTTGCAAAAATTATTAATTCTCTCTCTCTCTTATCTCATTTTCTAAATATCATGTCTTTCCAGTAAATCACATTCTGGGTATTACATTGATGAACAAAAATAGGTTCCTGTTGTTCTCTCGACCTGCTTGACAGCTATGGACCCTGCCTGGAGTTTTCATCAGAGAGGAGCTGTTTTTCTGGAGGTTACTTTTTTTTTCCCCCTTCCCTGTTCCCTTTTGTTTTTTTCTCCTGGCAGTGGTCCTTGTGCACATCGGGGGGAGAGAGAGGGCTGTGCCACACGGTTTGACCAGCCGAATGGAATGCGTTTGGGGGGGGCGGTTTTTTGTTTGTTTTTTTTTTCTTCATTGGGAGGACTTTGTTGTTGTTTCCCTTCCTCCTCTCCCTCTCTGCTTTCCCAGTGTGTGGGAAGGGAAGGGAAACCGAGGTGTTTTTTTGTTCCTCCAACACACACCGGAGGGTGTTACCCCCCACTTCCTCCCACGTGGCGGCGACTAGTGATCCCACAGCACCCCCTGCTGGCCTATGTGGAGAACTGCAGGCTCGGCATCTCCAGTGATCCAACAGTGCCACCTGGTGACTCGCACAGGACACTACAAGCTCTGCATCTCCGGTGACCCAACGATGCCCCCTGTTGACTGTGGTTAGAATTGCACCAAAGGGCGCAAACTGGTTTACCTTTTTTTTTTCCTTTTTCTTGTTTATTGGTTTGTTTTGAAGGGGATTATTTGTGGGTATAAGAGTATTGTTTGGTTGCTTTACTTGTTTCTTTTTGTTGTTTTTGCCAATACACACATACCTTTTAATAAAGAGCTGTTATTTTTTCTTTTCCATAATTTGTTTTCCTTCAATCAGTGGCTCTTAATTTTGGTTTTATAATTGTTTGGAGGGAGGAGTTTGGGTCTTTTCTTGTGGCTCATCCTCACCAAAAAACCTGTGTCTCATTTAAACTGGGACTAACTGTAACACCAGACTTACACATTGCTTTTGTACTGCTGTAGGCAAGTAAGTAATTCGATTTGTACTAGGAGAAACAGCACTCGGATTTTCATCTTTTTGAAAGACTAGGTTTCGTTGAGCAGAATAGTTATTCCAGTCTTCTCCCACACATTCATTATAGATGACCCAGACCACTGGGTTTATGCAATTATTAATTTTTTCCTCATTTTACTTTAAGCATGTTTATGTCATTAAAAAAAATTTCCATACACATTAAACTTTTATCTCTAATATCACAAGTATGATATATAGATATAAATGTAGATTGATATTATATCTATAGCAAAAAAAATCACAAAGGAAGTACTTAATAATTCATCAGATACTATGTTTTTATTAACATGTAAATTAAGCATCTTTCATGATGTTGAAAGAGTTCAGCATGTTTTGTCTCAAACATTCTGAGTACTGCTACAGGAAAGGTAATCAGAGGAGAGGGTACCATGGAGTTAGGGCAGAGCTGTTCTGAGTCAACTTCCTGTTCCCCCTTGATGCTCTTGTGCATCCTCCAGACCCCCTCCAGCTCATTTCCTGGAGAAGGGGTGGCTGTACATGTGCAAACAAAACAGCACAAAAAATCACAAAATTGATCAGGATTCCCTCTTTCTTTTTCCTCTTGTTCTCTTTCACTCTTCTTCGTCTCACAACCCCTGCTCTGGTTTGTCCATGCGGCAGGACCAACAAGGGATGTAGGAACTGGTGATATTTTAGTTTTTTCACTTGTTTTTCCTGGGCAAAGCACAGCTATCATATTTTACTCCATACTCTGTAGTGAAGTTTACTGTGGGAGTGGGAAACTTTTGGAGGTGTGTTGTGGCTCGTGAGCCAGCACTTTTGAGGAATTTATTTTGGAGGTGAGAAGTTATTAGTACAAAATTAAGGGCTTGTTAGCCACCACCTTTTGTGGAAATGGATTGTAAGAATTGAAGGGCTTTTGAGTCTAAACAGGAGGCTGGTTGCTGGAGTTAGGTTGACTGTACAATAAAATTTAAGAGCTCCCTGACACATGGTTTGGTGTCTTTGTTCAGTCTGACAAAAATTTATAGCAAATGTCATGTCTCCTTATGGATGGGTTGTGACAAACTGTAACAGAAATTGCCCCGGAAAATTCATAAATTTTCACATGGAATAAATACAAACAATGAGTGAGCAGAAAAGGTTTGTTGTTATAAAAAAGATTTTGTTGAATACCTCATCTGGAGCTGGTTTATATACTAATCCAATTAGATTGCACAGTTCATTTTGTTATTCATACTAATCAGGCCACATATGAAATTTATAAGCTCACTGCTGTTACATATGAGAGGTCATTTTAAGAAGGCCTGTCTACCAATTATTTTCCCACATTCCCCTTCACTTGATACTTAGGCAAAAGCTTTAAAAAAATCCACTATATTCACCATTCTCTTTCCATACTCATGAAGAGAGATTAACCTCTGCTGCTGACTCTCTACTGAGTCCTACAAAAGTTCTACAGACTGTAATCTATTTATTAAAGTACTATGTCCACTCATCTGGTGTCATTAATAAACAGCATGCTTGCATGCATAAAACTAGATCTCTGACTTTATATATATTTTCTATTGCCCTCGAAAATCAAGGGGAAATTATATTCTCAGAATTATGCATATACTGAGGATGTAAATAGTAACTTTGAAATACAAGAAAATATATAGAAAAGTTTGTAGATAAGGGAAGAATCAATAAATAATAATATTTTGTCTCACAGCAAAAGTCAGTACTTGACTTCTGAACAACTCAATTTTTCATAAAACACTTTTCAGCTCCTAGCAGCTAAATTTAAACTCTGTGTCCTCTAAAATGCTTCACTGATCTGAAAATCTCACAGACTACAGGTGACCATTAAAGAACAAAAGTACAAAACACCTGCAGGGCTTTTTCTACCCTTAAAAGTATGGAGAAGTAAACTACATTTTGCAGTCTTTAAGATCTATATTTTCTTCAAAAACGATACATAAAAACTAAGGTTGACTGTAAACTCATGCTACCAATATTAAAACCAGGCCTTATGTACTAGTGTTTATAGGCTCTGCTATTAAAACAGAAAACATTAGGGTCATTCAAAAATAGTGTTCTAGAATTTCATTAAGACAATTATACAGTTTGTGTGAAGAAATGTCTGTTTTCCTTTTGTTTTATCTGAATGTGTAAATCTACTTTCCCCCTACACACTGTACACGATGCATATCACAGAGTTCCACAGACATTGTAGTATCTGTAAATTTGACCAACTTAGTGTTGGGTTTGATGCTTACTCTTCCTACATGTCTTCAACTTTTTAATGAAAAATTATTAAATTAATGTAGTTTCAATTAAGTACAAATCAAGAGGAATTACTCCTTGTAATACTATTTAAAATAGATCTAAACTTACTATAGACCTATTAAAATAATACATAATTTGTATAAGTTGGTTGGTACAGTTATAATGGAACGGAATCAGAACTGATCTTACTTTTAAGCTTATTTAATTTAAAAATATATATGAGAGCCACAGGCTTTACCCTACTAATTGCATTAAAATTATCATTTCCATAAAAATACAAACGCAGTTTAAACTGACTAAAAGTTTGATCAACAACACCACATTACTGCTTCATCAGCAACCATAAAATCTTAATTTTATCCTCTTTGGAATTTTGGGTTCCGTTGGACAAATTATTTGCAATGTATATTACTTTGCAGAGTAAGTATATCCATATTCATACTAAAAGTGAGGAAAACTAGACAACTCAAAAAAAATTTTAAATTATTAGTTTAATCTCATAAATAGATCCAGAGAACTACATCAAATATTTTTCGTAACAAAGATCAGTGCAATATAATGTTAAAAATATAGCTGAACAGCATTTATTTGAACAGCTAAAGATTCAACTGATGTTATCTATGAGTAATTAGATTTTGAATTCATTATTATTTGGAGCTAAATTCTGTGAAGTATGGAAAGCAGTGGATGTCCCATGGGGAACAAGGTCTCCCGTTTAGTGCCTGTCTATATTTCCCAAAGGACTTCTAGCCTCTCCTAAAGTCATGCATTTTGCACAGCTGTGAAAAGCAGAATATCTCAGTGCTTTCAGAGGATGCAATGTGTATATTTTGTGTATAACAGCAGATCTGCAGCCTTCAGGCCTAGGAAGAGACCCTATTCCAAATGGTAGCTACTTTTCTTTTATTCCAGATATTCTACATTTTGTGGAAGAAACCTCCGTATTGGCTCCAAGCAAAATATCTGTCATCTCCTTACATCAGTGGAAAAGACAGGTGACTACTGCCATGTCTGCTTTACAAACTTTGTATATACTGAACAGCCAGGAGAAGCATTTCCTCAGGTGTGCAAATGTAGTAGATTAATAGTAATTTTCTCAGCTTTACTTTTTTGTGTGTGTGTGCTTAGGATTGCACTGTTCTGCTAAATGTTCAATATTCCATAGTGACTGAGAGGATAAGTTAAAACTTTTATAAAGCTATGGTTTTGACCTATTCAGTCAGGTTCTTCGTAATGTTTTATTTGCTTTTTTAAATAAATGAAATCCACAAATTTCCCGCTACAAACAGGCAAAATGTAAATTATTCATATAATATAATTATTATTTTTCTGTGCAAACAGTACATCGAATATCTCATAGCTGCAAATATTTTGTATGTAAAAACCATACTAATATCACCTTGTTGAGTCCTTTAAGCTAGTATGTCAGGGAGGTTAATTTCCAATGAAGAAATATAATTGCTCTCTATTTAGCAAAGGTGAGATTTTTTTGGAGCTAGTTATTGCTGTAAGATTTATTCACCAGAAATTTCTGGACACTCCTGTGGAAGCAAATGACAGGACCCATATTAAACTGCAACTCTGTGACGGAGAGAAGTAAACTGCTTCACCAAAAGCTCCTGCCTTCCCCTACCCCAGTCCTATTCTAGTCACCTCAGCAGGGATCAGCTATAATAAATCAGCTTTGTGCCCATTTCAGCAATGGCAAACAATAAATCACAATAATTCTCTTACTGTTCAGAGAGATTTCAATTCTTAGGAGATTTTTAATCACAGCAGAGAGGCAAGAGTGTTAATGAGGTCTATAAATTACCTTTAAAGAGGGTAATTACGTCCAGTGTTGTAATAAAGGCTGAGACAGCTAATATCATTAAAGCAATTAAACACTTTTTTAGATTGTGAAGATAAATTGGAATTAAAATATTACTGTAAACAAGGGGCCCATTTATTATGAAACAATTGATTAAATAGTGGACTCAACTAACACTGCTCTGGCTTAAGCATATTCTGTGAACTTCATTCAGATTTCATAAAGTAACAAGGCTACATATAACAAATAGATTGTTATTGCATTATCATCAGATGAATCAATGAACAACACTCTTAATTAGATTTTACTGAATGCAATTATTATAATTTCTTCTTAACTAGCTTCTGCTCATCCTTGTTCTCATCTAGATTTTTTCTTACCTTTGAGCTTTCCTTTCTGTGGTGCATTTCTTAATAAAAAAAAGAACCCTATCATGAAAATTTAATAACTGGACATTTCTGGATGCTAAATTACAATCAGATTGCCATAGATACATTCATCACAAAAACATTAGCACCAGAAGAGTTTTTCATGATGAGCAGTCATAAAAACTGAATACTAAAGGAATTAGTAAAGATTTACTATCTTCTTTTTAATCTGTACTCAATGATAAGGTGAAATTAAAACTTCTGTACTCACTACCTAACCGTCCCTGATTTTATGTCCAAAACCAAAACAAAATACCTTCTCTTTATCCTTTGCTTTTTTAGAATGATGCAGTATATTTCTTCTTTCAGTACAGTGGAAAACTTCATCAGCAAAGGAGAAAAATATTCTTACATTAATTTATATTATAAGTTTTTGATTAGGAAACTTTTTGAAAGGAAACCAAAATATATTTATCTGCCCAAAGATGACATAAATGTAATTTTCTGGGTAGCTGATCTAGTAACCCTACTCTAACTATAAATTGTTTGATTTTGGGAAGCAGATACTTAGAAGATGCAGGAGACTAACAGCCCAGGAGAATGGTCTAGATAGCAGCCTATGGGCTACTTAGGAAAAAAAAAATCAGGGAAAAAAATTCAAGGGGGAGAGTGTAGTAGTGTCACAATATTTTATCAAAAACTTAAATATTAACAGGAAGGGATCAGGAAAATATGACATCAGTTGACTAGCCCAAGAACTGAGACATTTTCTTAATAATGACAGACCAACCATTTATATAATCCTGGTCTCCAGGAGCTGCTCCCTTCCTAAGACAGTGCCCAGACCCAGTGCACAGCATCCTCCTGTTTTTTGGGGATCAGTGAATATTTAACTAGAACAATGAACCAGAGTTTACTGCTGGAAGAAACGCACTGAAAGTCCTTCAAGATGGGTGAAGGATTTATACTGTGCTCCTGCACAAAATGGAGAGGAAAGCAACATCATATGCTTTATTGCATATTTCTTAATTTTATTTACCTATATGTTTTGAAATGGTTCAGTAAATTAATTCCAAAAACTGTTCATGGAAATGAACACTGAGAAGTCCCTAAATCTGCAAAAGAAGTTGGCATGTAATGCATTTCCCTATTTTCAGTACTTCTTCTCATTTATCAAATAGAGGTTACTTGCAGTGACTTACTTCCCGTCTGTACCATTAGTGACCATAGGACATACACCCAGGCCTGGCTCTACTCTAAGGACCAAGCAGAAGATATAGAAACTATGCAAGAGTTTGGTGAATATCAGAAAATACCTGTGACCCTAGTTAACTACTGAATATCTGCTTTCGTCTCCTGTTGTTTACCAAGGATACACCCAGACTCTGTCAATAGACAGGAAGATTTAAAAGTTTTTGCTCTTTTCAACTCCATTTTGTATGCCCAGGAAGCTGTTGGACTGTGGATTACTTTTCTGTCTTTTGTTTCCAAAACCCGTGTTTATAAAACTAAATGAACTCCTTTTCAAGATGAGATGTACATTTCAGTCCATGAGTGAGTTTAATAGCTCTTCTACACTCTGCAGTTCCTAAGTTCCTAACTTACCAAATTGCTTGCTCTATTTATTTTCTACACAACTGCACAGTGTCATGGGCTCCACATTTAGAATTTCAGTTAAACAGGAAATACTCTTTTTCTGGGGAAAAAGTCAAAAGGAAATTAAGTTCAACCTTGGCTTATCCCCTTAACAGCAAAGGAAAAGAGTTGAAAAGATATTAGTAATGGAAATTAGCATTTAAATTTGTGTAAAAATTGTGTGCATTTTATGTAAATTTCCAAAATTTCAGTTAAAAATAGACAAATCCTGTAAAGGCCGGATTATTTTGTTTTTAAAAATATTTTCCTTTTTCTGTGTAACAGAAGTATATATTCATTTTTTCTGGAACAGAGGAAAAATATTTTTCTGATATTATATGATTAGCAAGATAGACTCATGGCTGTTACAATATTTCTTGGTTACACAGAGGGTTATTCATCATTTTGATACTGATACTGGGTTTTAGTTCCATTATATGTATAGTCAAAGGGTAGCAAGCAGTCTTACCCAAACATCCCTGAATATTTTTTTCTATGTCACATAGCACAGCAGACACTTGAGCCTGTCTCCCCTCATGATGAAATTGCAGGAGGATGCTCAACATACCTAATAATTCAGGAGCAGTTCCCTACACTTTTTTAGACTTTTTCCACCTCTTGGCCAGCAATTTCAACCCTGTTTTCTGTATATGTTCAAGTGTCACCATTCATTACGCCCATCTACAGGTCAATAAAACCTTCCAGCACACTGGAACTTAAAAACATTCTTTTGGTATTTTTTTTTTTTTCTAGGCTAGTCAGTTAATGTGATTAAGTGGTGGAGAATATAGCTGGAAGAGGAAAGAAAATGTTGGGATACTGAAGTGTAGCGCCAAGCTAAAAAAAAGTGTAGCACCAGTCTAAAACTGACTCATCTAACTTTACCCACACAATAGCCATTATTGGAAGAACTCCAGGCATTTCACCTTCAATTTGCTTGTGAAAAATCCAGAAAATAGACCAGAATTTGAAGTATACAGTAGGGACAATTGAATATTTAACACTGCTGATACAATAAATGCAAAACAATGTGAGATGTCACTTTTATTCTTCTTCAGTTTTATCAGGTTGAGGGGTAAAGAGAAATCTCTAGTCAAGAAGGTAACAGATTATGATATCTCTCTATAGGGATTTGAGTTGTGTTTGAGTGCTGTTTATTTAGAAACTTGTGAACATAAATACTGTGAGAAACAGAAAGTAATCATAGGACTTTTTTTTCTCATAGTCTTTGCTAATTGCTCACTACTATCAGATGGTTGACTCTCTGAGGGTTACAAGTATAACTCCAGCTGACCTCCAGTGTAACCCTGCATGGTTCTCCTCTTACTGGTGTATATATTTATCTTGTTCAGATGTCAAAAGATTTAAAGATTTCAATATAAGAATACAGGAAAGTTTATTTATTCTAAATAATAAAGTTATGAAGGAAATCATATAGACAGGTTGTCAAGAAATCAAGAAGTCAGAACTCAATAACTCGAAATGTCCCTCCTGTATCTGTGTTTTTAAGACCAAAGGTATTGATGTTTCTTGTCAGCGAAAGATTCTTTTTGTACAGGAACTGCACCTGAAAATGAACACTGGCTATTTCAGAAGAAGTAATCTGGAATAGCTCAGCAGCACTTTCTTTCTAGTCACTAAAGTCAGAATGATCCATACTTTAAATCTTGAAGCTTTGGCTCCTTTACAGAGTTCCTTCTTTTTGAAAAATGTTTAATGACATATTCTAAACATAACAGTTCTTTTTTGTTTACAATTTGTAACCTTGTACTATAGTCCGTAGCCATGAATTTCAGATAGCCATTGCATGTTTTATGATAGTTATTTCCATTCACTATATTCTTGTACATAGTTTCTGCATTTCAATACTAACACCTCTAATAACTGAGTCATAAAGAGAATGTCTAGCTGTCGTGGTTTTAGCTAGAGAGCAACAGAATTTTCTCCCTTCCCCCCCCCGAGCCATCAAAGATACTTAAGATACAAAAGATGTAGCCGGGGTTGAACTATTAGTTGCCTAGAAACAGGG
>JAYRBT010000082.1:82994045-83021268 GCA_036023395.1 Myiotriccus ornatus | reverse complement strand
TTAGAGGAAGGAGTTCGGATCTTTTTCTTATAACTCATCCTCAGCAAAAGACCTTGTCTCATTTAAACCGGGACACTAGCCTATTGAATAGCCCAATCTGTTTATTTACTGGCTCCTTATGAAACTTCTCATACAGTATAGGATGAGAATACTGAATTTTTAATACTGAAAAATTAGTATATCATAGTCCATTTTGATAATGGAATTAGAATTTTTTTCTTGCAGGCGGGCAACATACAATAGTTCTAAACTAAAACCTGTGTATCACATTTGCACAGATTAAAGTGATGATAGAAAGTAATATAAAACCCACTGTTAGAGATTTAATGTATAATACACACTGAATGCTGTACATGTATCAGTGAGCAGTTACTGAAATACTTCACACCTGCTTGGAAAACTTAATTCAATTTTCTCATAATTTTAAAAAATAATTCAAATTAAAAATGTATGATTTATAGTTTCTCAAAATGTAAACAGTTTGGGGGCTTTTTCTAAAATAATCTAAAAAGGAAGAGAGGTGAGAGGTGTCTCGTGTCGAAAACGAAGAGGGCGTGATTGCTATACGGGATTTTCCAAACTAAATCTGGTAATTCATCCATCTTGTTCTGTAACCTGCCTAAAGTAGTTACTGGTATCTTGTAGAATACTTTTAGGGAAAGAAAAAAATAGAAATCTCAGGACACAATCCATCAGCCAGTGTCATACATTCAGTCACACCCAGAGTGATGTTTTGCAACCTTCACTTGCTGTAAATGTGCCTCTCATTTTTAGCTTACCTAAACTGTGCAAACAAATTTAAGGTTATTTATAAACTGTAAAAATTAGGTTAATCAAACAATGCAGGCTATTTTCACTTCAGATATATTTTTTATGGCAGTCTTGCTTGGAATTCATTTCAGTGGTTGTCTGCTATTAGTCATCGGCTTAGTTTAGTACTCACCTTGCCCAAACTAATAGTTTTCTGATATTAATCAGAAATAGTTTTCTGATTATTAATTACAAGTCCACAATACAACAGGTTCCCCATGCAACTCCCCCCATTTATATTCAGGCAGGCTGGTACACCTCATTCTCATATGCACACAGCACCAAAGCAATTACTGCTAAAAGCAGGTGTATTATTCATTGTGCTATGAAAAGTTCGCTTTCTGGTAGAAAGGTAATGAGTACTTGAAAAGACTAATGTTCAATAATATTCTGTTAACAGATCATCTGTTAGAAATACCGATTAAAAGAAGGAGTGAATGCCAGGTCCACAGTTGGTGCTCATTTGCATTGCTCTACTGAAATCAATAGCCCTACACAGGCATCAAAATATCCAAGTAAAAAGTGCTGAATTTTAGGACTTACTGTGTGATCTTTGATCATTGGAAAGTCTATGTGAGTTTTCAGCTAACTCTGAAAATACATTTTAATATCCCCAAATGATATATTTTAAAAAACATTAATTCTGAGAATGTGCCTGAATTACAGAGCTGAGATTTGGATGGAGATACAAAACTTTTAGAATAATCATCAGTCTTTGTATACCACACTTTGGAATGAGCAAGTCACACAAAAAAAAAAAAAAAAAAAAAAAGGATGACTAAGATATAAAGTATTTGTCCTAGATGAAATTTACTTCCAAGTTCAGGGTACCTTAGATACACAGCTTGATTCTGATCCACTTCTATATCTGTAATGTAGCACTGAAGCCCTAGAGAGATTTAATTCATATCCTGACATGGACCACAAGTTTCAGTAACATCCCCTGAGATATGAGGACACTGACATTGTTTTATGTCAGTGCTTTGACTTTCATTTGAATAGCACATAGAGCAGGATACAAAGGTGAAAACTGGACTCCTCTTCAAGAGCAAAGGACTTATTTTCAAATCATGGAAATAGATGACATTGTTTATGAGAGGCCTCTCTTTCAATAACTGGCAGATTATAGATAGATCCTCTTTATGAACATGTACAAGGATTTAAAAAGGAATGCTTCTTGTTAGTATCCCTCTGGAAATCAGAAAAAAATGAGAGTAGCAAAACCCATAATAAAATAATATAAAAAAGAAAAATTCTGTGAAAAGTTGTTAGCAGCAAGAAAAAAGATTATTCAAAGAATTCAGGCATAGCCACAAACTCATAAAACAGTGAAAAATGGATAATTTAAGATATTGTTTCAAATCCCAAAGGACTGTATTTAAATGCTTAGCTATATTCATAGCTTTATTTTTGACTAGTGTATTTTAATGTGGCTCTAGATTAAAACATAACAAAATGCTGGACAGATTCCCAAATTTGCTATATTCAGTTCTAAATTGTGAGTACCTTGGAGACAATTTCAGGAACATAAGACTGCACAAATATTTCTTGAAGAAAGGTTATTGCTGTTTTCGATTAAGCTGAGTCCTGCAAATAGTTGATATATAATTACTTTCTTTTACCTGCTTTCACTGACGTTTATGATAGCTATGGAGGTGAATAGAAGTTCCTTTATCAGAGTTAGCTCAAAGCCTTATCCTTTAAGAAAAACATGTGTCTGTAGGAAAGTGAAAAAGAAATTCTTACACTAATTTAAAACAGAAACATTTTCGAAGTTGACCATGTTCCTTCCTGCTGTAGTGAACACTTTTACTCAAGGAGAAGTGCCTGAATTTTCCATTTTTCCTTCTTATTCTCTTACCAGGAGAATTTAAGAGACATAAATCATTTTTGTATGCCTTTATGCAATTTATTGGTCAATGCCATGAGACCTTAAGATGGCATAAATCATGTTGTGGGTATTTATTCTGTTTACTGTCAAGAGTCCAGAATTTTGTACAAGTTCTACTAGTGACCTTCGACTAGGATAGATTTTCATGTCAGATTTTAGGGCAAATACTATGTAGCTGACAGTGTTTCTTCATGCAGGAAATAAAAACAAATACCCAATGAAGTCTCAAGGATGCAAATGTTTTATAACATTGAATGGAATTACTCATGTAAGCAAAGTTATACATATGCTGAAATGGCTAAGGGTGGGAAACTAATTTGTCAAATCCTTATTTTTTGCTGCAGTTCTGCCAAGATATGCATGTAATTCATTCATTTCCTCATCTAACAGTCTGTAGAAGGAAAGCTCCCCATCTTGTTCAGTGGGGAAAGGACAATTACCAAGAGTAGTCACTTGGCATACTTGAAAGTCTACTGGTTTTATATGCAGCCATAAAAAAAGTAATTCCTTGGTTATACAGGAAAAAATCCCCCAAATTTTTTCATATTCATCTGTGGACTTACACATTTTCTTCTAAGGTAAAGTTTAACTCCTCATTTCCTTCAAACCTACTGACAAGGTAACATGGCCTCTAGAAATAGAAACGTAGAGAAAAAAAAACATGTAGAAGTGCTTTTCCCCAAATTATTGTGAGGATTTTTTAAACTGCCATGTATTCCCAGGGGTTTAACTTGGTTGAAAATTTTTTAACCAAACACCAGACAGTTTTGTCAAATAGTAATTCAAAAGTTTTCAAAAGTTTTCTGAGGTAGGCATCCTGTCTTAAATATACCTTGGGCAATATCTGAGTTTGCAACAAAGCTGGAAACTAAGAAATAATTAAAATAATTATTTTAAAATCAGTATAAACTTATTTCATAAATTTTTGTAGTTCTCATAATTTTTCAAATATATTGGTTAATGTTTTTTTATACAAAAATTTGGAAGAAGAATATCTCCCAGCAGATCAATGATTATGAGATTTGTATGATTTGATTAATATTATTCAATTTCCTTCCATCAAATCCACATAAAATTTGCCTTCAGGTAAGTCTGTACATCTAGGCCCTTTTTTTGCCTAGAAGCAAATTTGACTGGAAGCAGATTTTACTGCCATTGAATTTAGGCTGACATATACTAAGAGTTCTTCAGTTCTGCATTGCTTCCTTGTTCTGCAAGGCTGAGGTGTCCAATATTTCTCCAAAGAAGGTTCTTCCTAACTGCATTACCAGCTTGTGGGATCATTATGGAAAAATATCAGAAGTGTATAAAATATAAAGACAGCCGTCACAAGTGACAGAGGAGGGAAACCTGGAATTATTTGAAGGAAAAGGAAGTAAGCATAGGAAACAAAGATAATGTCTTTAAATAAAGATAATTGTCTTTATAAGACAATGTGATGGAGAACAGAAAAAAATAAAATAACACAGAAGCAAAGATGAACAAAGCTATAACATTGGAACAGTTCTTAGTTGTCATTTATGTTTAAGCTAAAAAATCCCATTCTTAGAACCTGCATCAAGACGGAGACCCAAGGTGTAGGTACTTCTGACTCACATGTAATAATAGTTTAATAACACATACTAAAAAATCTGATGTTCAAGTGGTTTGGCAAAGTTGTGGTGTTTTTCAGTTCCTCTGTGCTCTCTTAATTCATTGCAGCTCAGAACACAGAGAAAGTGTGATTATTAATCTGCAAATCAACAAGTGACTGTGAGGGTTACTGAATTACTGTGCTTATGAATCTCGGACAATTATTTTTCTTCATTCATTATATACAAATATTCAGATTTAAGGATGGCTGACACTATTAACCTTCTGGAATTTCCATATATTCTTTACCAATTTTGATCATGCTTTAGCAACTTCCCTGTGCAGCCATTTAATAAGAACTTTTCTGCAGTTTACAGCCAATTTTACCAAAAGTCTTATTTAGCTTCCTAGAAACTGAGAGCAGCCTTCATCCGTGGAAAGCAGCAGATGGGAAGTAACTTGGCTGCCAGTAGCCAGGGAAAGTTAAACAGATATACAGCTCCTGAGTGTAATTTACTGAGGACAACTCCCAATGGTTTACTAAATGGTTACTAAAATTCTTTGTTTAAGCACAATTAATGCCAAAACCACTGTTTTCACATGACTGGGTTCTGCAGGAGCTATTAACGTTATTATTCCAAAACACTAAGGGAGTAACTCAGTGCTCGGTGAGGAATGATGCATCTTTCTTACAGTCTGTAATTCTAGCATTTCAAGATACTCGGGATAATTTTCAGGTACCTTAATGACATGAGCAGATTTTCAACAGCTCTTGGTGGCATTTGCAGGTTGCTGACAGAGCCACTGAAAATACAGCAAACTTTTTGTGGGTATTCAACAGAAAATTAGCTACTTTCAAAAAATGGTTATTAAATTTAAAATTCTGAATTTTTCCAAAACATTTGGACTCATTTTACAAGCATCGTTTGAAAACTCAAGGCGAAACAGTCACAAGGGTTGCATGCCCAGAGATGGTTTGAGAGTATCCATGTTTGACTTTTCTCTGTCATGATTCAAACACCAGGTTCAGACACACAGTGGCTGCAGGATCTCTAGAAATAAAGGATGCCAAGCACTTTGCTCAAGGCCACAGAGGAAAACTCCATGTAAGAACCTGAAACAATAAAAAGACTAAATCAAGCCAAAACAAAACAAAACTAACTCTCCCTTTGCCTGTCCCTTTCTGTGTCACCAGAGGTCATCTGCAGCATAAAGCAAATGCTTTTACACCCATTGAGAAGGCCAGATACAGAAAGGTAATGAACAATATCTTC
This sequence comes from Myiotriccus ornatus, assembly GCA_036023395.1. Taxonomy (NCBI): domain Eukaryota; kingdom Metazoa; phylum Chordata; class Aves; order Passeriformes; family Tyrannidae; genus Myiotriccus; species Myiotriccus ornatus. Next base: position 83,015,721 of record JAYRBT010000082.1, on the reverse strand, counting down.
TTTTCTTTTATAAAGATTCATACTCGACTAAAGCATTTAAAAATATTATTTGATTAGTGTTAATAACAGCCCTGTGAATTTACTTACTTGACAAGTGCTAAATTATTTGCTCTGTGCCAGAGTGGGGAAGTCTGTATGGAATTAGGGGGGAAAAAACATGCCTTCCCTGCTTTGCTCTTTCTAGCCTTCTATTCAGTTCATTAGATGAAGCAATGACAGATTTTCATGTCTTTAAAATTCATAAACATCAGATAATAGAACAATTCCAAATCTAGCCTGAGTCCTCAAACAGAAATGAACATTAATCAAGAGCAAGGAATCTTAGTCATGAATTGTAATGTCTCTTAATTCAGCTCTTTCAGAGGATTGCTTACTACAGTAGCTAAGAATATGACCACTTAGCCTAATAAGAAACACAAACCAGTAAGCAAAATGCCGCTGCAGATGAAGGGAGCAGTCCTACCTACATTCCCTTTGCAGGCCGCTTTCTTTCCAAAGTCAGAAATTGCTTTAAGATCTCACATAGATTTTTTTTTCCTCACTTTTTTGCTTTATCACAAAGGACTTCTAATACCACTGCAATTATAAGTTCTTCTTTTCTCATTTGTTTTTCAAAGTTTTGTCTTCTCCAGTCCACTTTTTGTATATTGCACTAAACCTTTGTGTACCAAAATCAAGGAATGATAGGTCACAGAAAGTTAATAAAATGCTATATTGCCTGTTTTTTACAAGGCATGATGTGTGGCATACTCATTCAGGAGCCGCATAAGCTTTAAATGTCAGCATTGACTATTGTATGAAATAGGTTTCCATGGTGGTATAAAATTTTTTTAACCTAGAGGAGGGTTGTTTTTTCCCCTCTTCCCTATTAGTTTCATGGCACTGTTTCCTTTACAGTTTTCAACTTTTTGTCTCTCTTCAAGAACTGATAGCAGTCACATTTGAAACATTTACATTAGAGAGAGTTGAACTAATGTAGCTAAAATAACAAGGTCTGCCTAAGAACCTAATTTCTCACCTTTTGTGATTTCATTATTTTTCATTTCTGCACTGATGGTGCACAGTCTTATAATAATGCTGGCATTATTATAAGAAAAAAATTAGCCCGAAACCAACATTATTTCTAGTGCTATTTCCCAATTTTCCTGGAAAGAACAAAAATTCCAGAGTAAAGTTTATTCCTGTAATATACCCAGTTCAATATTGGACACTGATTTTACAACAATGTTATATAAACATTCTTCCTGTGAAATATCTTTAGAAAAGTATAACCTTTTAATAAACACAAAAGATATTAGGGAAAGGAAAAAGTAATCAAATAATATTAGTAAATCACATTAGTAGCTAACATAGAAGAAAAAAATTATTCACATTACTAGTAGCCATACCATTAAACATTCCCTAAACTGTCATCAAATGTCCAATCAGGTCATAACCACTGGGATTAAAAAAGAATACATTAAACAGTATAGTCCAATATTCAAGATGTATCATTTCAAAATCTAAAATGAATGTGGGCTGAAGAGATGGCCTATTTGCCTGATGTTTCAGTTAAAGTCCACACACAGTATAACATAGCAATGCTTGCACTAGTAATCAACAGACTAATTGATTGGGTTACAATCAACAGATTTTATTTCCCCAAACTCGAGTTAAAGTGATAAGAATATTTTCTTCTCATTATCCAGAAAGTAATGCACACAGCCTTTAAGTGAAATTACTAAGCTTCTGTTAACAGGTTCTTTGTCCCTACAAAACTAGATCACATCTCTTCAAGGGAATAGGTCAGAAAGCACATAGATACACTCTTTAAGAAGATCCATTTGCAGCTGTTCCCAAACATATCACCACAGTAAGCTACTAGCAAGGAGAAACTAATGAAACACATTTCTCCACTTTCATTTCTTTCTGAGCTCTCAAATCTTTTCAGATTAGGTTAGAATCCACTGGAGAAGGACAGTTGTGTCAGATCAATATGTACTTCAGTGAAAAGCAATTAACACCTCATCACAGAACAAAACTCACAGCCTAAAAGGTGCTTTGCACCCTATCTGGGGATGTGTGCACACTTGGATGCCAGCCTGTACTTCCCTATCAGAATCTCTGCTCTGAAAATGTCAAGACATTCTGTTACAAGACGCAGCTTTATGTCTAAAATCTAATATCCATTAGTCCTAACTCATTCTGCCTCTATTCTACAGGAGGAGAAAGAGAGTTTTATCTCTGAAAACCATCTGGATCTGCCAGCCAAAGTAATAGTTCCCTTTCCTTAGTCCATGTAGATCTGCATGCATTAGTGGAATATGCTTCTATATGTATACTTCTGTACTTAGAATTTCCACACGAATGTTTCTAATGCTAAGATTCTAGAAAGAAATGTCTCAACTGTTACTTAAATTGCGGTCACAGTTTGAGAGCTGTGAAAGGGCTCTAAGGAAGGAAAACGTTCTTATGTTAAGCAACGTCAGGAGCAAATAAACATTTCAACGAGGTCTCTTAGAGAAACTGTGTTGCTGTCAGCATTTGAAAGTATTTAGTTGTTCCCTGGTTCTCAATAAGCTCGTGCAACCAGGAATTAAATATTTCAGGATTCAGGGGAAATGAGCTGTGGTGAACTGTTTCCTGTTACTGTAGCAGTAAAAGGACCAGTGATAGACCCACAAAGAGTTTATGTTTATAGGGAAAAGAAAAGGAAAAGAAGAGGAAAGAGGAAGAAGAAGAAAGAAGGGAAGAAAAGAAGAAGGGAAAAAAAAGAAAATAAAAACAAAATAAGCTTTTTGTTGTAATTGCTGTTATAAAAAGAAGAAATTATAACATATTACAATACCTGCTGGTATTTAAATGAGTAGTAATTAAAGAACAATATCGAGTTTAAGTTTTGGGGACCAACATCTCCACATACACAAGGCAGTTCTGTGAGAACTCAACAGCCATTCATATCTCTCTGTAAAGAAACTTAAAATAAAACCAAGAAGCAGAAGCAAACCACTTATTATTCAACACTGAGATCCTTCGTAGAACAAATCACTGCCACCTGTGTTGTTTCTGCATCAAAATTATAAACTTATCACCCATTCTGCCATACATTAATTCATTCCTCATTAACACACGAGATACAAAATTATGCTAAATCTCTTCATCTACTATATTTAATGTAAAATTCTATTTCTGCATTTCTTTTCTAGAATCATAGAATCAACTGGATTGGAAGAGACCTCCGAGATCATCAAGTCCAAGCCTTGATCCAGAACCACTGTGGTAACTAGACCATGGCACTAAGTGCCACATCCAGTCGCCTCTCATAAAACCTCCAGGGATGGTGACTCCACCACCTCCCTGGGCAGCCCATTCTGATGTCTGATTACTCTCTCAGTAAAAAATTTCTTCCTCCCCTGGCCGAGCTTAAGACCATGCCCTCTTGTCCTGGTGCTGATTGCCTGGGAGAAGATACCAACCCCCACCTGGTTACAGCCTCCCCTCAGGTAGTTGTAGAGAGTGCTGAGGTCTCCCCTGAGCCTCCTCTTCTCCAGACTAAAGAACCCCTCAGCCTCTCCTCATAGAACTTCTTTCATTGTCCAGGGTTTGGTGAGCACTTTGCATGTAAATCACATTCTCTCTTTTTACACTTTTGTCATTAATATTGTTGCTGTTCGTTTCCTTATCTTATTGCTATTTCCAGTAAATTGTTCTCTCAACCCATAATATTTCCATTTTATGCTTCCATCTAGAGGGGTTCTGAGGGGTAGGATGTGTATGTGGGGTAAGTGAGTTCCTGCACAGTTTCAGTGACAGCATCACATTGGGGAATACCATTCTTAAACCATGACACTAACGAACTCTGTTGAGATGAGAACATGTTTTATATCACCAACATTACATTCTTTAGATGTTTTATGAATTGGGATGGGTGAAAAAACACTTTCTTTAGGAAGCAGAGTCTGAGCCAATCTAATTAATGGCTATATTGTCATACACTATAAAACTTGCCTGACAGCATACATGTTTCCCTTTGTACTATGAACTGTCTGATACAACATTATTGTCTTTCATTTGTGTTATATGTGTGAGAAAGAAGAATGATAGCAAGAATTAAGTGCAGACAGCTTTTTCTTTAAAAATATATAACTCTGGTTGATCCAGCTAAGTCAATGCTTGGTTTCTCTTGTAACTACTGATGACATCAATTTCCTGTCTTTGTATGAAATGGACCAAGAAGAAATTTGTAGCAGTCCAAACCAAGCTGTCAGCAGAAAGAAGTTTGCAGGGTTTGAGTGGCAAACCTTGGAAAACAGAGGCTGACAAACATCCCGTGATCTAAGAAGCTGGACCCCTGTCACAAGATCTATCAAAGTACAACCTTATAGATTAAGCTGGCTCCAGCAGAATCAAGAAAGGATTTCTTGAGATTATGTTATTAAACTATATCTAAAACCACTTAATTCCTTTGATCCTGCTTGAAGTAAAATTAAACTACTTGGAAACTGTAGTAAAAACTTGTGTAACTTCCTAATTATCATAACCTGTCCTCCCATTAACATGTCCAGCCCCTGAGGCCCTTACAAATGTGTTTTCTGTCCAATAAAACATTCCAGTTTTACCCCATACTGGGATAATGTTAGTTTTGTTTTTTAGACCGCCACAGAAATTAGTGTAACAAATTATATTATTGCACTGGTATCAGAAACTCTACGCAAGTGCTATATTATTTTCACCAGTCTTCATATCTATCAACACCTAAAATGCTTTTTCGTACTCCTCAAACTCAATGTAGATTTCCACTCCCTAAATGGTGTTTGTTTTTACTATTTCATCATCTAATTTTGTAAACAGCACATACATAAACCTCTTCATTATATAGTAGCTTCTAATACCACAGTGAAGCCTCTGACATCTTGGTAGAATACGCTTATCTGAGAAATGCATCAATATGAGGTATTTTTTTGTGTAAGTAGAAATGTAAATAGCTCCTTTGCAAATTCTATACATAAAAATTATTAAATTTGCTTTAGTAATATTTGTTTCATTCTTGGAATTCCAATAATTGCTTTTTTCTTCTTCTGCATTACAAGGAATCAGTGCTTAAAAGGACAATTATTTAGTAATTATCTACTAAAGTAAATAATGTTCCCAAAAAGGAGAGGAAAAGGGGAAAAAAAGGTAATACACAAATACTTGCTAGTACTTAAGTCTCTTCATTGGATATCCAAAATGCAAGCTGTGGCTCAAAAGACTGCGATCTCTACTAAGCCCCAAATGGGACCACAGCTCAATTTTTTAAATATAATTCTTAATCCCAATTTATCTAATTGTTTTTGCTTGAATAATGAAGATCCCAGTAATTTGATATTTTCATTAAGGGTGTTTTAACTTCTACAAGAACTTTTTTAGTTTTTTCTCCCTCAGAGAAAGAGATAACTGAAATAAGTTGTTTATTCAGTCAGAAACAGAAATAGTTCTGTTTGGAAATGAAAATTTGTGCAGTCTGCCTATGTGTGTTTCTTTCAGTTTTGTTAAACATAACTCTGACAAATGCTTCCAGCAGGCATTATAAACTACAGAATACAATAAATCAAGAGTATAACAGTGGTCTCACAGCTTGAACATGGAAAATTATGCCATTCAGATAATGTAAATAGATTGAAAATAGCAGCAGATACAAGGAAGATTGCTGTGGTACAGTAGTTATCATTTTAAAGGGCAGAGATGCATTATTTCTGCTGCAGGCAAGAACCTGAAAGTGATTTGTCAATACCAAAGAACTCATAAGAAAGATTGTTATTTCTTCCCTCCATCAAAAAGCTAGTTGAAACAATTGTCACTGAACTGGTAACGACTTGCCCTACAGGGACATGTCTCGTAGGGTTCGGCCTTTGGAACTCTGGTTCAAAATATATGAGACTTTAATTGCTGAGGAGAAAAATCCTGTGGGTAACAGTGAAGAGGCCCTTGCTACATTTTCATACAGAAGAAACCTCTTTTACAGGATTATGTAGCATCTAAATCTATATTCAATTATTCCAATACCAAGAAATTAGCACCGTAATAGTACCATAATGAAACCAATTCTTTCTGATTCTTTACTGTTAAAATCACTCAATTATCATTATTCCCATCAGTTTACCTCCCCTCTCCCACGGCAAACTCCTTCAAGCCTCTCTTTTACTGAGCAGTTTTTCACAGTAAAAAGGTCTCCTCAGAATGAATAGAACTATTTGCAGTTATCAATTAATTTAGAATATTCCAGATGTTATAGCTAATCTAGAAAGGATAGCAGAATTTAGTTGATTTAAAATAGAGTCACTCACCCACTCCTCTACCAGTGGGATCAGGGAGAGAATCAGAAGGGTAAAAGCTAGAAACCTCATGGGTTGAGAGAAAGACAGTTTAATAGGGAAAGCAAAAGTCTTGCATGCAAGCAAAGTAAAACAAAGTATTTCATTGCTTCCCATGGGCAGGCAGGTGTTCAGCCATCTCCAGGAGAGCAGGCCTCCATCACTCATAATGATTACTTGGGAAGACAAGTGCCCTCACTCCAAACTTCCCCTCTTCTTCCTTCTTTCCCCCAGTTTGTATAGTGAGTGTGATGTCATACAGTATGGCTCAGTGCAAACACTGCTCACCAACAGCAAAAACATCTCAATTATTATCAACCCTATGTTCACCACAAATCCAAACCACAGCCCCATACTAGCCACTATGAAAAAAGCAACTCTACCTTAGACAAAAGCAGCACAGATATACATGTAGATGTCCAAACATAGGTTAGACAGCAAAGTTATGTGTTACAATACTTGCATAAAATATTTTAGAGAAGTTGGCAACAAACACGCTGTCATCAAGTCTAAGATAATAAACACAGTAGTCAAACTCTGATCCATAACTTTCTTTGAAGATATGATTATTTCAAAGATGAAAGTGAGATCTGCACCATAGTTGGAAAATAGAATAGAAAATAGAATGGAAAATGGGAAGGTGATGAAGAAAAAGTGTAACTGGACACTTCTGTCTGTGTGGTTATCCTCAGTAAGAAAAACAGTTTTGAATCTCTTGCTGCTACATATACGTAGGTATCTCAGATAATTTAGGCTATTCTTTCAAAGGATGTTACATTTATCTTTTTTAATGTGATGTGACGTGCTGAGTCATTTCTTTCACGAACATCTGGTTTACAACCTAAGACTGCATTTGGATGCATTGCATTTAAGTCTATGTAATTATATTAACATATTCTACACTTCTATTTAAAAACAGGTACAAGGGGGAGGAAGTGGGGAAAGAAGGTGATTGTTTTAGTTGGGTTTTTTATTAAAGGTGTTTGGAAAGCACAGAACAAACCCTTTGTGCCCAGTAGATCAAACACTTAAAAAACTCTTAAATGTAAGCAGCAAGGTATAGCTCTAGGCAAAAGAATCTGGGAGAAGAAGAGTCTCAATAAAGAAAAGAATTGAAAGCTGATGACTTCTGGAAAAACATTCTGCTCTGGCTTATTGTTTTTCAGCCAATATTAAGAATATTGACAATATTGTCCTTTTATATGTAGTTATCAGAGACCTGCTCTAATGTCCATTGATTTTTTTCCCCATTAATTCTGTCTTCTAGGACGTGACCTAGCTGTCCAAAAAGGTTTTATTTGCTGGGAATAAGCAACAAAATGTATGCATAATAATTGTAAAATAAAAAAAAATGCTTCAAAAGGGAGAATTCTTAAAAGGTAACAAAGAAATGGTTGTTAATATTTCTGTAAACAGTTGCGGTGATCATCCTAACATACTATAGAAATTATTTAACTTTTTAAATGATAATATTTTTAAAACCTTGTTGGGGAGTATTTATGTATATATTAATAAAATATGAAAAGTCAGTTTATTAAAATTACTGGGTGAGTTATGATAAAATATTCATAAATTAATTAAACATAATTAGCATTAAAATATAGGCATCATTTAGATGTTAATTAATTTTGTTTCCCTTATCTTACAAGAGCATATGTGGCATGTCTTACAGCAAAAGATGTTATACCAAAATGTCCTCTGGAAAGAAATATATTTAAAAAATGACAGAGATGTTCATAAATGTTTCTAAATACATTTTTCATACTAGGAGCTCCAAAAACATAACATGTAATTCTTATTATATTTTGGACAATGATAAATGTATGCAGAAAAGGAAGTAACCTTCTGACTCTAAGTGATCAAAGGAAAACATTGTTATTTAGTCCCCAGATACCAGTTAGCAGCTGTATCCTGGCATTGCTTTTGTCTCAAATCTTTTTTAAAAGCTATTTCTATTGCTGCCCTTTGTGCTGCCAGTCAAAACAGAATAATGCTCACTAGAAAGTCAGGTCTCCTGAAGTGTTTACACATCTCCAACAAAGAAAGTTGAAATAAACACCTTTCCATAGGCAATATGTTTTGTTTTCTCACATTAGAATTTTTAAAATATTTCAAAAATTGATTGAAACTGAGATCTGTAAATAAAGCAAATAATATTGAGACTTAGCTTTTCCATATTTGCTTTAAAAGAACAAGATGAGGCCAACAATATTTTCAAGCATAACCCTTTTCCTTGCCCTGCAAAAAAAATTCTGCTACCTTTTTGTGAAGGTGTCTGCTGGGCCTAAACTTCGTGAATGTATTTGGATCCTATTCTGATAGTTCTCAATCCCAATCACTAGTTGATACATAAAAATAGTATTCTTCCAAATTTGTATATACAAGAGAGGTGGACAGAAAATAGGTGATGTTTCCATTTCATGTATTCCAAACCATCAGGTACTTGAAGTAAAGAAGGTTTAAAAGGTAAGAATCCATTATACATAGAAAAGTTTTAATTAAGCATCTTACCTAAGAGTCATCAGGACTTTAACTACTCTTTTGTCATATCCTTAGTTCAGACAAGATTCTTTTGAATCATTTGGGCTTTTTTTGGATGTCACTGTTATTCTTATGGCTTATTATGCACTTAAATAAAATAGTTTATTCCTGTAGGAATAAGAAGCGTTTCTTTAATGAAAATTTTAATTTGAAATTCAACCATAATTGTGCAGAGGAAAAAACATATAAAGTAATCTTTAAAAATAACATAATCTAGGGTGGCTTTATACAGTTACTACCCATTAGGAACAAAGAAAGAAACAGTGGGTGCAGAATCTGTTGGTGTCCATAAAAATAATTAAACTTTGGGGATGGCAAAGTCATGGATATATGCAGTAACACTGCAATGTATTCTATATTAATGCAGATTTAATGCATTAATGAAAAACATGAAATATGGTCAGAGGAAATATTTCTTTGTAACCTTGAGGTTTGAATAATGATAATTCAACTTGATAACCATTTCGCTGCACACTGTATTAGGCTCCAAGCCAGACATTTAATATTAAATGAGGGCACATTTACATAAAATTGTCAGGAGTTTGTGGTTTTTTTGGGGGGGGTATGGAAGGGGGTTGGAGGTACACATTATTAGGAAATATTGTGTATACAGAAAGGAAGGAATATACTTTACATTTTGAAAGTCTATTTTTGTATACAGTATGTAAAGGACTTGGAAAAAAAGTCCTTTTTTAACCTCTGTTTTCTTACCCAAAAGATTTGAAAGCACAACTTTTTGTGATCATTCAGGCTGAACAAAAAAAAGGGTCAGTGTTAAATTATACTTCTTTCTTTCCTGCTGTCCCATAATGATCTTTTGTTATCAACCACTGTTTCCAAAAATTTGCAATTTGATAGCAAAGAGAGCTCAGAAAGTAATTTTAGACAAACCACCAAAGAGAGAGAGCTATAAAGTGCCACAGAAGAAGCAGAACATCTGAACACTCAAGTGGCCTTTCTGATATAATTTATTACAGAACACTTAGGAAAGTTAACATGAGAGAACATAAAAATTACTTCAATTGAACAAACTAATGAACCGGTAAATATGGCATTTTTCCCCTGACAGAAAAGAGAAAAAAAGAATTTGAAGTATTTCTTTCTTTCTCCTTCTGCTTCTCTTTCTCACTAGGGAAAATACAAGAAAAACTTAAGTGTATTTAAGTTTGGTTTATTCACAAAATAAATTATATTTATAAACTTGTCCTGAGATTGCTAGATCCTGGAAGACAGTGATGAACTAATTCTAAAGAACAAATTTTAAAATTACAAGTTTATCAGTGAGTAGAAGTCCTGACTACTTTAGGCTATAGAAAATAACTGGAAGAGATTTTTTTTTTTTTCTTCTATAGAAAATTATGAAAATTCAGTTAGTCAGAATGAAAATTCAATTAGTCAGAATGAATTGGTTTTTTCAAGTACTTTTTTAACTGAGCTTCCATCTTAATAGTCTCAGGTCTGAAAAGAAAAGTATGTTCCTGGTTCATCTGCTTTCTGTGTTCTCATCTGTCTTTCCTGTAAGTTTACCTACTGTGACACCTGGATCACTGTCAAAATGTAAATTTCTTACTCTTATTCTGTCCTCTGCAACATTTTTTTTTGAGGAGGAGGAGGTAACTAAACTATTCAGTATCCAAACCCATATTTAGAATATAACTGCTTTCTTGAGCTGCAGGTAGTCAGATCCCTGACAAATTATCTTGCATTTCTGATACTAAAAATATCTGAAAATGTTTTTCATAGTTCCTTCCTTATTTTTCACACTCTGTTTTGTTCTGTGATGATTTTCTCTTCTGATATTGAACCATTTGTGACTTCCAACAGTAGTAGGCAGTTCCACATTCTTTTATTACCCAACTCAGTCTAATTATTTTTGTTTCAAAGATAAAATATTGTTTCCCTTTGCTTATGACCAACTTTAAAGATTTTCCATACTTTTACTACTTTAGGAGGTAGTATTTGTATTAGGAAAAGTTACAGACAAGGTTAAAAAAAAAAAAAAAGAGGTTGTTGCCCTCTGGAAGACACTCTCTACAAAAAGAGTAGGGTATGATCAGGTAAGGAGGCAATTTAAATCAAAACAGAGATACCACTTTTAAAACTTATCTCTAGTCACTATGTACACCTGACGTTTCTGTCCTTACAAATTGTCTTGTGGCAACTATCTATAAGTGTATTTCATCACACTTTTATTGCTTCTAATTCTTGCTGCCTTTTCTTTAGGTTAGTCAATCAATTTTTATGCCAGTCTTTTGCCAAAAGCAAATGTCCCATGTTGAATGTTTAGATATCCTTTATCCCTTTATTGCTGTTCTCCACCTATTTGTGCAAAAAATGTATTGCAATGCCTTACAAGAATCACCTTAGAAAACAGTATTTTATGTATTGCCATTTGATTCTGTAAGATAATGAACAGTAAGGAAGAAATAAAGAGGAATTGCTGTTTCTCTAGGTTTTCTACTAAAAAGCCCAGACAAAGATTTAAATCTGCTATGGAACAATTTGGCATAACACTATGGATGATTAAAGCCAAAAGGACTAAAGCCTCAATTTCTGAACATCTAATGAAAGAGCTCTTAAATCACCTGATTTTCACAGTGTGAAATGGTCACTTCCTGAACATCGTGTTCAAGGGTACCCAGAGCTATTGCCACACCCCAAAGATCACGTGGGGGAGAAAATCCCAAGCTTTTCTATGATGAAGCTAAGCACACAGTGGGACACACACCAGCTCTTCACAACAACCTGTACAACCATCACAAGAAAGTCTGTCAAAAGTTAAATGATGCAGAGAGATCCCTGTGCCTATAGTTTCATTCTGGAATTCCATGTGAACACACACACCAATCCTTATGAGATACCATAGTCAGAAACTACTCATCAAAAGCAGGCATTTGATTGAAATATTAACATGGTTGTCTGAGATGAGAAAATCAATTTTGAACTCCTAGGCTTGGACATTCTAAATGAAAGAAAATGTACCATGTACAGAACAAAGACTGCGCAATTAGTACCTACACAGACATGAATGAAGCTGCTAATGAGAATCCTACCAATTAGGCCAGGCTGAGATATCTCAAGACCAGGGTAATTTCCTTTGAATCCACACTTCAGTGACTCTTTTTTTTTTTTTTTTTTCAGTGAAAACTAAAATTTAGTACAGTGAGCTCTAAAGTAAAGAGAGACATTAATTCCAAATTAATTCCTTCTGTAATTTCCAATCAAAAATAAACAGCATAATCAAACATAAACAACACCATAGACAGAGTCCACTGTGTGGCTAAAGTTTAATGTTTACCACTTAGTTCAACAGCAATTAATTTTGCAATCAAGATATGAAACATCTGCTTAAACTAATTCCCCCCTTGAAGAAGTAAATACAGTATTTTAGAAACTATGTCTTAGATAAGTAGTTGCCATAAGCTTATATTTTATGCAAGTTGAAGATATGTACTTAGCACATATTACCTGACTTTACAGCAGTTTAGCACTGCATATGAGTACAGGCTTGTACTGTAAATTTGTAGCCAATTTGTGAAGAACTTGTTTTACAGATAATGGTAGGAGGACAAACATTCTATTACAGAAAATGAGTCTGCAAAATAATGTTATTCTACAGAAAAACTACCTAGCGGAACACCCCAAAATCCTACAATTTCCTCTTTATTTATTAGTCTAAGCATAAGAATTAGAAAAGCTTAACAGAAAGTGCTGAATAAAAATGCATTTAGTGTATTATTTTGCTTTAACCCTGCAAAAAAACAGACCCTGAAGGGCAGCATGGGTTTTCATACAGTTAGACACAGCTGAAATGAACAACATGCCAGAAGAAATCAGACACATTTTCTTAACTTGTGATGCTGATTTCAGGAAGTCCAGTTCAGCTGACAAAGCCACAGCTCTGTTTTATCATTTTAGTATGGCCCACATGTGACAAGGACTTAGAACAGCTTTTCTCTTAAGTACAGCTGTAGCAAATCTTACTGAGATCCACTAGAGCTATCATCCTCTATCTCTTGTATACAATAGCCTTAGGGATGGGAGCAGATGAGTAGCATTCCAGGCCCCAATATATAGACAGGTACCTAATGAGAGTTGCAAATTCCTCTAGCTGGTCTCAGTATTTGGACCAGTCCTGTTTAATGTCTCTAATAGACGGTCTGGACAAGGGGATTGAATGCACTCTCAGGCAGTTCACAGATGACACTAAATTGGATAAGAGTGTTGATCTGCTGGAGGGTCAGAAGGCTCTGCAGAGGGATCTGGACTGACTGGAGAGGGCGGCTGAGGCCAGTTGTATGAGTTCAACTAGGTGAAGTGTCGGGTCCACCACTTGGGTCACAACAACCCCATGTAGTGCTGCAGACTTGGGACAGAGTGGCTCGGAAGTTGTTCAGATGGTTGACAGTCAGCTGAACGTGAGCAAGCAGTGTGCCCAGGTGGTCAGGAAGGACAATGGCATCCTGGCCTGTATCATCAATAGCGTAGCCAGCAGGACTAAGGAAGTGATTGTCCCTCTGTACTCAGCACTGTGAGGCACCATCTGTATTCTGCTTTGGAGCCCGCACTACAAGAAAGACATTGAGGTGGAGCATTTCCAGAGAAAGAAAACGAAGTTGGTGAAGCAACTTGGAGCACAGGTCTTAGAGGGAGCAGCTGAGGGAGCTGGAGTTGTTTAACCTGGAGAAAAGGAGACTGGGAAGGGACCTTATCACTTCCTAAAATAACCTGAAAGGAGGTTGTAGCAGGATGGGGGCTGGTCCCTTCTACAAACTAAAAAGTGACAAAACGAGAGGAAATAGCATCAAGTTGCACCAGGTGACATTGACGTTGGATATTAGGAAAGTTTTCTTCACTGAAAGCGTGGTCAGGCACTGGAACAGGCTCCCCAGGGAAGTGGTAGAATAACCATCCCCAGAAGTGTTCAAAAGCCGTGTTGATATGCACTTAGTGACATGGTTTAGCGGTGAACACAGCAGCGCTGAGTTAACAGCTGGACTTGATGATCTTAGAGGTCCTTTCCAGCCTAAATGATTCTATGATTCTATGATCATGAACAGTAATGTAGCTGCCAGAAATACTTTTTAAAGATGAGTAAATTCTGTTGACATGTTCCTACTCCATTTTGTTTAGATTTTTTTTTCTGCTACTTTTTTGTTTGTTTCCCTTTTGCTCTATATACAGTTTGAGTTTACTGGAACAATTACTTACAGACACAGCAAATGTTATGAGTATTATAAAGACTACAAGTGTTAATTTTGAATTTACAAATATAAACATTTTAACTTTTATACTCCTTCAGTCAGAGAACAATGGCATACTATGACTTCTAGGTGTAGCTGTGACTACTGAGTAGCACAAGGGGGGGGAAATGTTCAATTCTATCTTAGATATAAATAATTATTTGCAGAATTATTTAGGTGGAGTCTGAATTTCTTCCTCCTCAGTATGAAAAGATATATGTGTACCAAGAAATTCACTGACTTAAATAAGACTATACAGAGACAGGGAGCTGTGCTGACATTTACATCATATTCAAAACACAGTAAAAGAATAGAATTATTTTTATGGACTACAGAAGGCTTTGGATAAGACCTTAATTGTTTAATTATTTGGTGGATTTAGCAAACACTTGAGCATTTTTGTTAAAGAATGAGCTTAGGGAATTGGGATATTAACAAACAGAAAGAGGTAGAATTTTTTGGATAAGTTACCTGCTATGAACTGTTTGACAAAATTAGCAAAATCCCTGAATCTCTGTGGTTTCCCAAACTTAATCACCATCTGTCAGCTGTATATGTCTGGTTTTATTTTCAACCTTCAAAAGTTAAGACCACATTTTTAACACCACCTGCTGCCTACTATTGAATGTATTGTCACTTCTTCCAAATGATACATTGTATTCTGCAATTCAAATTTAAAGAGTTTCAAGAGCTCAAACCTCAATTTAGCATCTGCATTACACCATATGCAGGGCTGAAAAATCAAAGTCAAAAAACAGGTTCTGAAAAATTATCCACTGAACTCCTATAAAAATAGTAACTCACTGCAACTCTGATATCACTTGAACTGAATTTAATACTGTATGAAAGTAAGGGAAAATGTGGAAAAAGGCAATGGAAAATAAATATTAAACTTTTACATTCAGGAGAGAACTGTGGAATTTGTAAGTTTCAAGACAAAGATCAGCCCTTAAAATCCCAACCTACATATATTATTGAATGGAATTATTAAAATTCATAGGAAATATTATTAAAGTGATGGTATACATTATCAAGGACAAAATTAATCCATCATTATTTTAAAGCATCATTATTTTAAAGCAATGAGTTGACTGTGAACATGGCAACAGGATGTATTTTGATAATAGGTCAAAATCAATCTAGTTTTTCCTCATTGAAAGATACTAGGAAATCCAAGTCATGCAAATAATTTTCATTATAGTTCACTCAAAGTTCACAAAGATCCTTGTTTAGTAATGTAGATAAGACTCTACTTAGCTTCAATAAGAGTGGAAAAACTACATTTCTCTGATATCTATTATAGAAAAACAGGATGTGCTATCTGATCTGATGGCGTCAACAAAGCTGCAAGAAAATTCCAGAAAATAAACTGTTGGTTTAATTAGCTTTGAAATATTTCCATTCATTTCAACAGAAACTGCATGAGAAAATCTGTGAAGAGAATGAAGCAGATTAAGACAGCAGTCTATTCCTTTACTGAAGTAATTCACCAAACTGCAGATTGTGGTACAACACAAGGATCAGAAAGAGCACCAGTTCTTCAGTCTGTGAATCATAAACACAAAAGTCATTGGACCGAACAACATATCTGTGTGAACCCAGACTATAGTAAAAAGTCTAAAGTAATGCTACCTTTCACGGAGTTATGCTTCTTCTAAATCTTGTTGGGAAAATTATGAGAGAAAAGACAAAACAAATTCATAAAATTACAAGTCAGTACTCTCCTTGCAATGGATACAAAAACCATGTAAAAAATAATTTAGAAATTAAATTCCCAAGCTGCATATAAAGACATAATACTATTTTTCCTGTTTCTTTTTTTTTTTCCCCTGTGACCAATGGTAGAGACAAATAGTGATTTGCAGCAATACAATAGTCATCTACATTTTCATGAAATACGATGCTTTAAGACTATAACTGTTCTTTCTACAGCCACAATGGATGACTGCAAAACATTGTTAAATGCCCTCTTCAAAGCCATTTCTTTAAAGGAGGGGGACAATTACAACTATAATATATAAACACCCTATTCATGCTATGACAAATGAATTTATCTACAATACATTGCCGAAGAGTCTCTTCTATTGTCCTCTGAGTTTCTTATATGCCAGTGCTGTGTTCAGAGTTCAGCTTTATTTAACTGCTAAACTTTTAAAAACCAGGGTCAAGCCAGGTATTACCAGCTCCCTTCCTGCTATATTAGGTTCTGTGCCTTGCCACACCAACCCTGCCATAAGCATGGCATGGCAACTCCAATATTTTGAGATTTAAAACACCACCCTTCTTGAAAGTGTAAGGTGAATGTCAGTCAAAATCAATTATTCAGCCTTCCCCTCTTGCTTCTTGTTTTCTTCCTGCTGTAATTTCCACCTTTCCTAGACTTCATACCTCCAGCCCTAAAAGCTCGTGCATTTAGCATCAAACTGGGCAGTGTAACCGCCATGTTTCCCTCCCTGCTGGGGCAGTATGGGTACGTTCTCTTTTCCTCCACTGGGGAAGCAATCCTTTAAACACACCAAACAACCACCACTGAAGCAGTGAAATCAGACTGGCAGGAAGGTGCAAAAAGACTGTTCACAATTTAAGGTTCATATAAGTTATGAAGAACAAAATCTCATTTGGATTTATTCAGCAATTGTTAGCAAAACCCAAAAGTTAAATGGTGTCTTAGAGCTCAAGTAGAGTCAAGACCAGATGCATAGCTTTGGGAAACCACCATATTGCCTTTAATGCTGAACAGATAGAACATAAAGACATTGGTAGGTAGCATGACGAGCAGAAAAGTGTTTCTTCTGTTATTATCAATACCTACATTCTAAAAAGCAATGTTCATTATCAGTATCAAGACAAAGTGTGTCTGGTGCCATATTCACTGTTTCCACCAAGTGCACCAAATCTGTGCCCCAGCATGTAACACAAGTAGACCCACCAAGTCACATTTCTTCAGGACTGTATATGGAATTTTGTTAAATTATATGAAAAAAGACTGTCCATAAAGACAATTTATCTTAAGTCCTCTTTCCAAAGAACTTAAGTCTCTGTGTCTTCCAGGAGTAATATAACTTTTTTCTCCCTGAATCCAAAGGTGGACAGATAGTCTGCCAAAAGAATCTATAGGATTTTATTCTCACTAAGAGACCTTAGTGAGAATACCTTCAAAGAACCATCAAATCTTTTCAATAAGGGACACCACCTACCTCTTTTCTAGTGTATTTTTGTTCTTTCAAGGGTGTACTGTTGTCATGGTTTTGCTGGTACTTAGAAATTAAGCAGGAATTTTTCCCTTCACCCACTGCGTGGGCACTTAAGGGGCACAAAAGAAGCTGCCTTTTAACTCAGAATGTCGTCTTCTGGGAAACTGGGGTGAGGAACTCCTTACTTTTTTTTTTTTTCTCTCGTCTCCTGGGAAATGGAGAGGAGGAGTTCAGGCTTGCTGCTGAGGCTGGAACAAGGTCGGAGTGGGAGTTCTGTGGGGTTTTGTGCTCAGGCTGGTTGCCATCTTTGGATTCTGCTTGGATTTTTCATCAGAGAGGAACTGTTTCGAGAGTTCTTTTTTTTCTTTCCCCTTCCCCATTCCCGTTTGTTTCTTTCTTAGCAGTGGTTCTTGTGAACATCAAAGGGAGAAGGAAAACTATACCGCACAATTTGGCCAGCTGAAATAGTGAGTTTTTCCCACTGGAGAGGACTTTTTTTTGTTGTTTCTCTCCCTCCTCTCTCTCCCCTTTCCCAGTGTGTGTGTGGGGGGAGGAAAACACATTTTCGGTTTCTCCAACACACCCCGGAGGGTGTTACCCCCACGTGGCAAAGACCAGTGATTCCACAGCACCCCCTGCTGACCACCATAATGAACTGCAGGCGCTGCATTCCAACAGCTCCACCTGGTGACTGGCACAGGACAATACAAGCTCTACATCTCCAGTGATCCAATGGCACCCCCTGTTGACTGTGTTTAGAATTGCACTAAAGGGCGCAAACTGAACTGTTTACTTTTTTCCTTTGCTTGTTTATTGGTTTGTTTTGAAGGAGATTATTTGTGGGTATAGGAGTATTGTTTGGTTGTTTGACTTGTTTTCTTTCGTTGTTTCTGCCAATACACATATATGTTTTAATAAAGGGCTGTTATTTTTCCTTTTTCCACAATTTTTTTCCCCTCAATAGGAGCCTCTTAATTTAGGATTTACAATTGCTTAGAGGGAGGAGTTTGGGTCTTTCTCATAACTCATTCTCAGGAAAACACCTGTGTCCCATTTTAAACTGAGACAACTGTATTTTTCGACTGGCAGAAGCTGCTGTAGGTGATGA
The DNA here is from genome assembly GCA_036023395.1 of Myiotriccus ornatus. Lineage (NCBI taxonomy): Eukaryota > Metazoa > Chordata > Aves > Passeriformes > Tyrannidae > Myiotriccus > Myiotriccus ornatus. The sequence continues at coordinate 82,997,303 of JAYRBT010000082.1, read as the reverse complement.
GGAGCAGCCACTTTGCATATTTTACATTGACAGCCATCATCAGCAATAACATATACAATACCTTCCTCTTGGCATTTAAACAACACTTAGGAGTTTTCTGACAGCTGCTGTTGAACCTTATTTTTCTGTCATGTATGTAGTCACAGAGAAAAAAAGCCAGAGCATTAGTCAGGGTAATCTGTATGATTAGTTTTGTTTCTTTGTGCTCACAGATGTAGTAGGGAGTCAGAAGACTGACTTGTTTCCACTTAAGACCTTTTCTAAGAAAAGAAAATCCTGATAAGTGTACATAGAAATCCATACTAACACTGGTCAAAATAAATAATGGCATATTTTGGATCCTTCCTCTCTTCTCCATAAGCAATTCTGTATCTGTCCCTTTTAATGGCCACTGTATTTTCACGTTACACCTAAAACTGACTTTAGGATCTGGTAGAATGAATTCAGAAAGATTATTGAGAAAATTCAGCTTTAACTCAAATAATGTCTTTAATGGCCCTCCCTTATAACCCTTTGGGCCATTTACTGTTTCACCTCATTGACATTTATTTTCCTCATGTTCTTAAGTGTCGTCTTACTCATTCTGCACTTAATCAAAATCAAACAAACCCTCTCTGTGTGACAGGCAGAGCTATTTTATTTTCTTTAAAGCTCCCAGAATTTAGGATGACATAGTATATGCAGCTACAGGATCTGCATTAGGGTTTGTCAGTCACTGGGTTAAACTGAACACGAGTCCTAGAGAGATACCTGAGCGACACTGACATCAGAAAACAGTTACAGAAAAGCATGGCAAGAAAGGGAGCAATCTCTGCCTAAAACAAAAGAGAGAGATTGCAAACCAAGCGCAGATGAGGTGGATTAAGTGTCAGAGATGCTTGGATATAACAATTACTTGCCAGTTCTTTACAGGTGGTTCTCAACAGGAATATTGAAAGATCAGAAAATAAGTTGCAAAACAAAATGCAGTAGAATAATAAATAAAATTATAAAAACTCACAGAGAGTTCTGGGCCATTTTCTTCTAAATTTGTTTGCTTTTTCAATTTCTTTCCATCTCAGTGATAATTCTTAAATATGCCCATCAGTCTGGGTACTTTACTAGCACCTTTATGTCAGCTTAAGCTGGAAGTACCCTACAAGATGCTTCTTTGTGGTGGAGAAAAACCTCTGAAGAAAAGGAGAACTGAAAAAAAGGCAGCTTTGAAATGCAGCTAAACTACTGGACAACAGATAACTTCCTACCTCAGAGACTGCTTTTCATGTTATGAAAGTGTTATGTTTATTCAATTTATTAACAATGTTGTTAGAAAAAAATCTTACTTTATAGGTAATCTGCAGTTTAAATTAGTATTAGCCCTTTTCCTATTAGTTGATTGTAACCCCTTTGCCTATTGGCCCCGATAGTTAAAATCTATAGTTTTTCCCTTTTTGTGTATCCCCTTACCCATATTTATATGTGTTTTAGCTCAATTTCTCCATTTATAGACATTCCCTTGCATTTACCTCCCTTGATTCCTCCCAAATTCCACATATTCCATGCCCTACCACATAAAAGCTAGCCTATCCTTCAATAAACAGTCCATTTTGTCTTCACTCTGTGTGATTCCTGTGCAAAGTGGATTTCCATGGTCTAACATAAGGAGGTGCTACACCTCTCACCTCCGATAAGCTTATCCTTCAAATGTATTCATGTTATAACTTACAGTATTCTAGGAACTTATTTCATATATTTGTAGCATGTTTAGTAGAAACCTTAATAGATGACCATACATCAGTTTTTATTTCCAAGCTACTGTTTGTTTTTTGCGTTTTATTTTGAAGCTGTTAAGAAGGGCTACTTGGTTCAGTCTCAAGACAGCAAAATTATTACTTCACAAGATATACAAATCAAAATTTACATCTTGATCTAGATCTATTCCATTTAAAGGAATACAACGAAAAAAGTTCATCACTAGGAATACAATTAAGCATAAAGCACAAAGCAGCCCTTGAAGTGTAACAAATGATGGAGGCAAAAGGTATTTTCAAAAGCAGGTGACAATATTGCTCAGATTAAATTGAATTGATCTGCAAAATATTGTTGGTGTCTAACCAACTGCCAATACAAGATCACCAGTATTGTTAAGTGAATTCAGGTTAGCTGGATCTAGCCAGCTGATGGGAAGCCTGATCAGTGTCAAACATCAGTTACTGAGCTTGCAAATAATCTCTTAGAAATCCCATAAAAATTCTTCGAGTGTCTTCGAAAATGACTGTGAGCAATTAGTTTGAAAAAACATTCTATTAAATGAAAAAGAGAAGTCTGAAATCAGGTTCTTAAGAAGTAGAAAAATTATGTGTAATTTGCTAATGTAACATTTAAAAAAAAAAAATCTTTTTCTTCGAAAAGTGTATTTTTTGCCTTTTGTTTCTGTTTTATTTAAAATTATACTTTTTAAAGTAAATTACTTTGAAGTGGAAGAAAGCTCTTGAATAGTTGAAATAGGATATCTTAAAATGTTTTTCTGTCCCTAAGAAATCTACACCATATTTTGCAAAGTACTTTCATTTTTACCAACCTATATAGTCTACAATATGATTATACTTGATTTCTTTATACTATCTCTTAAGTGGTTTTAAGCAAGTCCATTTGATTATGCATTTTGCTATTACTGGTGTCCTGCAAACTTTGCGCTTAGCAGGTACAAAAGTAGTTTAAAAGAGATTTCTTGTTTTCTAGCCACAGAGTGCAGTCAGAAGAAACAGGTGCATAGTAAAATGGTTCAAAATGGAAACAGGGACAGATGGAGGACAATTCATGGTGCTAAGTCTGGGTTTTCAGAGACCTATACAGTTTCCTTAGAATGTTTGGCTAATCTTCCCAGAGGTTGAACCTTACCTAGATACATATGAATATGACATTTTTACCTGTATACACTGTACATTACTTAATTTGTAGCTCCAATATTTAGCCCAAGGAAATCTCCCAATAGATATTTACAGCAAAAACTGAAGCTGAAGCTTGTTTTTGGGAGCTGAATCCAGAGGGAGAGTAAATGGGAAAATATCTGCAGAAACATGTCAAAATAGGGACACGGAGAAAAACAATAAATATGAATACACATATGAAGTTACAAAGCATACTAGTGACCTGAAAGTTTGTGTTAGATTTGCTGTAAGTTCCATTTTTAAAAAGAAATTGTTGGACTTGTTAAAGTAACCATGCTTCCAAGATGGTGTTTGTGACCTTTTGTGTAACCCTTCTTCTCCCCAAAAT
>JAYRBT010000082.1:82973468-82993945 GCA_036023395.1 Myiotriccus ornatus | reverse complement strand
CCCACATGGTGGGGGGGAGGGGGAGAGCACGCTCCCCCCCGGAGCAAGAGGTAAAGGGAAAGCCTCTGGCCTGGGGTCCCCTCTCCCTATCCAACTTCAAGTTCGTCAAGAAATCACATAAGCAAACAATAAATCTGAGAGAGATATTTGATTGGAATTCGTCTTGGCCTAGCAGTTTTGTTATCCTGAAAAAAAACAAAAACAGAAAAGCAAAAAATTTTAGTGATATAAAAATATTATGTTCCTCAGGCATATATTTAAAAAGGAACAGGAATTCATCATACAGTTATTATGCTCTCTAAGAATAAGAATATCCACTTTCTCTTCTGTTGTTGGGCTCCTCAAATAGCCTGTATCCATTTCTAGAAGTAACAAATGACACTATATCCATATATTTGCCATTTCCTTGCAAATACTATGCTACTTTCCTGTCCTAACTTTAGGATCCACTTCAAGTTCTTGTGTGGGGAGCTTCAGTGTGTTAAAACAATCCAGTGCCCCATCTGAGCAAACACAATCTGGGCCACAGAAATACTAGTAGCTTCTTTTGACTGCATTTTAATTGTATTCAAAATTCTAATGTTTTCAGTGAAAGCATTTCTCCTCACTGTTGAAAGTCCCACTGCTCCTGGAATTTCAACTTCTCTATCAGCAAAAATCAAAACAACAAACCATTCTATGAGACTGCATGTGTTGTTTCATTATAGATTTCTAACATACCATTGAATGGAATGAATAATTGAAAAACACAATTATTACAGTGACAATAACTTTTTATATGACTTTTTAGAATTATCTAGATAGCTTTCATGACCAACAAAAACCTTAATATATTTAAATAATACTTTTTCTTGAAAAAGTACTTTATTATAAAAGTTAGTTTTTCAATTTTGAAACCAGTTACCATGATTTTGTTGAGATACTACCACAGAAACAACAGACTGTGAGCTCATTCACTGTTGATCAAGGCATAGCAACTCTATATTACTGTTTCAAAAACATGGAGAAGTATCTAATGGCCTGTCCTTGAAGAGGTTAAAATCTGAAGACAGAAGGAGGCTGCCTTAGAATTACATAGTGTTGGTGTTCCTTTGGAAATTTTGAAAGAAGATTTATGATACTCTTTAACCAAGTTTCTGTAAGATAACTGAGGAAACAATTCAAAATTATAAACGTTGACTGCAGGTTGTTTAGATTTATTCATTTTACTTGAAACAAAAGCAAAGAAGCTAGACTCTGCATTCTCAAAGGTACTTAAAGCTTTAACACTCCCGTGCTGCCTAATCCTTCTGTACTTGTATATGAAAATGTACCTTGGCTTGATTAATATTCTATTAATCCATGACAAAGTACCCATATCACTCACAGGCTTACTTTCTCTGCAAGTTCCTGAGATATGCCTCATTAACTGGATTACTTGTTTGATCTGATCACTGTCATACTGTTCTGTTGACAGCCAGGGTGCCTAATGCTGGACTGTGCAGTGAATAGTCCGTAATGTCTCTCTGAACTGTCTCCTCTGATGTATGGAAGGTTGCCCAAGGTCAAACAGTTTGTGATTAACTATGAAAGTAAATGTTGCTGTCATGCCTGAGTTATCATAAAACTAATTTGACTAACCTTTGATCTGCTTTTGACATAAAATAAACATGAGAAAGTCTATGCTGAATGGACCTCTTTTTTTTTTTTTTTCATGGGATAAAAATAAAGCATTTTCATCTCTGCTGACTTTTTTTTTCCCTTATAACTTCAGAAGGAATTTAGGGCTTCTTAGAGGTAGCATTCTGACAGCCTTGAGACAGCTGTTTTTTTCATAGAGAGCAGCTTTTCCAAATGGATTCATATTTTGCAACCTCTGGGGCTGCCTGGTCTTTTTTCATCTTAACACGAACTCAGTCAACTTTGAAGGTACTATGAGTTTTTTAATTTGGCTATAGGACAAGTGGATCAAGGCCCACAAAAAAAAGCCTTGTCTTTGTTTTTCTAGTCTGCCTATGAGTATCCTTTAAACTTTAATTGCTTAATGAGTTACTGATTTTTATATACATAGAGCTGTATTTTTAAGGTGAGTCTGACTCTAGAAAAGGGTTAGAAATAAGTTGTGGTCCTTTTATCTGAAATGGAGGAAAAAATTGAAAAAATTTCATTATTGAGACACTTCTTGTCTTCACCATCTAAATATCAGACAATAGCATTTGGGTGCAGTTCCAAATGTTGATATTCTAAGAGAAATTATGGTTTGTGTTCATTCTTACCCAGTTGATTCTGTCAGGTTGGAAATGTGTCTAGTCCTTTTTCAAAAATCATCCATAGTGGTGAAATCAAGTAACCAGTTCTACTGCTTCAGTATCTTTACCATAAGAAAGTGCTTTTTAATATTTAATCTGAATACTCCTCACAGAATTTAAGTCCGATAAAACTGGTCTTGACTACTGTGGAGATGGAGAACAGATTTCATCTTTCCTCTTTTCTGCAATTTCTGTGTCATATGCTTTAACACAGCTTTAAGTTATCTTTGGGGAAGAAAGGGGGGGATATAATTGATATTTATTACTTTATAATTCTGCTTAGTTTAGATGGAGTATTTTAGGCTACAAGTAAAATTAACTTATAGATATTTTATAAACAGTGTCATGTTGACTGAGAAAACTCATATCCAGGCTTAGAAGTAACAGCTTTAATTGACAGCATGCAAAAATCAGTCTCACTAACTCTGAGTGTATTTACTTAAAGCTGTTTGTCATTTAACATATTAAACAAAAAAAACCCCTACTGCTCTTATCCATAGTTCTCTTTTCCTTTAATTTCATAAAAAATAAAATTAATTATTTCCTTTACTGGTTGGGATAATACTGATAAACCTGATTTCCTGACTTAAGCTCTTCGAAGTGTTCAGAGATCATACTGTGTAAAACTTGTTATAAGAAAATTCAAGCTTTAATGTGGCATTGTGTAAGTATCACTGAGAACCTGACAATTATCTGCTTCTTCTATTCATTGCTATTGGACCAAAGTTTTAAGCAAATAAAGCACCTACTTTTCTCTACAAGAAAGGTCCAGTTTTTATTTCATACTTCAAAGCAATGGCTGAAAACCTTTAGCTGAACAAAATCTTTTCTGTAGTGAAGTGAAACCACAGTGAAACTGCGCTAATAGTATATAATGCACTATTAGTCAACAGCTTAAAAACAGCTCTCACTGCATAATGTAAAACATAAATTTTATATGGCAAAGTTATGACAGCATCTTAAAAAAAAACTGAATAAATATAGTCTTTTACATACTCAAAATAAAAATCAACTGAGTGATTCCAGGTAGCAAAAGCTGCTGTTTGAAACCAGGACCAGCAGGGCTCCTGGCTATATTGAGATCAACAGTAAAAGTCATGGTGTTTTGGCTAGGTCAAATTGTCTTGATGTGGTTAATTATTCTCATTCAAGGTGAGATCTGATGGATCAGGAAGGCATGAACTATGTGAAATACATATGCACAGAGACAGATGGTCAGTCACCAATTTGACTTTGATCCTAGAAAAGTGTTGTTGACAGCACAAGTGGATATTTTCTTCATTAATAACCATCTGGATACTGAGAAATTTTCTAATTTCTGCCACACATTATGTAGGTTAACCAACCCTGGAATAGATATAGACACTTTCCTCTGCCAGAAAGAAAATTGCCTTGTCCAGAAATCATAACCACAGAGATCAGAAATGAATGGAATTCCTTACAGTATCTCAGGGAACATTACTGATTGCATAAGTATAAAAAGGTTGATAAGCAAGACCATTAGATATTATTATTAATAGACTGTAAATTAAAATACTGAGTAATTTTTTTGTATTGAAAAAGACTGAATCCAGCAGAGTAAAACTGTTTGTTTCAGTGTATGCATAAAGAAAAAATATACCGTAAATCTTCTCCAATTTCAGTATATGAGGTAAGATTTGTCCATATTGTTGCAGCATTAAAAAAAAGTGGTAATAGATGTAGGATGATTTAACAGATGGTTTTAGAGAAAAGGCATGGAAAGTAAACTTTTCAGAGTAAAGTACATCATTGTCTGTGAAACTGATAAAACATCCTTAACAAAAAAACTTTATGAAGGAATATTTATAATCAATTATAAAAAAATCCTAAATGTGACTAAGATACCTTGTATCTCTACCATTACAACAGCTATGTGTTACATATCAGGTATTAGACAGATGATAAATGTAAGAAAACAAAAGAAAATTATGAATTCTGCCTCTTGTCAAATCAATATTTCCAGCCTAGCAAATCCACTGTGAAGGTTTACTTCATTCCCAATTAGATCTGGATCTAATAGGAGCCTCCATCTCACTTTAAATCAGATAATGTTGTTATTATTTGTAAAAAATATCAAGGAGTTACTTTTTTTAACCCAGAATGGTGGTTCTAAAAAAAAAAAAATGTTGAAAATCAATTTTCACAAAGTGGATAGTTTAGTGCAAACATTTGTAACACATTTTTCTAATCTTACAATGGCAAGTAATTGGGTTTCCTATGCATAAACAAAAACTGGTCTGAATACTTATAACATTGTAACATGTTGTTATATATAAGAGAAGAAATCCTTTGCTTCTGCTTGAACAAGTCACTATATATTAGAGAGAAATTTAATAGAAATCTGGGTACTTGTATTTTTTCTACTCCCAAGTCTCTTAGGCTGAAGAAGAGCCCCTTCTTCCATCACTGATGTGCTCACCTTTACATGGTAATTGCATCTGTGAAAGCTTGAATTTATTTTTTGGGAGGACAGAGGCCATTGCATCTAGGGTTTGCATATTCAGTATATGAATGTGTGGTGCTTTCTTTTGAAGCTTTGCAATGCTAAATAGATCATCACGGATAATGGGCTAGCAACATTCTGGAAAGAATATTGTTGCCCTCATTCGTCTGCATCCTGTCAAGGCTATTCAGGCATGTTCAAGATCATCTGCAAAGGAGAGTAAGTTGAGTGTGATATAACTAATAAAATTTTTGAATAGATAAGTACCATGTAATATCAAATAAAAAGAAATTTTCTTAAACTTCTCTTTTTCTTGAATAAGAATTAAACATAGCGCTAAATATAAATATTGGCAAACTGTCAACCCAAGTGTAACCAACCTAAATTTCCACCCAAAAGCTGAAGCAAAATGCCGAAGATCCCTGATCCAGAACAGAAGCAAAGACTGTGAAGCAGAGGATGATTGGTCATTACAGAATTATGTTCTATTTATGAACAGAAAGGTCTTTTCAGTCTCAAGGCTCTCTCTATATCTTAGTTTGTAATCACCATAAAGGCTAGTAGTGTGAAGAAACTAACATTTTAGTAACTATGGAGACATAAATGAACAGTACCCTTTTGGATGCTATGCTATGAGGATTCTAGGAGATATTGTGCAGTGGAGCACTACTTTCTTTAGGCAACATTGTTTGCAAACAAAATATGGTATTTTTGTGCCAGAATCAGATTATACTAGAAATTTTCAGGATTCATTCTTCTAAAATTTCCAGCCTAGTTAATTATGTCAAGGTGTTTAAAAAGGTGAGTAACCCATCTTGCCTCAAGGGATGTGGCTCAACTAAACTACTGTCTGCATTTCTAAAAATAACATCTTGCTGGAAGCACCCTCAGAAGATAACACTTACTACTGTAACAAAAACAATTAAGGGTAAATTTAAAAGAGATTTTTTTTGTGTGCTTTCTGCTTTGTAGTTGAAGGAAGCTTAATAAATACAGCACTTCTTAATTCTTGTTTATTGCTTTTCAGGAAAGAAAGGGCTTTTATTATATATGTTCAAAACACAACATACCACCGAACTTTACAGAACACTCACTTTATAAAGCTTACTTAGATGACTAAAATTAATTCCTCTATTCCTAGATGAATACTTAATATTCTGAATACTACTGGAGGATTAATTTCTGTTCCCTTTTTATGTTTTCCCTTTAAGATTTGTACAACTTTCATCATTAAAATCTGAATAATAGAATAAATTTAATTTTTTCATCTAAATATGTGCATTTAAAATGCACACCTTTTTCATCTTTCTAACTTGCAGTTCACTTATTAAATAAATTTCAATTCAATATCACTGACACTTCTAGGTGCCTGTGCATGCAGACAGTATGGAGCACTGGTTATAAAGCATGTTGCCTCACTGTTGTCTCCTATTTTCTCACAGTAACCTCTTCTTTAATTTTGCTTTTTTCTTAATTTTTAGAAGTTGTGGGCATCTGAGGGGTTGCTTATATTCTGAAGTGCAGTCACTGACACTGCCTTTTTATTTTGTAGACTTATCTTTGCTGAATCTCTCTTCCACACTGAAAGAGAGCCATGTACATCCTGTGTTTTCATTTAATGGAAATTCTCACTTAGTTTAGGCTATGACATTTTGCAGTATAATGTTCCTGAGTCTAAAATAATTCCTCTAAAGTATCTGACTCTCTAAGACAATTTTTTAGCATCTTTTTGCTACTTTTTGGCAACTTTTTAGTTGGCTGAAATTTTTTCCTGCAGTTTCTTCCAGTTTTGAAAATATTTTAAAAAGTTTATTCTTCAAAGGTTACAAAGAAATCTCTATGTCCAATTTTCTTATGATTTCTCAAAACAGAAAAAACCTCCATTTTCATAAAATTTAGAAGATTTCCAAGCCACTGAGAAATTAATTAAGACAATACCTGTTTTTAATGCTATAGTCTCATCATAGTCATACACTTCTGCTTAAATCAAAGGCTATTTTTATATTTCAGATGTCACTTTTTAGATGGCAGTGATTCAAGATAGACGTTAAGGGATAGCTGCTTTCCAGATATGGAATAGTGCAAAACACAAAAACTACAGCTCCATCCTGGATGATTGCTCACACCCAATAAAATAGATGGTACTTTACAAATTAAAATAAAATTAGTACCTTCTCATAGCTGGGAAGACCTCTTCCAAGGCACCCAATTATTGAAGGAAGAGTATAATTTCAAATTCTAGATGGAAATGGACTACTCTCGTGAAGGCTCAGTCATCTGCTTTTTGAAGATCCATATATATCATTTTGCCAGTTCTTAGTGGCTGCTTTGGCAAAGGGAGTCTCTGATGTTCTGCTATCCATTTAATTTCAAAGAACCTAATTCTCCTATATTCCTCTTATACATACATGCACAGTTTTATACACATGCAGAAGGAGTTTTGGTGCTTCTAGTAGGCCAACAGGTACCACTAACTGAGATGTTGCTCTAGCTTTTTTATGCATTTTTGTAAACTGGCTGAATCCATATAAGAATATTATGTTTAACAAATTCACACAGAGGATCCAGGATGGATTTATGCCAAATTGAGCCTAGTTCTGAGATGTAACAATTCTGAGTAGATACACTCACCCCTACAGCTGTCAGCCCAGAACTATTGCCCTCTCTGGGATGCCAAGCTCTGAACAAGTGTGCTCTCCTCTCTCAGTTTATGCAAGTTAGTTATTGTGCACAGGCCTTAATCTTAACTTTTAGTAAAAGTCTTTTTCATTTTCTAAAGCACAAGATTTTCCTTTAAAGTAATTCTTTAGTTTTTTAACCTCTTTCTACCAACTTCCTTGTACATCAGGCATTTTATCCTGGAAAATAAATTAAAATAGAAGCTGCAAGTGAAACTGTTGGACCAAAGATCATAAAAAGTCAAGGAATATCTAATCAGACCATTACTCGCACACATTTCCAGTAGCTACTCCAAAATTACATCCTCCACCTAGTCTCTTGGAAACTCTTCATTGCTTTCTGCCCAAATGCCAGCAAAATAATCTATTCAAAGCATTTTGGATTACACTGAAACCAAGGGTGCTGGAGAAATAAGATCTGAAAAGCTTAATAAGTCATGTAATCTATGCAACTGTTTTGAATTTTGAAAGCATCACATATCAATTTTATATTTTCTCTTTGAGTATACTTCTAATAGTAATGCCCTTGGAAAGATGCAGAATAGCCAAGAATGTATTGTCTCTTCTTTCTTTGGATTTAACCTTTATCTTACCATTTCATTGGGAGTAGATTATTAAGTAAGGTATTGAACATTTCAAGTTCTTTAATTATGACTTTCTTCAGCGAAACAGAGACATCATTAAAACACGTGTTTTCAAAATATTGAAATTTTTTCAGCAAAGCAATATTTGCCATGCAAGGTCATGAAGTGTCATTCTATTATTTATTTATTATAACATACCCCAGCTAGCAGCTAAGTACCATGGAGCTGCTCACTCACTCCCCTTTCCCTCCATCCCTAATTGGATGAGAAGAATCAGAAAAAGGTTATCTCTTGTATTAAGGACAGCTTAAGAATTGAAAAGAAGAAAGAAGAAAAAGAAGAAGAAGAAGAAGAAGAAGGAAAAGAAGGAGAAGGAGAAGAAGAAGAAGAAGAAGAAGAAGGAGAAGAAGGAGAAGGAGAAGAAGAAGGAGAAGAAGAAGAAGAAGAAGAAAGAAGAAAAAGAAGAACAAAGGAGAAGAAGAAGGAAGAAGAGGAAACAAATTATAATAATGATGAAAAGGGAGATAACAAAAAGAGAGAGGAATAAAACCCAAGGAAAAAAAACAAACAGTGCGCAATACAATTGCTCACCAGTCACTGACAAATGCTCATCCCATCCCTGAGCAGTGATCAGCCAACTCCCTTCAATTTATATACTGAGTATATTGGTCTGTGGTATGGAATATCCCTTTGGCTAGTTTGGGTCAGCCATCGCAAATACTTTCAGCATCACACACCCACTTGACTCAGCAAATTGGGATGGTCAGAAAATATCCACTTCACTTTTAACAAATTGTGATTGGAAAATTTTTAATTACATATTAAAATCGCATCATGCTTCACTGAATAAGTACAGTGATCACTGCATCCACTAATCTTTCTTATACCTTATGTAATGCTGTAGTTTATTTCTTTTCTTGTTCTTCTCTCACTTTTTGAAAGGATCGTTAACCAGTGCATGTTTCCATGTGCACTGGCTATGCACTGACTATTCCCTTCAGTATCGGTTTATTCCACTTTAAATGTAGGTTGTGTAGTTAGGAGTCCACATTGTACATATTGCTTTCCATGGGGTACATTACCAGGACAGTCACAATGGTACAGTTCTTATTTTAATTTGTGCAACCTTCGATATTTACAGCAAAATGGACCCAATTTTCATAACTTCTAGACATGCAACATTGACTTTGCAAATGATCTCTGAACTAGAATTCCCATACTGACAGCTACTTCCCCCAACAGCCTTTTTCAATGTTCTGGTCTAAAAATTGCACCTCATCTCCAGCACACATTTTTTTTTCTGTTTGTTACTTTTAGTGCAAAGGAAACCAAACATGCAGCATACTTGACAGCAGACAAGTGCCTAAGTGCCAATCTGTAAACAATCTGGATTTAATGTTTGTTCACATAATCGTAATCTGTCTCCCAGTGGGCATAACTTTAATTTTCTTTAATAATTAATGAAGAAGCTGACTTAAGAAAAATAAAATAAAACTTACAAGGATCATTTAACTGAGTCAGTTCCTAGATCTACATGCCAAGAATTATAACTTGTCAGTTTCTAATAAGTAGAGTCTTTTTGCATAAATAAAATCTAAGAGTACCTTCTATTTTTCAGTTTAAAATAGAAGACAATTTACAGTGTAGAAGTGTATCTACCTAGATTTGGTTATCTTCCTGCAGGTGCACGTTCACTAAGTACTGTTTAATGTCTGCAGTAAACGAGACAGAGGAATGACAGATTTTTTTGTCTCATTTCTTATATAACTATAATTCATCTCCAAGTTCTATTTAATATATATGCTGAAAGAAACAGAAATCTTATAAAATGAAAGTTTGCTAATACGTAATTAAAATTGTATCATAAAGCATTCATATGTGAGGGGCAACATAACCAGGCTAATTCAGCCTTGATTTTATTTTTAATCACATTTCCTCATTTTATGCATTTGATTTGTCAGAGTTAACACTTCTTCATGTAGCTTTTCTTTGTACAGCGCCCTCGGTGGAGATGTTTTTCTTTGAAGGAATATGGAGAAAACATCTGCCAACACTGTGACTAGTAATGATTCAACAGGGCTGTGTAACAACCAACCTGATGTGCCTCAGCACAGTACTACCATTAACAGTGACAGGTTTTATCCTTGGTATGTGCCAACAGCAGGTAATGCATGCCTTTCTGCTATCAGCTTCAGGGGTGGTTTGATAACAGCAGAAAGGCAGGCAATGGCAATGACCGGAGTGACCCAAGGGCCCTGGCTGAGGACACGCTGACTGAAGGCACAGTGTCTAATTAGAGAGCAAAGTTGCTTAGGTCTTTCGAGTCTGTAGGGAATATTTACAAAATAAGATTTCAAAGTCTTAAAACTTAACTGAGTTGGGGCAAATGTCGATGCCAGTTGAAGGCATTTCATTAACTTGACTGTTCTGCTCCTTCTTCGACATATTTCTAATCCCTGTTTCACAGGATGGGAGGTTGTCAAGAGACTTAGGGTCTTAAAAACTTTAGATTTCTCTTTCATAGTGGCAAGACAATACTTTTCTCTAACCTTCTTGAAACAGTGAAACAGTGTACTTTGAAAACTATTCAACTTAAAACAGATACGTAGCCAGAAAAAGTATGAATATTTAAAACCTAACAAAGTACTGAAAATAGGATCTTATAATTGGAAATGTCAGCTAATTTTCTACATTTTCTCACTTTGATGTTCCCCCCATAACATTTTTCATTACAGGATGCCTTCTGAATTGCTCAAAAAATACTGTACTTGTAAATACGTAAATGCACATTCAGCTGGGAAAGTCCTATGGTTAGTAACCGAGACAAGAAAATAATTTTTACATTACTTCAATGATAGTATTCCACATTTCTTTAGGACTTCATACAGAAAGCCTCAGAGAGTTATAGAGTTCTAATAATTACAATCGAGAAGCAGATGGAATGCATGCTTGCAAACAGAAAGCCATATTACATATAGCAGCAGCTCACAGCCTGGGGTATTAACATTGCCACTAATCCCACTATGACTGTCAGTCAAAGTATTGACCTGGAAAATGTACCCTACCTATTTATCTAAATAATGGCAGAGTCTCTCTAATTTTCTCAAACCAGCAGCCTGTCCACAGAGCTTTACACTGAAATAGTATTTAGTTATAGTAGCCCTAGAGGAAATACTAAGAATCTTTTCAAAACAAAGTGTGGCTAAAATTCTCTTTATAATCTTTCAACTGTAGAAGAAATATTCTCATTTTCTTGCCTTTAAATTTGCTTTGTAGATGACCTGAATGATTCATATACAATTTGGCTGAAAAATATTGAGAGGACAACCTCTTCATTTGTCTCTGAGCAACTAAAATATGCTTTGTACAAAAACCAGAAAAAAGTAAGTTTACCCATGAAAAAACCAGTGCAAACCAGGAGGCCCTGAGCCTGCTTCCACAAAATTAGATTTATATGAGAAAAATACTGTCTTAACACATTGAATACACATACTCATCAGCATCATACAGAGCCTAGTCTTTCCTATGCTTTTCCCTCCCACTGCACAACCTATTTCAAGATCCAGGACAGACTTCTCAAGATTTAGAAGCAAATCCATCTTAATGTCAAATCATCCTTAGCCTCACAAAATTTTCCAAAATATGAAATGTTTTTTAAAAGGTGGGAAAATCAAACAAGTGCACAGGAAGTCTGTGTACAGTGATAGATGGTGTGTATTGTGAACCTGCAGGATAAATGATGCTTATACAGATGTACTTAAACTATGTGGCATGTTATGTCTTCATAAAACAAGCCTTTCTTTTCTTCTATGTTTCTAGATATATTAGGAGGAGGAAAAACACCCAACTTGTAATAATAATAGCTGCAGGAAAATTAAATTGGTAGCACCGTGAACACATTAAGCTTGAAGTGCCCCCAATGTTTTTGACAATTTGGGAAGAAAAACAATCCAGACAGAATAAAACATATCCACAATACATGGATACTCAAATAAAGTAAAGCACTGTTAAAAACAATTGAGTTCTCTAAGATTATTGAGTTTAAAAAAAAACAAGCAAACAACAACAAAGCCAAAAAAATAAAATCCAAGTGAAAAGAATCACAATAATAGTAAACTTTACAATGTGCCCATTGAAAAAGACCCTGTTTCAAAGCCAACCATACAAACTACCTGAACAGCCTCTTAGGGGTGGAAATAAAATTAAAAGTAACTGACAACCAATTTTGTTTGTATTACCCAAGCTACAAGGCAATTTAATAGTCAAAAACTACCCTAGAAACATAATTAATTAATATATATATGCATTTATTTGTAACATGTAACTTAATTCGAAAAAACACACCAATAAAGATAAGAAGCTAGCTTTTGAAAGCCAGCTGCAGATATACTACATAAAACAATGCTTGTGTCCCTCAAGACTAGGTCACTCAACATTCATGAATTTTACTTAATAAAACTCTGTTTTGATTGTAATTCTGGAACTTCTGCTTCTAACTAGTTCCCTGCCAGTTTTCACATATTCTATAGCTGCTTTCTCACAGGTGCTGGCCTTTTTCTTTCCTTTCTCATCCTCTTTCACAAGCCTTCCAGCTCCTGAGGTGAGCCTCTCCCATTATTCTGCCAATGCATGTACAGGAGTTTGCCCCAGCCCTTGGTAAATGAGCTGCGACATATTGAGTTCTGCTGGCAGCCACTGCTCCTGGTGAAGATCACGCATCTGGGAGGGATGTCCTTATGATTTTATCCACTGTATGCTGAGCTCTGAACAGAAATGCTCCTCACACATTTCAGTTATCAAGTCCTCCTGAGGATGAAGTAGATGCCAAGTAGGGTGGCCTACCCTGGAAAATTTAGGAAAGGAATAAATGAAGGCCAGGATAAAATACAGACACTGAGAAAAAGGTGCAGAATAAGTGCTAGTAATGATGGATAAATATGCATGGGGGCAGTAGTCAGTTGAATGACAGTCTAGAAATTAGCAGGTAGGCTAGGAAATGTGGTTTTGTGGGTTTTTTTATCTTATTGTGGTTGTGTTTTACCCAGCTAAGGCTGTGTGTACCAAGCAAACATGGCACTCCAAATTGAATAGAAAGCTTTTTCTGAGTGTTATCGAAAAAGCAAAGGCAGCAAACATGGTCTACAAATTACATTAGATGGTACAGCAGTGCTTACGAAACACAATAAATATATTTTATAGAACTGTCACAACTTATCTGTTCCAAAACACTATTACAAAGTAAAGCAGAAACATCACCTAGAATGTATAAGATGTGATTTAACATTTTACACCAGTATCCTACATAAGTAAATTCTGAAAAGACTTCTTTTTTTTTTTCCCCATAAAATACAGTTTTCCCTATTCCAGCTTATCTCCTTTGTATTTCAATGGGGGGAAAAAAACCCAATGTTAAACAATAAATGCTCTCTAATCTCTTCTGATTTCTGCACATACAAAAACTCATCTCATATTTTGGTTCTCTAAATGCAATGATGTTGGAGAAACTTTTTTTTTTTTTTTGGTAAAAGTCTGACAGTGATTTCTCTGGGCATTTGGCATTTTTCATGGGGCATGACTCAATATTTGGTAGATTACCAGACCTAGGCTCTGCCAGGATATGAAAAGAAGTCACATAGTTGATAATCATTGGGTTTAAGGTCATCAATAAATGACGGTCACTATTGTAAATAAGTACCATCTTAAAAGAGTTGAGGAAACCAATTTCTCTCTGTTCAGTTAGGAACTGGGCTAAGTAAATCAGGAACTTAAGGTTCATAGGAATTTGGTAGAGTTCAATTCAGTTCATGTACCTGAAAATTAGCAAATTCATTCCCATTGTAATTTCTCCTGCTCCACCATAAATGTCACCTGTTTTCCACCTGGGCTTCTTATGTGTGTCATTGAAGTTATTAGACACGCAAACCCTGTGTCTTCACAAAAATTTTCCAATTAGATTTTTTCCTATTTAAATAAAATAGATATTGGGTGTCTATCCACTGTTACATGAATAAATGTGATCTGTCCTGATCATAAAACCACTTTAGTAAATCACTGCAGATCCCACCAGTGGGCTCAGCTGTAACACAGTTGCTTTACACGCAGGTATCTTGTAGTCCTCTACACAATAAGATTTCCAAATTACAAGAGAGAATATCAATTAAACAGGAGTGCAAAATTGAGGGAGTATACTCAATTTGATCATCTTAGTAAGTTTGAACTGCATGTCAGCCAGGACAGATATCTGAAGCAGCCTACTTTGTTTACTCCTCCGTTCTGTCCCAATACTACCAAAAGTAATTTTAAACATTTTTCCAAAAAATTAATTTTGGTATTATAATACCAGTTGGGCTTAATATTTATACGCCTCACTTTGCATCAGCTGGCAGTTCAGTGCTGTGCTTGTTGCATCAAATGTTGCTGCTGTTGGCACCCTTATAGTGGAACAACCGTATCAGTTGCAACAGATATGCCAGGAGTGTTATTGCCATGTGGTGGGCGCGTGCAGGGTGCCTGATGGGTACGTGATTGTCACATTCTGGGCCTATGATTGCCACTTGTAGGGCACACAATTGGTGTGGGTTTGGCCCATGGGGAGCACGTAATAGAGGCATGATGGGCACCAGAGAGGAACATGACAAGTACGTGACTGTTGAGTTATTCCACGTAGAAATGTGATTGACACGTGTAGGGCATTTGATGGATGTGTGTCAGGTGCACGACAGGTAGAGCTTGTGCTGTGACCTGTGCCTGCTCTCTAGCCACACCTGCTTCTTGCTCTGCTGCTCCTCAAGCTGATCTGACGATTTTCTAACAATTCCTTGTTATTTCATCTCCCACTTGGAGGTTGTGCCGTTCTGCAAAAGGGAGATGCTTGAATATGCATTATTTTGTCTCTAAATCATGGGAGAGATCTGCCTCAGTCTTAGCCACCATAACCACAGCCTGCACCACAATCTGTGACTGCTTTATAGCTGACCGCAGATTTCTAAGCCAGTCCCTTTTGTCAGGCTATGATTCTGTAACTTTGCTTTGGAAGCTGCTGCCCCAGGATGACCTCTCTCCTGGCACACTTAGGCAAAGCTATTTATTTCCCAATTTTATAGATCATTTCAGAAGAAAACTATTTGGAGGAGAAATCCAGGCAGGATGGCATACAAAAAGCTGGTGCAAACAGTCTCTGGGGGAGAGGAGTGGTGCCCCAGTGATCACCTGCAGCAACCACAAGGCAGAAGAGTGGGTGGTGTGGCAGTTCTCTGCTGTGTTTTTACAGCCTGTTTATATATACATAAATAAAAAGAGAGGATGTGTGCCTATTTTATTTCATTATAAGTTTGAAATTTTTCTATATCTTATAATTATTGGAGTATATTTTTATATATTTTATTTCATTATAATTATTTTATATTTTATTTCAGTAAACCTGCTGAAAGAGTGTTGGAAAGGCAGCATTCCTACAATCCTCTGCCCTGCTTGGGCAGAGAAGCCTATGGGGTGGAAATTTTTTGCACTGAAAAGGTGGTCAGGCACTGGAACAGTCTGCCAAGGGAAATGGTGGAATCACTATCACTGAAGGTATTTAAAAGATGTGGCACTTAGGGACATGTTTTAGAGGTGGACTTGGCAATGCTGGGTTAGTGGTAGATGATGGTAGAGGTCTTTTCCAACCTAAATAATTCTGTGACTTTGAAGCACAGGCACTATCTTCCGATGTCTTTGCAGTGTCCTGCATAACCAACCCCTGGTATCAAATGGAACCTCTCAGTGACTCACTGTAACAAACTGCAGAATGCAAAAAGGCAGAGAGTGTCCCAGTGTTGGACTAAACACACAGCAGAAAGGTTTCAGAAATTGTTTGTGCATACACCAGTGGCTTTGGCAATCTATTTCTAGGGTAAGTTACTACTGACTGTTTGTCTGTTTAGAAATGAACAGTTGGACAAATGATGGTTATAAAATGAAGACTCTTAAATTGCTGACCTTAGGAAGCCCAAAGAGTAGATAGCTTTAGTAACTATCAAGACTGAAGACACCTTAGAATAGATTCAAATCATATTTGCCATCATGAAGGTTATCCATCAGGAAGTGAAATAAAAAATCTTTTTTTTTCCTCCTAAAATTCAATACATACAGAGAATTTGCCATTATATTTAGGAAAATAAAAAAGTAAATTATGACACCATTAATATTTTTGATATAATTAATCTTTATTTTGAGAGACAATCTATGGATTTTCTATCACAGGACTGCAAAGCTGCCAAAAAATCCCTGTACTGAATTGGAACCAGACCTCTAAGTTTGAAGCTTTATGTGAATGTAAAATAGACATGGACTTGTTGCATGTTTATCATAGTTCAAGAGAAACCACAACTGAGATCAAATTTAGAATATATATGAGATTATACATAATAAGCTGGCAGCAAAGTAAGACCCAAACAGAGAGCTGAGAGATTGTACATTTAAATTCATATGGAGATGAAAAACTGTGTAGCAATAAACAGTTAAAATGGCAGGAAAATGAGAAATTGTACTATTCAATTTTAAAACAAAATGTTCCACTTCTTATTAAGGACCATGATAACCTTCTGGTTTTGCACTTCAGTGAGGAAGAAAGACAGGGAGAAACATAAAAAGGAACTATCATTTACCTCAGTCTCTCTCCAGTGTATGTACCAAGCACCTGTGTATCCACAACTAATTTTCAACCTCCATGACTACTGGTGGCCTGAAAATTTTTCTTGTCACGACAAGCCTCAGATTAACATTAACCCAAGTTAAGCTTGTCTAATTTAATGTTGTGGTTTTTTCCTGGTATACATTCTGACAAAGCTTTATACAAACTGAGAATCTACTGAACTAGTATCATGTAAAACCTTGAGACTTAGCAGTCTATCCAAGGATTTTCTAATTATGCATCCTGAAGGATGTCTTTTACAACAAACCTGAAGTCAATAATGAGGCATTTTTGTGTGTTTAAGTGTCCTATTGCTGAATTCCAGATTTATTGCATACAGAAAAGTCAAGTGTTGAGGGAATCAAACACGAGAAATTTTTAATATCACAATCACTTCTTATGACAGACTTAGTCCTCAAGAAAAAACTGTAGTGATCACATCCTTCTCCTTAGTGGGAAAAAACCTGAGTGGGGAAAACAAAAGGTATTACAAGCTAGTGTAAAAATAGTGAGAAAAATTTGTAGTGAACACACAGAGGCATGGGTCTAAGTGCTCTGCTATATGAGCAGGCCTAGTCATTCATAGGGGAAGCATTTGAAATATATCCAAATAATTTTGGCAGAAGCCAGCCTCTGACAAAGGATCACTACAATGCCATATGACAATTTCTGTATCTATAACATAAAGAGGAACCATGGGTGGTTTAGAAGAAATTATTTTGTCTTGAAGACCTAAGTGAGAGGAAAATAAACTTATGAATTGCCAATGACTAAGTCCAATTTTTCAAAGGAGTAGTTGTTTCTATTTTAAAGGTTGTCACTAACTTCATGGCCAAATATAAAGTCTCCGAGCATTTAAAACAGATAGTACATCTGAAAGTTAGATAATAAATTGTTGTGTCTTCTGATCAGCCTTCCACCATCTCAAAAAAGAGGTAGCAAGAAGATGGCATAACAAAAAATACTCCCTTCTCAATGGTACATACATAAACATTCAAGCTTTCCTACTCATTTATCCAGAGCTTCTGGATATCAGTTGCTGTGCTTTTTCCTTGCCTTCTGTGGTCAACAATCAATAGTGAACCACTTCATCATGGGTTAAACCCTGATATGTGAAACATTTTCTTCCCTTAAGTCCTTATATACTCTAAAGGAGCTATTCCACAGAAAGGATATATACTTGCTTGTAAGTCAATCAGTACACCCTTACTGTGGTTCTTTCTCAAAGGAATTTGGTTACTCCATTAACTACCTAACACACAGGTACTTCAACTTTTCTAAGCAATGTTTACAACATGGTCATTGTTGTCATCTGGAAGGAATTGAGAGAGGCACCTGAAGTTACTTGTAATTAGGCCAGCCCTTTTTGAGAGGAGTAACAGGTCCATTAGTAATTGGAATAAAACTGTTCCTGAGGAGCCAGAGTTGAGAGGACAGGGACATATCCTTAAAAATTGTAAAAGTAAATTAAAATCAGTCTCCTGGATAACTCCAGATTACTCAAAACATGGAAACTATTGCTATTGACTTTGACGTGCATGGAGTTTGTGCATTTTGTTTTGGTATATAAAATTTAGTCAGCTCACAGAAGGTGACAAAATGCCAGAGTCATTATCTTCAGGTGGCTGGGGCACACTTTATCAGTTGCTTTCGCAGACCTCTGCAGGGCTCTGACAACTCCGTCTTTGTGAAAACTGAAGCTGTGATACTCTTCTTAGAAACAAAAGGCTCTGCAGAACTCCAAATGAAAGATGGAGAATGACTATGATTTTTTCTTATTTTCTCTTACCAGTATTATGTAAAGACTGAGGGCTATTTTTCCCCCTTAACAATAATCTTTGATATTACAGAAATCACTAATTACACTTTCAATGTTATTATAACTTCAACATCATCTGCTGTAAGAACTAAACAACATATTATTGATTATTTTTAAGTGTTAAATGAACTCAGGGTTTTTTTATGCAGCCCTAAAGATTTATCTGTATAAACTTCCAAGGGATGTGTAACTCAGTCTCTCTGGGTCTATGATAATTTAGCATCAGCTGTTTTCTTATAATGCTCTAGAGTGCCAGCCTATGTACCTAACAATATATTTGTAGTTTCATGTACTTCAGATTAAGAAAATTGCCAGGTTTATTTCAGTCACATATGAAGACAAAAAATATCTATAAGCACTTTTGAATCAGTGAAAGTTATCACAGTTCTTCCAATTAAAAAAAGTCAGTTTCTTTCTGCTTCAAAAATCTGAAGAAAAACAGGCTGTATTTCACATGAACTGGCATTAACCAAATAGACAAGCATCCATGTACACAGCAAGATGAGTATTTTTGTCGGAAAACAAAAGCTATTACCACGAATAACTGCGAATCCTAGATCCCTTTTACTTTCTGCTTACAGTCCAGAAAGAATATTTATTAAACAGCCATTTAATGCAACTTTTCATGAGACCACTAGGCAAGAATCAATATGCCAGCACGAGCCCAATGCCTTTATACAAAGCTAGCAGGACTGCCCATAGTGAAATAGTTCTCCACAGCAGGGAAGAGATCCGAGCTGGGGCCTGGCTGCTGTCGGAGGATATGGCTACCTCAGCCATCTGCAGGATAGCAGGGGCTCTGTGAGAGGCTGCCACGTTACATCAGGAAAGTCTCAGATCTGGAAATCTCTAGTTTTCACTACCACTGCTTTTTGGTGTCTGGACCCTATGCCAAAGTAGGCATGTCTGCTTCCTGCAGCTGTTGTTCTCTATCTGAGCATATTGTAATTTTCAAACTGTACAAAATAGTGCAGGGACAGCTATTTTACTAATTCACTTTAAGCAGGGTAAGATTTGCAGGTAAAATAGCTGAAGCACATTCTTACTCAGAGATTTAGTTTAAAAAAAAAATAAAAATAAAAAATTAATGGTTTCTTTATTTGTTGACATTGAAAGAAAATAATTTCATCATTTTAATTAAAAAAAGTAAAAGAATCTTAATCACAAAGAAAATTTCTTCTCAAACTTGTAGAAAATCACAATACTGAAAATCACTCTGTAATGTTAGTCCTTGTAATATCCAGAGATACTAAAACCATATCACGATAGGATTTACCAGCATATTTCTACTGTATCATCAGTTTGTAAGCTCTAAACCTGTGTATATATAAATTATTTTAATAAGTGGTAAGTTGACAGGGAACATCTGCTCTAGCTGCTGAACCCACTAATGTGATCCACCTGTCACTATCCAGGTCATTACGTAACTGTAATTCTGAACTGCTGTAATATTTTTGGCACATATACTAAGCTCCAAGTTGCCCTAACAGATTGAACTGAGGTCCAAGATTAATATACCTTTCTTTTTTTTTTTTTTTAAATTCAATATGCATTTTATAGTACTCATTAGGGCACTGGGAAAATAGCAAGGAAATTCATTTCAGCATGATTTTGCAGTCCTTTTTTTTTTTTTTTAGTTAGAGGCATTTTAGAAGAAATTTCACTGTATTTTTCATAAACAACAAGAAAAGTGGGGGAATACAGTTGTCATGAAGTATTGAATCAGAGACTGTTTTAGAGTATTAGTTTTCACATTGTGTTTCCCTGTGCATCTTCCTGTTTATTTCCACCTTACTTTCTCCATACCAACCGTCCTAAAAACTTGCTAAAACAAAATACTTTTAGCAGTAGACTGTCAAGACTCAGAATTTTATCTGAATTTTATATGTAATATAAAGGGAGCCCCTGGTGGTCTAGTGGTTAAGGCGCGGCGCTGTCACTGCCGAGACCCAGGTTCGATTCCTGGTCAGGGC
>JAYRBT010000082.1:82934850-82973368 GCA_036023395.1 Myiotriccus ornatus | reverse complement strand
AAAAATCCAATGCGCAGGCTGGAAGGTGTAAAGACCTTCCCCGGCTCTTCGTTCGCGAAGGCGGGCCATTATTATATGTAATATTCAGATAAACCAGAAGTAGTCTAGCTAATGTTTCACTACTCATAGCAAAGCATATAGTCATTAAGAAAGTAAGAGCCAATCCACCTTAAGCCTCTAAAAAGAGAACATTATGGTTTAGGTAATTCATGTCAAATGAAAGTTCTCTTGCTCAAATGATGCACACTGTGTATTTAAAAAGTGAAAGCTCTGATAATATTTCTTTATATACAGACTACTGTTATTTCTGAGGAGATGGGTAACATATCAGCGTAAACCTTCTAACACATTAAAGCTGGATCATTGGCCTGAAAACTGGAACACCTCAACTCCTATTTTAAATGTATAGTGATTATTTATCGCCAGCATTCAAATGATATTCCGCATTCAAAGGGCTTTGTTCCCCATTTGTATATATGTAAAATTTTATATAAAGACATCATACATTATCAACAGTAGGGCTTCATCTGGTAAAATCATCACTTGTGATGCCTAATTCACAAAAAAATCTACAAGCATAATCCAGAGAAAACTATTTCAAAAATTTTATTATACTGAGTTGCAAGTTATCCGTAGCATGTACTTCAAATAACTTCCTACCTAGCTCTAAAGCATACATACTAAATGCTTGATTTATGTAGAAGTTAAAGCAAGGCAGACACAGACACAAAATAATTTCTTCTTCTTACTTCCTTCCTATTTCAAAGCCAAAAGTCAGTAGCTCACAAGTTTCTCCATCTTACAAATTTCCAGCTGAGCAGCCGCTGTCTTTTACCCACTGATAACAAAATATCTATGATCTGGGTAGAGGAAAAGTGAAAAATTATCAAAGTATAAGATTATTTTTTTTTTAGAGACAAGTTAAAAAACAAACTGAGATACCCTAGCTTAAATGAAACGGAAATTAAGCTGCTCTTTATTGTGAGATCCCTGGAGCTCAGTGGATGCAACAGAAGGGGTTATAAAGAAAACACTACAAAAGCGCAGTAAGTAGGGGAAAATCAGTGAAAGTAATTGGACTCCAAGAAATTTCAATGTAATACTTCTAAAACTTAAAGTTGAAGCTGAAGGTATTGGATGAAGTAGTACCTGAACATCTCATGCTGAATCCCAGTGATAACACCACAGAACACTGGGCTTGTTTCACTGCCAGACAAGTGCCCAAACTTCCAGTTCTTCACTTCTCTTGGTGACAAATTTTTCTCTTCCTGTCCCACTACTTTAGGATACCATAAAAATAAATTCTTCAAAGGGCTCTGAGGGTTCATCTGCGTTATGGGTTTAGTCTGGATCAGGAATGAATGTCCCAAATATCCCTTCTTACTTGATTTACATGTTTGAAGTGATCTCAAGGCAACTGCACTAGAAGTTGCTTTCCAGCTGCAAATGGATGTTTAGTCCATACAACAAAATTTAAGCTACTGGGAAGTAAAAGGAAATCCCTAAAATCCCTACAGTGTAAGTATCAGCTTCTCAGCACCACTGTTTTGTTCTGGAGTTCTGTTTCTACTAGTCTGAACTACTTTGTCAATATAACTCTAGCTCCGAAGTACTAAAACTTCACCTGGAGGTTGTTCAGTGCTGGGTAGCATTTTGGATTGTCAAAGCTTCCAAACGGATTTTCCTTTTTACCCATCCATAAGATTTCTTTCTTATGAAAGTTATTTTGTGTACCTTAGAAATAATCTGACAACTGATGGGTATTTCTTATCACTCTAATGTCTTTTATTAGTCTTCATGAAAATTCATGAGTTTTTAATCCTTCTAACTACAAGCTCTTTGTTAACATTGAAATGTTAGTGAGATAATGACTTTTTATTTTAATTAAAAAGGAATTAATCATGTATTTATTTTTAAAAAGATAAAATTAAACACAAGGTAAAGGTACACTTAATTAAAAGAGTATATGAATTAGCAGATTTACTTTCTTCCTTGATGCTTTAGTACCCTTAAATGTCTTAAGTTTTCAGGACAGTAGAAAAACAAAACAAAATATTGTCCAAAAAATGGAAAGTTGCTGTAATAAAATATTGATATATAAACAACTGTTGGTATCTTTAAGTTCACTCTGATGTTATTTACTGTCATAACTGAAACAGACTCTTAATCAAGATTTGGCATATAAGTAGAAAAGGTCCTGAGTTTCATATGAGAAATAAAAAATACAACATGCTCGACATTTTAAAAGGACCACTTTCAAATTGAAAATTACTTTTCTGCATGGAACATCTACTAAATTTATGGTATAACTAGGGTGAGTTAATATTCCCACCTCATTCTGCATGTTGTTTAAGCTGTTTCAGTATTATTAACTGATCTCCGGTATAATGCCACAGCCCACCTGACAACACAACAGTTAGATGTCAGTATAACTTCATGTGTTTGAGCTGGCTCTGTAAAGCAAGTGCCCATGTGCAAAACATTTTGGACACTTTCTGCATAATCAAGGCATTCATATGAAGTTTATATTTACCTTGAAGACCAGGGCAGTCCTCTGTCTCTCCTTTTATAAATACATTTAAATTATTGCTATTACATGAAGAGGGTTTTCTTTTTCAAATAATGATAAATTCCTAAATACCTCTTGTATTGAGTTTGGAAAGACTTCGGTAGGGTGGGGGATACAGGTGTGGAGAGAAGCCCATGCTGGAGCAGGTTTGCTGTCAGTACTTATGCCCCCATGGGAGAGACCCATGCTGGAGCAGTTCATGAAGAATTACAGCCTGTGGTAAGGACTCATGCTGGAGAAGTTTATGAAGGACTGTTCTTGTGGAAGGAACACTATGCCAGAGCAGGGAAGAGTGTGGGGAATCCTCTCCCTGTGGCGGAAGGAGCAGCAGAGACAAGGTGTGTTGGTTGGACTGACTGCAGACCCCATTTCCCATCCTCCTGCTCCCCTGGAGGGGAAGAGAGAGAGAGAGAAAATCAGGAGTAGAGTTGAGCTCAGGAAGTAGGGAGGAAGGTGGTTTTGAGATTTGATTGTGTTTCTTATTATACTATTGCTGGGTTACAAATTAAACTAATTTTCCTGAGTCAAGTCTGTTTTGCTCGATGGTAATTGGTGAGTGATGTCTCCCCAGAAATACGTGTCATTTCTAGTCTTAATTATATTTCATCTAAAAACTTCTACTGAAGTATGACTTACCAGTGCCAAAAGAACTCACCTTTGATGGTCAAAACAAATTTCACCAATAGTTTTTTGTCTGTATTTTTATATGAGAGAGAACTTCAGAGGATCAAATCATTGGAGATCTTTGCACATAGTTATATGGAAATAGGTCTGAAGGTAACCTACAGATATCACCTTCTCTATACTTAAATTTTATTATTTAAGTTATTATAAGTTATTATATTTTAAGTTATTTTATTATTTAATTTTATTATTATTGAATTATTCTTTGGGTATGGGTAAAACCAAATTGAAAAAACAAAATGGGTTGTCCACAAGTCATTTTTACTGAGATCTTTAGCGTGTTGAATCATTACACTCCCATAATCAGAAGTGTACAGTTTTAGCATTGATTATCTAATACAGCAGCACTTACTGATCCTTCAATACATCTTCGCTTTTTTTGAGCCATTCATGGGCTTTTTTTACTTGAGGGGTAAAGACAGAGTCATAGACTCCCATTTTCCTGAATTCAGAGATCAGCTACCCTTCTGTACTTGAGATAGGTGCTTTGCAATTGAAGGCCGTTCCAGAATTCTACTTTTGAATCTTTTAAGTGTCAGATTCACTGGGAAGATCCTATGACCTGGTCTGTGGATTTGTATGTTACATAAACAGGATTTTTAGAGGAGAGAGCCTTCCTAGTGTCCTGAAGGACTTCAGTTCTCTAGAATTTAAAATGAATTTTTAATTTCTTCCTTTCTCTGAAGCATAAATGCATTAAACTGTGTTTCCACACAGATGATATTGGTCCTGTATTTTCTTTATAAATTCATTTTGATTTCATAAATTTATTCTGCAACTTTTACACAATGAACAAAATATTTTTTCTTACTGGCCTGTCATGATTAATTCTTGCAAACCTGTCATTTTCTGGAAATCTTCCATTTCAAGCTATACAGTTTGGAAATATTTTACTTGATCTTCATTGATAAATCAATAAAAAGATTGGTTTTCTGACATCTTCAACCATATGAGTAATTTTTAACATGCTCAGTGTGCTGCCAGGGTATGCCACATTACATTTTCTGCCTGGAACATAAAAACAGGTAGAAGATGACTGTTTATTTTGTTTCGGTAAGCTAAAAATGGTGTAATCCCATATTATAGATACTTCATAAATATTAGAATGAAGGTAATGTATGAAGATAGAGGGGATCAAGCCATGTAAGTACTGAAAGTTTACTGATATGTTAGTTAATTGATTATTAGTAATCAAAGTCACTAAAATGATCTTGGAAATTTTTCTAGCTCCTCCCACAAGGATTAAGATGTCATCATCTCTAGACTTACATAAGGCTTTTAAATCCAATGTCAAACAGCCCTAAATATATACACAATTTATGATTTATGTAGGTATAGTGGGCAAAATTATATAAGTACAAATAGTATCCTTTCAGTTTTTTAGGAGTCTGACTACAATCACATAATATGTTTTATATTTTTTTTTTAATAAATGTTTTAATGCACTTTTCTTCATTGTTCCATTCCATATAATGTAATCCAAAATACCGAATCTATAAAAAACTCTTAAAGGGAACACATTATAATTTTAACCATGTTGATTTTTTTTCCTGTTACTCAATTTTCTTCTTATGTATTTCTTTTGTTAATTCCTTAAAAAACTCTAAGCTCTGTTTTTCATCAGGAAAGAAAAAAACAACAATACCTAAAACCAAAGATACTTATAAAGTATCACAACAGAAATCAGTATTGGAAACCCACACACTCTTGAACAAGACCACAGTTAGCAGAAATGCCATACAAACCAATCTAAGGAATGAACAAAGAAAAGGGGGAAAAAAAGTAGTGTATAATGAGGCTGCATATGAGCTGAAAATTTTGGAAAGCATTTTTTTCCCCTGTCACATATGAAAAAATCCTACATCTCTCTCTGTCTTACTCAGCCTTACTAACACAGTGGAGCCAATGTCTTCTGCCTGGTAGCACAGCATGTGTGAGCCACTTAAACTCCCTGACTTACATGATGGTAGATCAGACTTGCTATTTAACTGCTCCATGCAAGTTATTAGGCATGCAAACAGCCCCAAAAGTAAAAAAATACTACATATCATCAGTATATTTCTGAGGTACAGGTATTTTCTCTGGAGACAGCCTCGACTGTGGTGATGTCTTAGTTCTGATCTCCAGAATGTGGACTGAGATCCCACTGCATTTTGTATTGTCTCTTCAGTTGTTCTTCACTAGAACCTTGATTTTTTTTTTTTTTTAATTTTTACAAAGAGAATGTCTTAAACAGAAGTGTACTGCCTTGTGCCCATCAACATTTTTTATTTGACAATCTGAACACTTTAGATGTGTGCTAATTAAAAAACCTAAAACATAACTGATATCATCAAAGTTTCTCCTGCTTTTAGGGGTTCAATCAAGCCTTAAATCATTATTCAGAAGTGTACAAACTAGATTTCTCATCTAAAAACTCCTATTTAAAGGTTTCTTTTTTATGAGCCTTATTTTCATTATAAATCTATAAAACAATTGGTGTCTAGATCTATAAAATAAGTAATGCCTTGTTTCATAATGCAAGGTATTTTCTCTTTCAATAAATCAGTTATATGCATTAAATACTTAAACACGTTTAGTACATTCTGTAACATTTGCAGTAATTGTCAAAACAGCTTTTTACATACAAGTCAGCTGTACAATGTCAAAGATCAGTAAAATTATTTTGGTTCACAAAATTATTGTGAACCAAAATCCAGCACGAAATTTTTAGTGCCATGCCTGTGCTGTTTAAGAAATTTTAATATTTGATAACTGTTATCGATGAAGTCCTGTAACTAGAAGATTGGATTGCATGATGCTGCAGGATTGATGAGTTACATTGACTCTGCATACTGCATATTGCCACAGAGTATTTACCTAAATGGGATTTCTGGGTAGTGCTCAAATTGTTTTGACAGCTTAGTGATGAATGCACACTTTTTAGGAACTTTTTGAAAGCATATGGTGCTGCACAGTGAGATGTTCTGTGACTGGTATACTGCAGACTTTTTCCACAGTAAAGGAAGCTTTTTTCACAACCTAATGCTGCAATGAGTAGATAGAAATGCTGTAGCTGAATAGAAAATTATCAGCTAGTTCCATGAGATCAAATAGAACAAATACTTGTGATATTAGGAATCTAAACCACCTGTTTAAGCTGAAAAGTATGTACATATCTTTATGTTTCTGAATAGAGTAACGGATTATTATTATCTCCTTTAGTGTTCTGAAGTGTGGTGTTTGCATCACGAACATCTGTTTCAAACAACGTCTGAGTACCTACATTCGCTTTATAACTGAACTTATTTTACAAGCTAAGACTGTGCTATAGCATAGAAAAGTTATCACTGGCAACACTAAATTCTTGGGAGAATAAGAAAGGCTCTAGGGGTAAAAAGCCCTTTTGCAGGTAAAGGGGATTTTTGGGAAGTTTGAGGGGTTACAGAGGGTTTGGATGCCCTGAGGGGAGAACACAAAGTCACACTTGAGAGTCTGAGAAGAAACATATAATCTTTTTTAGTCTGAAGAAGATGGTTAGCATGTAGTTTTTCTAGCAGGTGGGCTCTGAAAACCAAAATTTCTCTCCTCTCAAGAGTATTTTCTGGACTTCATTTTGGTAACCAAGCTGTCGTTGTCCAGGGAAAGACTTTTACCACACTGTATGATACTTGTGTTCTCAGTTACAAATACAAAAACAAAGGGATGTCAATATAATTACTTGTGCACAACATGGTAACTGTAAGGAGAAATCCCTATACTTCATTCATGCTAGGATAAAATACAGATCCTCTAAGTCTCTGCTATTAATTGCTTTCATGCCACAGTGATTTTATCCTTGTTTAGCAAACACGTTTAAACTATTACGTAAGGACAGAAGAGAATAAAAACTTTGACACAGAAGACTGGTTCCCATGAAACAATAAATTTAGAGTATCAGTCATACAATAGACCATTTCAAAATACTGTTTCTTCTGCAAAAGTTTGATCATAGTGTGCTTTGATGATAACATAAAAATATACTAGACATTGATATTAAAATGGAAAATAAGGAAATATGGTAATAGAATATATCAAAGTCATGCAGTAAATGATTGTTGAATGACTTTTGTACTCACTCAACTACAGAATTTTAATTTTTTTGATGTGGCACTTTTAATCTTGTAGATAAAAAGATGGATCTTAAAAGTTCTGTTTTATCTAACAAAATTATCATGAAGTGAAAAATCTGTAGATCACACAGAAAAAATACTGTAAAATACCTTAAAATATCTCACATATTTTCTATCAAAATAGTATATAGATGTGACTTCAAAATAACTGACAACACAAGTTCTCTGATTAGAGTGTTTCATTTGATGAATGTATAAGACTTTTGATCATAACACAAATGAATTTTTATTTAAATAATGATCTGAAGATGTGCTTTCAGTATTACCAGAAACCAGAGTTTTAAAATTTTTTCTATACAATGATCCCTTTCTATCTCAGGAGTCTTGATAAAGGAGATAATGACTAGAAAATTGGAGAAAAAGACATTGAACTTACTGTTCAAAAAGGAATTCTCAGGAAGATGCTCTTACTCTGATTCAAAGCTATCTTACTGAAAAATTATATCTACCAGCTCTGAATTGTAATAATGAATATCCATGCCAGAGGCCACTTTTGTCCATCTGTCTTGTTCCTGGCTACTTTTCGTGATTCTGAACTTTTCAGTACATCAAAGTCTGTATGAAATCTCGAAATACAGTGCATAATCTCAGTGTCACTGCTTGATTCTAGTAATGGAAATACTTCAAGTGGTCACTTTCGTTGAACAAAGATATCAGGAATAGCAAAAATAATGTATTCAAAGATGTGTGCATTGTAAAAACGCTATAGCAGTGGATCATGAGGTTTTGTTCTATGGAAGCATAAGCAAATAGCTCAGATTTTTTTTCCATTATCCCCTGCTTGGAGTGCAGCAAAGAAACAAAACATACAGTTTGAAAAAGAAATCCCTAGGAAAAAAAAAAACAAACCAAAACAAAACATAAAAACAGCAAACCAGCAAACAAACTAAACAAAATCACTGAAGAGAATTTCAGTGCTCTTTTGACTACCAAAACAATCTGCTCTCATCTCCCCATGTTAGCTTCCATATAATCACTGCACAGACTTTGAGGTTCAAGGTCAACAGAATATCACTTCATGTTCTGCTCTAGAGGCATTGAACAGCTCTTCAAACAAAGTAGAACAAAGAATGAAAGAGAACTAGTTTATAACTATGAGTTTACCAGTAAGTTCTGAACAGCTTTCAGCTCTGACTCACACAGTAGAGGTTATTCAGCAATTACTAAATGTTATCCTAAATATTCAGTTTGGTGCTTTACACAAAACATTCTAGTGATAACAGTGCCTGTAGATCTTTTCACTCATTACAGAACCACAAGCATCATTATTTTTGCTTTCTTAATGACCTATCTTTTTGTGTTTGTGACCTATCTCAGCTGTGTTTTTCCGCAACTGATTGTTCAAAAATACAGTGTTGAGGCTGACAATTGTCCAGGGATTACTAACACCAAAGGCAAGCTCATGATAGGCTCTAACAATAGGAAATTCAATTTAAAATCATGCTGAAACTTTCCAAAGCTCCGTGCTACCAAAAAAATTATAAGGTTAATATATGATTAGGAATACCTTAGGAGGTTTATTTAAGAGTTGTAAAATAATAAAGTATATGATCATTTTGGTGGATGCAAATGAACATGGCTTGGGTAATTAGAAAATACAAGTCTTACAAGCTTTCTAATTCTCTTTAATTCAATCTGGAAAACAATCACAGGGAGTTTTGAAGTGTCCTGATAAAACAGAAACTAACTTTGAACTAGTTTCTATAAAAGTCATCTGTCATTACATGTGGGCCTATAATAGCTTAGGAACAAACTGAGCTGTGAAAGATGCAATAATTGTTTCCAGTGGAAGCAAAGGAAAAACTAAAAGAACAAAGTGAATTGGAGAAAACAGACTTGTTTAAAGTTGAACTGTTTAAAAAATGAATAGATCTATGGAGCCATATTGCTACCAACTTTACAGGCATTAATGTAGCACCATCTAAGTGAATATTTGTCAATCCTTGTAAAATTCAATGACAACATATTGCATATAAGACAGAAGTATCCAAAGTCCCCAGCCTAAATGCTGTCCTCATTCAACTTCTGCTTGAGCACTGAAAATACAGGAAAAAAAGCTGTATCTACACTGCTTCAGTAAAAATGTGCCTCGAAGGTCATTTCTCTGCAGAGTCTTGAGAGAAAAAAATAGTTTTTCTTCTTCCAGTTATCCCAGACAAGTTCAACACCCTTCACCTCTCTCCAGAGAGAAGATACCCTCTGCAAACCTCTGGCTGAATCCCTCACTGAGGTAGTTATTGTATCTGCCTGTTGCCATCAGCCACTGTATAGTGTATTGTAAATATCTGACACCACACAAGTCCATTATAAAGAAATAAGTAAGGGAGTTACAGGAGTTTTTTTGTCGTGTTGCTTTTGGGTTTTGGTTTCGGGTTTTTGTTTATTTTTGTTTGTTTGTTTTGGGAGGTTGTTTGGTTTGGGGTTTGGTTTTTTTTGTTTGTGTCTTTGCTTTGCCTTTTTTTTTTTTTTATATAGATCCTGCTCATTTTTCAGAGAACATTAGAAAAGTGTCTTTAAGCCCCCCAGCTGGAAATACTCCTTTGTGAAAGGTGTCCCCACAACGCCAAGCTGGAAATGTGATCTCTCATCTTTTCCATTCACTGTCCAGTAAATCTGTCAGGGATTTCCAATCACCTGTGGATACTGTACTGCTACTGTACTGAGGTTATTACTATTTTAACACATAGGAGAAAAGCTGTGGAGTTTCAGATATATTTCTCTTTCTCTAGTCCTGTAACACTTTATGAGCAGGAGAGGCTCACTTGTACCAGTGGATCCTCTGAGCTCGGCTGGATTGAGTCAGATAGCAGAATATTATCCTCCAGTTACTAAGATCCAGAAGCAGCTCAAACAAGGAAGATTCCTTAAACACTTCCTGCTTCTCATCAGTAAAGTCTTTTGGTTGCAAAAAAAATCATAGTATATAGAATACAGAAAATTAGAAAAGCAGAGTGAAGGTCACACTTCCTATCCTCTAGCCGTATTATTAAGACTTAAAAATTACAAGAAATTAAAACTGACATGTATTCATCACAATCAATTTTTTTTTTTCCTCAGAATGTAGTATTTATTTGTTTAAGAGCAGGAGATTTCATGTCCATGGTCACCTCAGACTACCACTTGGATGACTACTGAGCAAGTATTACTAACCTGCAGTCCTCTCTAGTCCTAATACTCATGAAAATGTTCAGAAGATTTTGGGTTAAATAAAGAAAATCAAAACTCTCAGAAGAGATTTACACTCTGTAAGTTGTCTGAATTTGTAGGAGAAAAGATGAAAAAAAACAAACCCATTAAAATTCCTCCAAAAAAGTAAGAAAAAGAAAGAAAACCATCTGCTTGGACTTTTATGGTTGTGTATTTGTTGATGTACAAGCTTAACATGAATCCTATGATAATTTTATCTGCCTACCTAACTGTGTCTCTTACAGCCCTATGGCACTTTCAGGAGTTGAATGAATGTCCTAATCTGCTATTGGGATTGCTAAAGGCTTTGTATCTACCTAGAGCACCTAGGCCAAAGTTACACACAGATGTGCTTAATGTCTTTGTGCACTTTGGTAGCGTAGTTCCCATAACAATGCAGCATCTGCTTGGTGACGAAGGCACTTCACTGTATGGAACAGACCAAGTGGCAGCATTCATGATTTTAAAACACATGACACTTGCACAGATGCCTCTTTGAATCCTGTGAAAATATCATGCCACATAAAAATTATCTCTAGTATTTGCAGCAACTGTGTTTTTATGTCTGATTGAGTGTTCAGTACCTACATAAGTGTTATAATTTTAATTTCCATTCAGTCCCTTTACAAACTTCTTTTAAAGTTTGGCTATGTGCATTGCTTTGTCAGGAAAAGTATTTCTACTTCAGCATTTTAACTGTAATTAATGATGACATTCACCTTGATTGTTGCCAAGTTTATATTCCCTAAGAGATGGAACAAAACACACAACGTGTGAATTATTTATGCTTCCATATGGAGGCTTATTGTTAATACTTTCTCAGTAATTCTTAAGCATTGGATCTTAATGAGGAAATATAGATCACTGGTGCGTTTACTTCAAAATACGAACAGAAGCATGTATCCAAAGAGATGCAAATGCTATTGTACTTCAAAAATGAACAATAAAGAAGCTTTTCTTCCTGTCAAAATTGCTGTGACAGCTTTCAGAATGCATCTATAGATGAACCTAGATACCCTTCTCTGTCATATAATCTTCCTTTGAGCAATGACACACCACCAATATTTTAACAAGGAACTTCCATAAGTTTAAAAAATAAAATCTCTGTTGTCCTGTGGTATCCCTCAAATGACAGACTTCAAGTCATAGATCACAATCCATGATCTAAGGTAGGTTGAAAGAATGAGAGGATATAGCTTTTTACTTTACATTTGGAGAGGGAAGGGATAGCAGCATTTGATACAAAAGTTTTTATTCATATATTGGATGGAACTGGTGCTGTATCTTCAAAGTAGTACTGGTACAGAAAGTACAAGAAGCTAGTACTTTCTGTTCTGCTATGTATCAGTTCAAAATAAAGCTCAGACTTGGCTTTGTTTCTTAGATCAAAATGATAATTTTTTTCTTAATTTCTCTTCAATAATATCTATAATTTTTTAATTCATGTGGAAGTAGAGGAAATAAGCTTGATCAGAAAAATGGGACAAATTCTTCTATTTTCTGTCCTTTATCTCTACACTTAGATATTTAGATATAATATTTATGTAATATATATAATATTTCTGCCATATATGCATATATTCTGTCCCTAATATAGACAATGTGCATAATCCAACTTCCTTCGAAATCTTCTCTGCCCGTAGTTTTCTCTGACTAAAAGGAAACAAACATTTTTACCTGCTTTTTTCATCAGGCTTTAATCTAATTTAATTTAATTAGATTAATTTTTGAGGAGCCCAGAACTGGACACAGTACTCCAGATGCTGCCTCACCAGGTCAAAGTAGAGGGGCAGGATCATCTCCCTCGACCTTCTGGCAATGCTCTTCCTAATGTACCCCAGGATACCATTGGCCTTCTTGGCACAGGGACACACTGCTGGCTCGTGGACCGGAGGATTATTGTGGATTACATGTTGTTTCATCCAGCTGTTCTGTCACAGCCACCCACTCAATGCTATCCTGGTTTACATAGGAAGAAGCATTATATCCTAGAGCAGTAGCTGTGGGGAAGCGCTGATGAGTGACATTTTGCTCTTTTTCTGCTTCCCTTTTTCTCAGACAGAATATATAAACTGAACAAGAAAAATATAAATTATTCTGCAAATCTCAAAGTACTGTTTGGTTCTCCAGCTCCAATTAATTTGTTGTGTACTCACTGTTTGTCATAAAACAAAAAAAACTGAGATCAAGAAGTACAGCAGTCTGAGTGAAATTGTCCTGTTTCAACAGTAGTAAGAACCTCCTTCCGTGTGATATGAACATGTCCCAGAGCTCTGTTTTAAAACTGACTTCGTCTCTTGGCTTTAAATTTCTATTTTCACTTATATGTGCATATTTATATGTTATTGATTTGGTTTTCATGGTCTGATGATCATTTACTGGTTGTATGACAATTTACAATTCAAGAATACTTTTAAAAATGTGTACTTAAAAGTTGGAGTATTGAGAAGATGGAATCTTGGCTCCTTGTATTTTTAGAAAACCAGACAGAGAAACTTCTTCTGACCAAGAAAGTAACATCCCAATCAATATGAAATCAACCAAATTTGAAGATGCATTTGAATCAGCATAGCAAAAATATTTGTTCAACTCAAAAACTCTTACATTAAAAGCTAGCAAAGCTTATTTCTTGTATATCAGTCTCATTGTATATTATATTTCCTAATCAGAAAGTGTAGTGAAAAGTGATGTAAGATTTCCCTTGATCAAAGTTCACTCATTTTGACATATTTATAGGAACTTGGGCTTTTTTTTTTTTTTCCTGGAATCTCTATTTATTTCTAATGTCAAATTATTTTGACTGTTCTATACTGCATTTAATAAAACATGAACATCCTGCTAAAACCCTCACTTGAACGGGGGCAAGTTGGGGGGGGATAAAGAGAAATGACAAAGACATCTAAACTATAAGGTGTTGCTGCTGCAACTGGTCATACTTAGGACCAACACATGTTGAAAAATGTCAATGTTCCTAAGATTATGTCAAAATTGAGAAATAGAATTTAGATTTTAATTTTAATTTTACAATGCATAATCTAAAATTTACATTTTTTTTCTCTTTACCTTCCCCATGTCATTCTCATATTTTAATTTTCCTCAAAAGTGTTTTAATTCTGTTCTAAAACATTCTAAATAAAAATTTGCATACTTATTTGGACTATAAGGGAACTGAAGCTTGAGTGGCACCCTCGACTGATGATTGTTTGTAAATGAGAGCTATGTATAGCACACTAGAAATCACAGATTGCAAGAAAAGCTAGTAAAGGTTTAAAGGTATTTGTTTGGGCCTCCATCAGA
This sequence comes from Myiotriccus ornatus, assembly GCA_036023395.1. NCBI lineage: Eukaryota > Metazoa > Chordata > Aves > Passeriformes > Tyrannidae > Myiotriccus > Myiotriccus ornatus. Next base: position 82,959,481 of record JAYRBT010000082.1, on the reverse strand, counting down.
GCAAGCATTTAGTTAGAACAAAACTCTATTTTTTATGTAATTCCCCATGTACTGTGCCTTGGTTTATTTGGCACAGAGACCTTAGAGAATATGAACTGGATTCCATATAGATGAAACTATATTAGAAGAAACCGTTCAGGAGCATACCTAGTGCTCAAACAATAGTACAGGACAGAAGGAGCTAAGTGAGGGAAATGGCAAATTGAGAAGAGTATGCCTGACCTAGGCACCTAATGTAGTACTGTTCTGTCACATTAAAAATAATTTTAAAAAATTGTTAATACAATCTTATAGGGGAAAAAAAACAACCAAACAAAATGATTCTTGGGGCTGTTCTGAGCAAGGCCAGGGTTTGGCCTTCAGTGATCCCTGTATGCCCCTTCCAAGTCAGGATATTCTATGATCCTGTGATTCTAACACTACTTTCCATATTAGAGGTTATAATTTATTTCTCCCTCTTTGTTTTCCCTTTTTCTTAATTTTATTTTGTGCCTTTTGAATCATTTTTCCACCTTGAATAATTCTCTCAGCACAAAATGAAAATCCTCTTTTGATGATTGTAGATAGTTCTCCAGATTTCCTTTCTCTTAATACACTGTCGTAAATCAAACTGTAATCTATAAGTTTGTGCTAGGCAAAATCATGGCTTTGCATGCAGGATTGCCTGTGTGATCTCATCCATTGCACTAAGCATCATAGAGCAGTGATTTACCGGAATAGGGAAGCCAAGTAAATTCCCTGTCTAGACTAATGTAATTGTTTCCCTGTTCTGAAGGTTCAGTGGTTTCACTGTTAGTCATTCCACCTCTTTTCTCCTACAAATGCATGCAGATACCTAAAAAACCAGCAGCCTTATACAATGTACATTTAACTTATTGGAAAGATTTTCTTCACTCTGTATGACCAAAACTTTAAACCCTGAATCAGTTTCAGTAAATATCCATATCCTACATATGTATGTATGCCTTACTCTGTGCATACCTAAAGGAGTGAATCCATAAATATGAAATAAAACAACTGTATTCCATAGACAAAGTAAAATTTATTCAAGTTGTGTAACTCACAGTAGCTAAAGACATAACATATCTTACTGAAAACAGGCTGATAGGGAGCTTTCTTATTCCTGTTTTAGGAGAAAATTAGAAGACAATTGTTATACACATTGACAGTAAACTGTCTTAAAAAAAGCACAAGTTTGATGTGTGCAGTTTTACAACCTGCACCTTCACATAAAACAAGTATTGGTGAATTTTATGATGCAAAATCTGTTAAACAAAGAAAAAGAAAACACATTATTTCCTGAAAATGTTATTTCAGTAGATACATATGCCCCCAGTCTCCAGCTTCCTACCAACATGGGTGATATGGATCAATAAGAGAGTATATTAGTATAAATAATCTAGCCTCAGAAATTGTTTTCTTTTTAACTTGTTTGGAAATGGCATCTTATGATCTTTACTGGCTGTCATGCCAGGATTTATTCTACATAAATATTTCTCAGTTACAACAATAAAAAATGAAAAACAGTGAATTATTTCAGATAATAATTAAAATACACATATGACAATATTTGCTATTTCAAATTTGCATTCCATTGAATATTCTGCTTATATATTAGACAATATTACACAGTGGGAGAATGTAACTGCTTTATGAATTCCAAATATTCTCACTGTTAACAGTGAAGTCTTTTATATGTGTAAAGTTAGGAATAGTTGTTTTCTAGACAAAGATTCAGGAAAACAAGGGGGTAAATACTGAGTGACTTGAAAATAATTTCTTGGAAATCTCAGTTTTGTCCTTGCAAATCCATATCTGTTGGGCAGATGGAAGCACCCTAGATTGGTCTGTTCTGAGAGTCGGTCACTCCCTGAAGTAAATTCATGATGAAAACTCTTAGCTGAGTACTATTACAATTTAATCAGAACATTATAATTTTGAACTTTATTACTTTCATCAGATGAATGCTCTTTTGAAAACACATCAAGGATGGTCTAGAATCTTAATTTAACTTCAGCTTACAAACTCCAAATGCATCTTTTGAAACTACTGTCGTTTGGGTTGACTAATGATCTTTCTCATAACTATATACTGAAATTGGGCAACCAATGCAAGCAACAAGAAAGCAATTCTTCAGTTTCTTAGCAGTACATTAACCTTACTATACCAAACAGTAAATCACCTGAATGCATCACATGTTCTTAGCAGCAAAGGCAACATCCAGCATCTTTTCAGTCTCACAGAGGTCTCAATTTTGTTAATAGGAAAACACATAGCAAACTAACAGCCAGTATCTCCAAAGTTACACAAGATTTAGCAGCCCCAATGTGTCTTCTGTAGTGCAGCATTCACAGCACAACAGATATCTTAAATTATAATTAATTCAGTTGAAAAGAAAAGGTGAATTTTAGAATACATTTTTTTTCTTCTCTTATGCTTCAGTCTACCAGAAAATTGAAATCTCTATCTCTGGCAGTTCTGTGGCAGACTTCCAGCTTTATCTTAATGAAGAAGGAATTATTTTTGACAAAGTCCTGTTTTCCAAGTATCCCAAAATCCTCTAATTCATTTACATGAGGTAGAGAAGAAAAGAAAGGATGGAAGAAAGAGCAGTGAAGCATACAAATGTAACTTAAGAAGGATATAGGAAAACGTTCTATGAAAAGAAGTCACGAGTATTTTATAGTAGAAAAGTATAGTAGAACAGTAGAAAAAAGAAGAAAATCGTATTTCCTTAAATGTAGTGCTTGAAAATTCACCATTTTATTCTTATATAACACTATCAAAGGAAAAATAATTCTTGCATTTCACCAATTTTGAAAATCAAATGAGGCTGAGAAGAAGCTGCCATTATAAATTATTTCAAAGGAGATTAAGAATAAGTTTTTACAAACTGATATTACATCCTGTCACAAGGCCTTTTTTCCCCAAAAAAAACCCAAATGCAAGTCAATAGCTAGGATAAGGAAAAAACACTTACTGAAATTTAGAGGTGCTATTTAGACAATTTCCTTAAGCTGACATGTGAGCTATTGGTTTCAAGGAGGACACTACATAATATTTCTATTATATTTACCAAAAATCTTCATAGTACCAGGTGTGCCTCTGATAAATTATGGAAGAAAATACTATCACATCTGTGTTCAAAGAACACTGCAACTGACTGAAGCAAAGAAAACACATATGCCTGAAGACCAAGAAAGAAGGACAACAGTTATATTGCTTCATTATTTATCTCTTAGGGCTCAGTATTCTATAAATTATATATTCAAATATTAACTCTTATGGGTATATTTAACCCCAGAATAAGAATCTTGCTGATACTATAATTATCAAGACCTCTTAATAAAAAGGTAGAAAACAGTAATACTAAAACTTGGCACGGTGACTTAGCCTTTAACAACAGACAAAATCCCACCCAGCTCCTTGCTCACTTCTCTGCCCAGTGCGACAGGGAAAAAGTTGTCCTCTCCAGAGGTTACACTGCCTGCTCCACTGTGGCCTCTTCTAGAGGCTGCAGGGGAATACCTTCTCTGACATGGAGAAACTTTTCCTCTTCCTCTGCCTTTGTCATACCTCTGCTGTTTCTCACTTTGTGTTTGTCTCCTCTGCCTGTGTGGTGTTTTCTGCCCTTTCTTACATGCATTTTCCCAGACGTGCCCCATATGTGGCTGATGGACTCAGTTGTCCTGTGGTGGGTCTGTTGCCAAGGTGGCTGGCACTGTCTCCAGCTTGGGGCAGCTCCAGCTATCTTCACAGCCCTGCAGGCTCCCTGCTTCCAGACCTTGTAATCTACACCAATACAACTGATAAAAGGCTCAAAAAATATTTTAAATGTAGTTCTTAATTCAGCTCTTTTTAAATCTTGGAATTTGGAAATTTTATCCCACACAGACATAATTTGGTGATCCACATTTGTATAAGACTACTTATATGAAATAAAAATCTCCAGAATTAAATAAAAGCTCATGGAAATTACACCTGGACTTTGACTTTCTCCGATTTTCACTAACATCTTTGACTACACACAGGCTCGATAAAAATGTAATGCAGTGTGCTAATGTTAAGCTTTGACAAACATTACTTCAATGTCAAAGAAACAGTCACCGATACCCAGATCTCTTTTGTAGAATTTTCTGAGTTTTCAGTGGAAGACACTGTCTATTTGGAAAAGAGGCAAGCTATTGTTCAGGAAATGTTTATTTTCAAATTCTTCAAAAATTTCAATTTCACCAGAAACATTTCTACTTACATATGATACAATAACAATTTCCTTTCCTCAAAAAAAAAATAAATCAATAGCAACAGTTCTTCTCTTCTCCAAGGGTGATGGTTTTGTCTGGCTACTAATCATGTTCACCTTATTTAGGAGAGACTCCTTAAAAGAAAGAGGTAATTTCTGGTGTACTTCTTCACAGTTTTGCCACCAGCTTTTTTTCATGATTTGCAAGTCCGTAAAGAAAGCATATATGGTACACAAAGACATCATATGGGAAGAAGAATGTTTGGCAATACTAAATTTTACTTCTGTATCCATACAATTCAGAATAGTCCATAATTTCTCTGTTCTGTTCTGATGAATTAATAGTTCCCCTAGTAGAATTTTTAAATTGTGATATGGTAGAGATGAAAGAATTTTTTGTAACACATGAAATCACTCATAGATGCTAATTAAGCATCAACAACCTAATTTATTTCTTCTAATGTCAAATAAAAAGCAAGTCCCAGTGATTTCAGTAGAAGTAGAAAATCCAAATCTTTACATCAGGCTCAACTATTCATTTAATGACCTTTCATACAACAAATTCCAAATTCAGAATCATTCATAAAATCTGATACTACGTATTGCTACTTCAGATTTATTCATTTTGTTTAAAGGATTAACAGAATAATCCCTTTTATTGCAGTCTCATGAATCCCACTTCAATGTTCACTGAGCCACGCAGTAAGGTGTCCTGTCCTGATGCAGTATAACTGGGATAGCATAGTGACATATGACCACTCTAGCCACCGATTCATTTTCTATTGTATTTGGTATGGTTTAAGAGAAACAAAATCTGGTTTAAAAGTAAGATTCAAGGATATTTTCATTGTTCAACATTCTCCTATTAAAATAGGAAATTTGTGCTCATACCTTCAAAATGTATAGAATAAAATCTGCAAACTTAAACACCCACACAAAATTATCCACTAAAGTATCAACAAATCTACAAACAGCAAATTAAAAAGAATTAGTATTATGTGGTTCATCTTCTGCAAGCTTAGCAAGAATCCAGTGAATAGCTCAAGTTATTTGCAGGCATTTGCAATTTCTTAAGGTTGAAAGTGATTAACTTTTAATTTTCAAAATAGTAATTTTGTATCTATTTTATTGTCTTAAAATGTCTACTTTTGATTAAACTAAGACAATAGCAACATTGCCACAATGAGAGTAAAACATTTGAACTTGCCCATAATGCAGAAAAGAGTTAGAGCCATAGAGAGCTTATTAACATAAATTGCAATTATGAAACTGATTGTCATCATTTATGACTCTTTTCAAATTACTTGACAGATCGTCATGGGAAAATAAGTTATGCAAATTTATTAATGTTTATGCAAATTGTTTTACTTTAAGACTGAAATAAGACTATGGATCCAATACCCTTCAACATTTACAGTGAAAAGCAAAGGATACTCATTTCACTTAAACTTATTTGAATTAATCATGGTAAAAACAAAATAATCTTATATCTAAAATTGCTTTGATTGGAAGATGTTCCTGACTCATACAAACTGAGCAATTAATCTAGCAAAGTATTATGTAGACTGTGAGAGAGTTCATTTTGGATGTGATCATGGACACATTTTGACTTAAGATCAGGAACTGTTTAGAATGCAGAAAAATGAAGTAGTTAATGAGGGGAAATTGGAGAAGGATGTTATGCAGTACTTCTTAACTTTTTTTTTTTTTTAAGTCTTCTGATTGCTTGCAAATTTTGATTTAAAATGCTTTACGTAATCATGTAAATACTTTGCAGGCTTTACTGAAGCCGAGTTACTTCTACAGCTGCTTTGCAGATTTAGACAGGAAAACACATTAGACTGCATTTGAGGTTTGACCATCAGCTTTTTTGCAAACTAAAAGTTTGCTCATTAAAACCTTCTTCACTGAAATCATAAAGAAAAAAGGTTAAAAAAGATGTTATTTTATAAACTTTCTAATTGCAATCATAGAGAAGAAAGGACAAATACATCCAAGAGATCAATGGATAACACCTACAGAAGATGTTTCTGCCAGCATAAGATCATTAACTGAACTGTTTCACTATTAAACAGAAACATACTGGCTCTATTATAGGTTAAATTGCTTCATAATTTCAAAAAGACTATGATTCTTTCAACAACCAAAATAATAAAAGGGTCAGTAACCCCTGTAAAACAGAATAACAGATTGCCTGCTCACACTGGTAAGGAATGAGAAGCAATAAGAATATTCTCAGATACTTAAAATTTCTGTATCCTTCTAGCAAGATAATCCACAAACTAAAGGGAATTTATTCATGTCTCCATAGAACAGCTGAAGTTTCTTTTTTTTTTTGTCCCTTTAATTCCTCATCAAGAAAATTTGGGTTTACCCCCCTTTAACCATCCTTGTGACCAAAGAAATAGGCCAGGTCTTCACTCAGGTTCTCTTTTTAATCACTTAAAAGATGTGATGTTTAGCTTCATGATTCCTCTCTGCCACTACTTGAGAATTCTCTCTTGCTGGCAACTGCCTCAGTAGAGACACACGACAGTTCAGGGTATTTAAATGTAGTGAAAATGACCAAATTTGTAATGAAATATTTAATCATTCAGAAGTATACATACACATACCCCAAGGACAGTGACAGACAAACAAGTGGTTTTTTTCTTGTTACATGAATAGGTGCAACAGAATAATGTGAAGTGAACATTATCTGCTTATAACTTTGTGAGTCAAAAGTATAAAAATATTAATCTGTAGAAGAACTGACTTCACCTTTCATATTAAATTCAATTTCAAACTTTTACCCATAGTTATTGTAGGAAAAGAACATCTGAAGAGTAAAGTCAATTAGCTTTTATTTTTTTCTGTCACCACTTATTATTCATTATGTTATACTTAGAAGTCTCAGTTATATTCTGAATCCTAATTTCTCCACATCAAAAGGTTGAATATCAAAAAGGTAGTGAAAGAAATACATCTGAGGACTACAGATGTGATAGAGGCCTGATATTCCTTAAAGTCCAAGGTACTAAAATTGTCAGCAACTACACAGGTGAAATGATAGGAAAAAGAAGATAAAAAAAAGTCTTCTGAAAAATAAGGGCCTACCTGAATCAATAGTTCCCTCAGGAAGGATTTATATGTAGACAGACAAAACAACAACCAACCAACATGATTAGCAAGGAAAATTACTCTTTACGAATCAGGACATAGAAAGATAAGAGGGAGATGAGTCAAACCTGGCAAAGGATATTAAAAAAAAATAAAGATTCTTCAGGTATACAGAAAGAAAAATTACTTTAAAAAGTAAAATTTCCATGAAGAAGGTTCTGGGTAGAGATTAAAGATAAGCTTGATGTGGCTCTGAAAAAAAAAAAAACAAAACCAACATTTTCACAATGACGCAGTTGTTTTTCTGGGGACAAAGAGAAGATGAACTTAAGGATGGTAGGAAAACAGAATCCACCACAACAAAACTGGAAGGAAAACACAAACAGGTAATGACCCCAAATCGGTTGTGACCTATGATCTCTTCCTACAAGTTGTTCCATATCTGACACACAAAATCAGTATAGAATCATAGAGTCATTTAGGTTGAAAAAGACCCTTAAGATCATTGAGTCAAATCATAAACCTAACGCAACAACCATTTATACAAAGATTTTTAAGGCAAAGATCTTGGTTTTGTTTTTAATATCTAGTGAATAGTAACTAGCACATAATAAAAACAAGTAAAAAAAACCCTAAACCAAACCCATCATAATTCCAAAATTAATTACTTGATCTAAATGTTCAGAATTGTTGATATAAAGTCAATAATGTGCAAGGCATTATAACAAAAATTTATGTCAAGAGCAACTATGGATATGAAGTTAAAGCAAATAGGGTTAGACCTTTAAGGTATTAGCAAAGATAACCTGGCAACTAAAGTTCCTAAATCAGAGAAATATAAGAAATCTCATCTAGCTGGTCTTCACCGTGTAACTGGTGCAGTGACATGGAAAACTAGTAGAGTCTAGAAAGACAGAAAGTAATTGTAATGGATGAGAAACTACTAATAACAACCACTAGTCTTCAGAGAAAATACTGTAATTGAGTGAGATTCTCAGTAAAGTTACCATTTCAAATAATGAGACGTATCAAATGCATTTTTTTCAATGTCCACTTTTAATAAAAAGTTTGGACAGCACTATTTGTTTTAATACAGAAAAAAAGCAACTGAAACTGGGCTTCCTCAGCGATTAGTGTAGTAATAATGATAATGGCATGAAATTCAAGGGGAAAAAAAACGAGAGAGAGGTTTACATGGATCATCAGAAAGAACAAAAGTCATATCTGGGAAGAAAAGAATAAATGAAAAATTGTGGCCCAGTAAAAGGAACATTGAAAATGGATATAACAACTGTCCATAAATATTTGATGGTGGAGAATATAAATACCAATGTTGGAGAGAGAAAAAAATTCAGAAATATGCTCAAGAAAGATTGTTTTCTGACAGTGCAATTTCAGATAGAGAAGCAAGAGCAAAATACAGAAATACTCTGAAATGGAACTTCTCACACCACACCGTGCAAGAGGTTCCTGTCACTGAAGTATTTCATAGTCTGTGAACATACACTGAAAGGCAGGAGCCTTGAAAATAAGCACATACAGCTGGACAAACTGAAGAGAAGGCAAAGTATTTTTTAATTCTTAATGCATTTGCCTACATTAGTGTTCTGCCTTTTCTTTGATCTTTGGTCTCTAGAAGAGCTAAATCTCTTTGGTAGTGGCATCTTCCTTGTCTAACAGAAACTTTGAAGTGCCCAGCTAAGTTTCACATTCTTTTGATGTGAAAAATCTGTTGGGGTTTTCTGAGGGGCTGTTTTTTTGGTTGTTTTGTTGGGTTTTCCCCCCTTTTTTACTATTTTTTAAATATAATATATTCTTGACTACTAGTTTGTCAGGGTTAACTCTTGCCTTTTGTCAGACAGGCTCCTGCCCTGCCTTTTCCTTCAGTTGCTGTGCTCATGGACGGGACCAAGATGAGCTGCAAGCATCGCAGAGCTGCAGTGAAACGGCTCCCCCAAATGGTATCATTTAGCACGGAGATCTCTAAGGAAATTCAGTTTAAACTCATTAAGGTTCCTAAATGTTTTGGGAAAACTGATCTTCATAATATTTATGAATTTTTAATATCAAGTTTTTACTGAAAATCTTACTGAAAACCCTGCTGACCACATATTGAGGTGTTTTGGATACCCAGAATTCTACAGGTAATACTTTGGTGCTATGTGACATCTCTCACAGCTGAGACTCAGAACTGCAAACGTGTTTGGATACTTTCTGGACCTTGAAAAGCAGGTAGGATGAAGAAACGTCTGTGGCTGAGAAGTGGTCCTTACTTTTGTGTTAAAGAAATGAACTGTAATACAAAAGAAGAAATACCAGGTGATATGGAGGAGGATCACAGTACAGAAGGGAGCCTGTGTACCTTAGGGATCTTGGTCTTCGAATAGTGTGGACATGACAGCAAAATGAAAAAGTATCTTGACCTTTCCATGGAATATGTTGGTTAAACAATTTTGTCAGCAACATGAAAGTTGGTTGTTTTTATTTCTTAAAGGTACTTCATTTTGCCCTTCAAGATCATCAGTATGTTCTCACTTCATAATGCTGGTTTATTAAAGGCCTAATTATGTGAAAACAAATTGACATAAAAGTTCTGGTCAAAATAAAAAAATAAAAGATAATATTATCACACGTAATTCCTTTGGTATTTGCTGTGCATTTTCAGTTCATAACAGTTCAAGTCAGAGCCTCAAAGTGTTTTGATGTGACATACAATTGTAAATTGACAGATTTATCTGTTTATTTTTCCTTGTATATTTTTTATTTTCCATCTGCTCTTTGACCCTATAGTTGCGCATTTTCCAGCTTTTGTCCAGCAAAAATAATTATTAAAGGTTTTTTAATTATTACTTTTTATTTTTTATAGTCAAACTAGTTTTCTTGTAGGGAGGAACTCCAGGGGCTGATACTTAAAGAAGGCTACCAAGTGACGTAAGACTCATAATAAAATAGTGGTATCACTGTGCCTTAGTTCTTTCCTTTCCATACTGTTGAAAGGCAATGCACTTCTTTAGAAGATATCAGAATACAACCTAAGACTATTAATTTATTCCTAAAAGGAATTTATTTAAAAGTTTAAAAAAGCTGTAATTATTTGTTATTTATTTATTATTAGCCAATAGACGCCAACGGCTAATTTTACTTTAGGAATTAAAAAAACCAAACAGAACAATCTGAAATTTCACTTATTTTGATACGTCTTATTTCCAAAATGTGCCGGCAGGTATATTGGATTTTAACATCAAAAGAGGCCTTATTCCAAATTACCTGTTTGGAGATATCTCCAGCTATTTTGTGTATCAAGTGGGTAATTATTGGAAAACAAAAAAGAAAGTTTGAAACACTCTGGGTGGATATTGAAGTTCCTGTGGACATGTTAAAATAATAATATTAGAGCAACCTACAATACTGAACGACCCTGTTAAGAACACAGTCAGCTTTACTCCTATTTAATATCAGTAGATTTGAAATTATTTAACGCAAACACCTTGCAGAATCAGGTCATGATTTCATCATATTTTTTAATGTCACTGGCTGCATTAGACATGTTTGATAACACTGAGGTTCACATGCAGCGAACACACCAGCTATATGAACAGCAGCTGAAAAAATTGTCCTTTCTAAAAGACCCTGGAAATGCAAACACTGAACAGCAAATATCCACCGTGTGTCATTTCTCTTCAAAGCTGGCAGCACTTTTCATTTTTAGGAAGGTTATTTTTCCCAGTAGTTCCATCCTGACCAAATGGTGGTGGCAAACAAACAATGAGCCAATATCATCAGAAGGAGAGGCTGGCAATAATTTTAACTGCTTTTTCTCTAAGGAATAGAGACCAAATGAGGAAATGACCAAAACCACTGAAAACCATATTTATCAGTGTCAGTGCTGAACAAAGGATTGCCTTGTGTTTCACAACTGATATTATTAACTTACTGGTAAGGAACAATATTAAATGCAGAACAGGCTGTTCAGCTTTAATACCTTTGTAAATATGCAATCTGCTCTCTGTGCATCAGTCATGGACATCCAGCAGCCTTTGCTAACAAGAGTACGGTGAATTAGTCTTACTATAATGAGAATGTGTGTACGCCTTCAAAGGGAACTGCTTAAAAATAAATACTAGAAACAAAAGGATGAAAACATCAAGTATTAAGAAGTTAATTAAATTATATTCACAAAAAGCGCACACCTCCAGGAGGAGAATTTCAGTATAATGAAGTTTGACATGAGCTGCTAAGGCAAGCAAAGCTACTACCAATTACATGTTGTCTTTTCAAGTCATTCCAAGTCAACACAGTAACTGCAAGCACGCAACTAGATTATAACAAAAATTATAAGGAGAAAGAACAGTTTCTTCAGTATCTACATGAAAACTTAAGGGTTTTGAAAATGGGGTCTTCCTGATAGGCTTTGAATGCTCTTAAAATTTGGTCAATACAGGGGAAAAAAATTAAAATCTGTTTCTCTATAGTTGGCAACACTCAGCCAGTATTCTACATAAACAAACCATACTTTCTCAGTTCTGCTTCTGAGTATTTCAGCTGTGTCTAACTAATTCACACATCTATTCTCTTACATTTAAACATTGTTGTATCACTTCTAACATACAGCATTTCCCAGATAGCATGCTTTTCCACACCTTGCTTAAAAATACATCAGAACCATGTCAGTTAGGGAAGGATTTTTTTTCTCCAAGTGCCAGAGGACTGTAATGTTTAGTGACCTTATCCACTTAAGAAGTCATCTTTAAAATTGCTTTTTCTCCTTTTGGCATGCAGAGACCTGGCTCATACCCTCTGGCTTGCAACTCAAGGTTGTGTAACCATGTAAACTGGTTTTAGGCTATCAGAAGCAGCAACTACAGAGGTGCAGCGAAACAGTAACAGTTTAAAAGAAGCATAAGCCCTAAGCCAAGATTTTTTGGCCTCAAAGCTCAGGCATACAAGAACTGGTGGATGGCAGGAGCTAGGCACATCTGCCAGAACTTTGTAGATACCAGGTTGGCCAGTCAGCTGGGCGCAGATTCCACCTTTTCACTCCTGCCCTCCAAGGCACAGATTTCTCTGGAGCTCACCCTACACCCAAGAAGGCACATTGAGGCTGGTTGCCTGAGAGCATGGTGAGTTTGATTGAAATTACTTTATAAGGACTGCTGTGGGAGAGCCTGCTAGAGTTCAAGGAGCATTTGGACAATGCTCTCAGGCACATGATGTACTCTTGGGGTTGGTCCTGTGCAGGGCCAGGAGCTGGAGTGGGTACCTTCCAACTCAGCATATTCTGTGATTCTGTGGAAGTGTATGAGAGAATGAAGCTCTGTAACAGCCAGCTCACTGAATAGAAAAAACTCATAGTTCCTGAAGGAGACCAATTGCATATAGATAAGTTGATAGGAGTCCATAAAGAAGCAAAGGAAATGACTGAAGAAAAGCAGGTCTCATCTCAAAACATGTCAATATAACATTGGCCTCTTTCATCATTTGAATTTTCTCTTCTTGCACATCTGAGCTATATGTATTTATTAATAATGTTACTCTTCCATTTATTCATTATAATCCACTAAGTCTTTTGTTTTTAATAAGGAGCATACAGGATATTATGGATTGTTCACTGAGATCTTGTTATTTTAATTCACTTTTAATTCTTTCAGTAACTGAACTGAATTTATCCACCTTAGCAAAGGTTTCCAGAAACAGCTTCCTGTGGAAAAGACACATCATTGTCAACAAATCTCATAATGCCTCTTCCTCCTCATAGTATAGAGAGCTAGTCAGAAACAATGGAGACAAATATACTCAACATTTAATTAGGAGTTTTTCATAAAATACAGTGTATTTTAGTAATTTCAGTAAAAAATAGTGTTCCAGTTGAATTTGTGAATATTATTTTTTTTACACAAACAGTAAAATGCTACACAGCTCAAACCTGTTACCTCCCAGTATAATGTAAGAATAAAAGATTATTGTGTGTTAGATGATTTCATTTGAATCACAGGCTTGCTAGTATATCTCTTCCATTTGAAAATATGAAAGAGGAAATAAACAAAAGGGCTTACCTAAGATGTCTTTAATTTCACTTTAAAGCTAGATGTTTTGAAGATCAGGCGTTTAGTGTGCTCATCTACTCATTACATGTGCTTTACAATTTGTTTATTTGAGATACAAAGAGAAATTGAAGATTAATGTCCACCTCTTTGTTCAGTATTTCACAAAAAAAACCAACCAACCAACCAAACAAACAAACAAAAAAAAAAACCACAAAAAAACCCCCACAGAGCTATTGAACCTGTGGTAATTTTCAACACTTTTTATAAAAGTGTTTTCTAGTGGTTGTGCTTTGAAATTCTGTTCCTGAACTCTCAAAATTTAAATATGCCCTGCAATACTATGTTGATCCATGTGAATTCACATAAAATTGACAATTTGACAAATGTCAGCACAACATAACTTGATAACTTGATAACCCTGTTCAAGTTCTGTGCCATACAATGATCCAAAAGATGACCTCTTATCATCCTCTGTGTTTATTTTTTTCTCTGCCAGGTTGATGAAAATCAATTTTTTTTCATTTGCAAAGCATCAAAGTCTATCTTAGATAATGTACCACTCACAGTCCTGACTTCTTAACCTACAGTCATTGATAAGGATGACAGTTTCAAAGAACAACATCAAAGGAACCTACCATTTTAAATCATAGTTGATGTGAAATTTCATAGTGAATTTTTTTGAAGACTAAAATCTCCCTTTTTATTCTGTTTTTATAATAGAAGCTGTGAACTCTGCTTTTGGTCTCAAATTGAAGCTCTGAGGGATGGAGGATATTCTTTCTTGCCAGATTTGTAGTACTTTCTGATAAGGATGATGAATGTTTTATTCCCATGAAAGTCAATGATGTTAGAAGGGACGTCTGTCCTTCTCAGCATCAGGACCTTGCTCAGAATATCAGATGTTAAGAGTTAGGTGAGATAACACAGAGAAATGAAATAAAGATGAAATAGTGAACATAACTGTTATTGTCAGCACCCAAGGCAGTTCTGTTAGTAATAAAATCAAACAGAAGTAGCAGGGGGCCCCTACACTTTCACAGTTGAAAATCTGTGGTGTCTGATATCTCCTGGGAGACAAAGCACACACAGCCTAGTTTCTCTCTTCATTTCCCCCCCTCCAGCCTAAGGGTTTCAGTTTGACACTGTACAGAAAAGACATGGAGATCAAATTCAACATCCTCAATGTTTTATTCTCAATTGCTCACTCCTGGAACAATTGTTGAAGATTACAAGTTCATTGGGGGTATTTCAAGAAGAATGATGACAACTATTTGGACAAATTCAAAGAAATACTTACTCATACTCACAACTGCAATGGTCTACATATCAAAAAATCACATGGTCCCAGAAATCTAGTCCGCTTGCATGCAGACCCTTACATCTGTGAACTGAATTTGATCTCACAGATCTAAAGCCTTATTAAAATCCTGAAAAAAAAAATCTGAATCCACATTGAAGCCCACTACCTAAAATAATTCTATTACATAAACTGTTCATTCTTTCACATTACTTGTAAACACATCATGCAGGTCATGGTGGATAATGATCTACTGATGATTATCCATTAAATAAAATCACTGGACGTTCAACATAATATTGCATATTCTAGACAAATCAGAGCTACATTGAATTCAGTTCTGTTGGCTGAAATAAGATATAACTTTCATTCATAGTTTCTGAAACCCTCTGCTTCTAACTAGCCCTAACAAGAATGCAAATTGATCAGGGTATTAAGTCTATATTAGAAGTTAAATACTTCAGTCCATTTCAAACTCAGGTAAAAAACATACTTCTCTTGGAAGAATAAACCCCCTAGTCTTTACCACTCCAATTTTCCATTTTTTCAATTGTCTACTTAATTTGCAACAGAGAAATAGAGACTTTTATTTCACTTTTTCAGAAAAAAAAAAAAAAAAAAAAAAATTACAGGAGCCGTTATAATATTAGTCTTGGAGAAAAACAGAAAAGTTTGTAAAAACTGTACGCATAGACATGTTGTTCCTAATCAAACAACTCATCTTTCAAGGTGATTAATCCCTTTGTAAAAAAATAAAACAACCAGAACAGATATACATTTTCCATATATTTTTCATTAATGTAGAAAAATGCAACTTGTCCTAACTCATATATTAATGAGATGTGTTATATTCAGATGTATTTAGATTAGTTATCTTAATTATATTGATTATTCTGCTTCCACAGGATTGAATCTTCTATATTACACTACATAGTTGTTGCTTCCATGACACATTGCTTCTTGTTTAAAACAAATAAATGAAAAACTTCACAGGATGAATGTAAAACTACATTTCTCTTTAATGAGCTACTTCGATTATTTCATAAATTGTTTTAAGCATTTCCTAAGTTTAAAAATCATCTTTTAACAGCTCTTTCTTAAGGAGGATCCAGGGGAAAAACAATAAATAATCAAATCTTTAAAAGTAAGTGACTAAATTATTATTTTAATTTTTTCATAATTAAAAATATTTCCAAATATTCACAACCTTTGCCTTCTGTATTACCAAGTACTGGAAAGTCATCAAAATTGTATATAATATACTACTTCAGGCAAAGAAGATATATTATTTATTATTTGCTTAAACAGCCCCAGGCTGTGGTTTGACATTTCAAAATATTTAGCCACAGTGGTGAGGATATTTCTATTCATTCCTGCACTGTGACTGATCTAAAAATAAATTAATCCATTCAGCAAACAAACTTTCCCAGTGACCAAAACTTTTAACAATGATAGCCTCGTTCTCTAACAAAGATTTTGTAGATGAGGAAAGAAATAAGAAACCATTGCTCAGGATGTGCCAGCACACAGGGCTTGTCCTGCAGGATGGGCAGCAATGGATGCTTATCATAGGTGTGCTGTGCATAAACACACATACATGTGAGAAGAGATATATACAGCCCCCTTGAGACAACAGATATATATAAAGAAATATGGAAGACGAGATGGAGAGATGCAATATCGACCATTTTCACGAGTAGAGATTGTACTCAGGTTAGTGCTGCAATAATGCAAACTTTTGTATTGTTTTGAGTTTATCATGACAAGTGAAATGGGATCTCTGGAGGAAAAACATCAATGTTTTATGGATGTCTGAGGTGCAAATAGCAGGTTGGTACTGTAGTTTCCAGTGGTAGAGGGTGGCATAATGGGAAACAGATCATCATGGATGGAAGTTGGGTTCACGTTTGCAAGAAAGATTCCCTTGAGATTTGCAGCAGAGGGAGAACAGACCATGTACAAAGCCATTTGGAAATGTCTAAGGTGTCAGGAGAAAACTGCAACATGGTAGGAACTGCAAAAGTCACTCTAAACTAAAAAAATAAAAAGTGGAGTCTGGAGGGCAACCAAGAGAGGATTCCAAAGACTGGGCAACTGAGAAAATGCATCTCATTTGCCTTTAATAATTGGATTGAATACTGAATCTGGGACTCAGACAGAAAGACAGCTTTCATGTCCATGGTTTTTTTAAAAAAAATACTTTCAGATTTGTAACTAAGGTAATTTTCTTCAGGAGCTGTAATTAGATGCCTGTTATTGTTTTTCCAGAATCAGATAGTGCCACTTTACATTCTGTTGTTATTTTCAAGTTTTCAAATTACATAGGCGATCAGCTAATTAACTGCAGAGATAACAGGCAGTTAGCAAATCCAGTGCACTGTATTTACTATATTTACACAGTGGATTTAGCATCAAATTCACAGTGAGTGCAATTCACATGCCATTCACGCACTACTGGGTTCCTTTGCATTTATACAGCGGTTGGTTCACTGATCACACTGTGTCCAGGGCTTCCCTGACTATGAGGAGGTTGCTGTCACTTAGATTAATGTTCCATTTCCCAGGGCCGTCTTTCTGAAAATACACCCTTGGTATTTCAAAGATCCCTGTAAACTCTCTTAATGCCACTGTCTCCAGATGACTTTGAAACAATTTCTTAAAATAATATTGTTGGGAATTTACAGAGACAAACTCCTACCTCCTGAACTGCACTGTGCATGTTTTCATAATACTCTTATGTCCTCAAATTTTGGAACCTCGTGGGTCTGGCACAGTGGTCAAATAGAACAGTGAATGGTATTGTTCAGGCACCTATGCCAGATTTTATTTATTTGTTTTGAATTAAATGTCTTGGAATACTTAGGTGACAAAATAGTACACTTTTTCATTTCAATGCTAACACTGACAGAACTGGTACCTAAAAAACATTTTGGAAAATACATAAATAGAAAAAATTTACCAGTGGAACTACTCCAATTGAATTTTATCTTGGCTTACTTATTTTTAAGTGCAAAAAGCGGAATATTGAATTGGTTATAAGAATATCTCAACAATTTCAGATTATTATTATTTTATGACTGAATTTAAAGCAGATATACAGGGAATATTTGAGTTTTAATTTTGCTTCCAGAATCTCAGGCATTGTATGTCATAATAGCATTTTATGCTGCATTAACAGAGTTTTATGCTGCCTTAACACCATTTTATAGCATAATGGAAAACAAATGGGTACAAAAGAGAGGTAAAATGGAAAATAAACTGTAAAACCTTTTTTCTATCTGGTTCCTGTGCTGTACACTGATAACGCTACCAACAAAACAACAATGGCTTTTAAGCTATCCTCTGCTTCAACTTCACTTTGAAATGAGCATTTACTGTGTCATATATTTTCATATAATTGTAAAGAGATAGACTGGGATCCATACTTTTGGGGCTGAAGGCTTTTCTCCTGATCACTTAAGTTTTATAAATATAATTTCACAGAATCACATAATCACAGAGTATTCTGAGTTAGAAGGGACCCACAAGGAACATCGAGTCCAACTCTTGAGTGAATGACCCATACGGGGCATAATTCTCAATACAAAGGATAATATATAAGGCAACCTTCAAAGATTCAAGAAAGTTGAAGAAAGCAATAGATAACAGCTTAGAGCTAGTAAAGGAGTTTGCACAAAACAAAGACTACCCTTTAGCAATTAAAATGAAGCAGGTTTCCCATTCTGATCTCTGATTTTATTGACCTTTTCCTCAAAATCAGTGTGTTTGCAGCTGGAATCATGCACAGCTTTGGACGTTTCTTTAAAGAAAACATTTGGCAGAGAACTGTAAGAAGAAACCTCAAAGGCTAGTTGTAGTTGGTTTCTGTGGCTGGGTTTTGGTAGCAGGGTGGCCTACAGGGGTGGCTTCTGTTAGAAGCTGTTAGAAGGAAGAGCCAGTGCCAGCCAGCTCCAGGACAGGCTTCCTGCCACTGGCCAAGGCTAAGCCAACCAGAAATAATGGTAACGCCTCTGTGAAAACGTATTTAAGAACAGAAAGGTATTGTGCAGAAAGAATTCTAGCCAGGGAAGAGCAGAGTGAGAACATGAGAACAACAAGGTAGACACCAAGGTTAGTGCAGAAGGAGGGGCAGGAGGTGCTCCAGGCACCGCAGATGAGACCCCTGCAGCCCTTGGTGCAGACCATGGTGGGGCAGCTGTGCCCCTGCAGCCCATGGAGGACCATCAGGGTGCAGAGACCCACCTGCAGCCCATGGAGAAACCCATGCTGGAGCAGGTGGATGCATGAAGGAGGCTGTTACCCCATGGGAGGCCCAAGATGGACCTGCAGCCCATGAAGAGGGAAGCTCACAGTGGAGTAGGTTTTTCCCGGCTAGGACTTGTGGCCCTGTGGGGGATCCATGCCGGCACAGCTCATTTGGGAAGAACTGCACCCCATGGAGGAGTGACCCACGGGACAGCAGTTTGTGAAGAACTGTTGCCCGGAGAATGGACTCTTACCGGAGAGGTCCATCAAGGACTGTCTCCCATGGAAGGGACCCCATGGGAGCAGGGGAAGAACTCCTGTCCCTGAGCAGAGGCAGAAACAACAACTGACCATAACCCCCATTCCCCATCCCCCTGCACCACTGAGGGGGAGGAGGGAGAACATGGAAGGAAGGAGGGGTGGGGGGAAGGTGTTTTTAAGATATATTTTACTTCTCACTCTTTGGAACTTGTCCTATTAGTAATAAATTTAAGTACTATCCCCACTTTGAGTCTGTTTTGCCCATGAAGGTAATCAGTAAGTGACCTCTCCCAGCTCTTATCTCAACTCATGAATCCTTAGCTGTTTTTTTCTCTCCTCTGTCCAGCTGCGGATAGAGAGAGCGGCTTTAGTGGGTATCTGGCATTCAGCAGGGGTCAGCCCACTACACTAGGAAAACAAACAAGCAAAATAGAAGCTATTAACAAACTGGGACTTACTAAACTTGGAAAGAGACAGAGGAGAACAAATACAAGTCTTTAAATACTAAAGAAAGGAGGTTAAAGGGAACCATCTGGTATCCAGATTCATGGTAAATATGGCAAAAGAAAAAGCTAATAGTGCATCACAGAAATTTAAAATCAGACATAACCCCCCACCCCAACAATAAAATCAGTAAGAAACCGAATAGCTTACCTTTGAAAACATCAATAAATTCATCTTAGGTTCTTTAAGAACATAAAACATGCTGGAAATAAGTGTAGTTGCACTTCGCCATGATTAATTTGATTTTATTTCTAATGGAGAACAAATAGAACTTGGCATTGAACTTTGAACATTTTTCTCCTGCTAGGTTACCTTTCAGCAAAACCAGTTCCTTAATTCATGTCACTGTGCAACCATGCAATTACTTGTGTCAGCCAAAAGGCCAGGGTAGCACAGAGACAGAAACTGGCATCTGGAAGCAGGGAATCACAGGAAGGGTAAGGTTGGGCGGGACCACTGGGAGAGTCATCTGGTCCAACTGCCCTGCTCAAGGAGGGCCTTCCTCGAGGACTGTGTGAGCAGGATTGCCATGCACAGTTGTTTCCTTGGGCAGATCTGCTTGGCATATGCAAGATATTTATAGAACAAGAAACATATTTATAGCACTATGCCTTCTTCTTGTATTATACCATGTTCTATTTGCAGAAGACTCCTTTTGGTCTTAATTTGTGTACCGTAATGAGATGGTCCTGAATGATGTTTGAAGTTTCTAGGTACAGTAACAAGTTGAATAACAAAATAAAAAGATACACTGGAGTGACCGAACCCATATACATCCTGATATGGCAATTGGTGATATGTCAGAACTTATTTTCAAATTCCACACACTCAGGAAAATTTACTGATTTCACAGAATAAACAATGAATACAAATGCCATTTGTCAGATTTCTAACCAGGAAGTTTAGCAAGAAGATTAGAAGCACCGAATATCACTTATTTAGTGTTGTGACATGTAATGGAAATCCTCCATCAAAGAAAATCCTGGCCACGTGGAAAGCAAAGAATCAACCTGTATACATACATCTATTAGGAACTTTCAACGAGAACAATGTTTACTGAGAGCAAAAGGCACAAGTGAGACAGATTTTTGGCATTTGAATACCCTTTTTTCCCCCAAATGTTTCTAAAAAGGTGATTTCCAACTTTTAATTTTGCTATTCCAGCTAAACCATTCTCAATGTCTAATGTTTTCTCACCAGTAGTTGTCAAGCCTTCAGAATTTTTTCTTGGGCTACTTCATTGTTTGGCTTCTGCACCACAAGTCTTTTTTAAATTTTTTTCTCACAGACCAGTTCATTTCACTTAATTATCACTCTTCTTGTTATGGTTTTAATGACTCCTACACATCCGTATATTCACATTTTCTTTTATTTCCATTTCTCATATGATGGGTTTCTTGGCCTGTTTTTTCATTTGACTGCTTCCCACGTCATTTTGCTAACTAATAAAAATTCCAGTCTTTGAGATTTTTGCTCTCCTGGCATCCAGGTAGATGAGAACTGTTCATAGACTTTGAGGATTTCTCAGATAGATAATGGAATTTTTATATACTGGAGATATCTCATTTCAAGAATAAATTTCCAAAGGTAGTATTGCTTAATAGATGTTCTATTAGTAATAGAACAGGATAGTCAAAAAAACCGACTATTGGTTAGTATCTGAAAATATATCAACATAAGTCAAAACAATCAGCTATTGTATTCATATAGGAATAATATTAGCATTTGATTAAAAAAAAGAAGCCATGGGAACATCTTTTAGGATTCTATATGAACCATTCACGTGCAAGATACTGAAAACTACAGAGTTTTTCAAGTGTAACAGGGTCTCTGTTTTCCAATTTTCAAATTCACTGTAAGACAAATACTAAGAAAGAACTCAAAGCAAAAAGGAACAAAGTACTGAAAAAGAAGTACAGTGTTCTTATAAGCATCCAAAAACAATTTTGAAATCAAAAATATGTGATGGTTTATAATTTACAGTCTGTTGACAATTCTCTATGTTCTAATCATTATTAAAAGCATGATTTATTTCAACAACAAAAAAAAAGTAAATAAAAGAAATTAAACACAATCAGAGGAGTGCATACAAATTATTAGGGACATGAAAGAACTTCTATTTGACAGAAATTAAAAGATCTGCATTGTAAATTTAGAAGACAAAACTTAATGAATGTATACAAAGTAAAGCACAGTATTGTGAAGATAAATTAGTCACTTTGCATTTCTTCAGTGCAGGATCATAGGAATATTCAACAAAACTGAATGACAGAAAAGTTAGAATATATAAATGGAAATATTTTTGTGCTACATTAAGCTACTCTATTAAATGTTAATCAAGAACAAAATAGATTTCAAAAACCAGACCAAATATATCTATGAATAAAAGAAGAATACGTATAATTACCAAAGATTACCAATAATTACAAAGATATTGAACCATGAAATAACTTGTTCTGCAGATTTTTAGACTATATACCTCTCCTCTGATCTTCTTTTTCAATTTTTCTCTTTTTCTATGATGAATGTAGGAACACTTTCTCTTACATCACATATATTAAGCGAATTTCATGGTTTGTCAAGGAAGTACTGCACTAAACTCAAATGTGTCAAAATACACGTGCAATTAATAAAACTGGTCCAGTCCTTAAAAAATCCAAAACAGTGGGATTTCAAAGGGATTTAAAGATGTTTAGCATATTTAATAGGTGCAGGCAAACTTCTGTCAAAACCCTACTAGCAGGTTCTTTGCATGAGGCAGACTTTTGAAACTGCTGACCCTATATTTCAGAAACACACACAATCACCCCCTGACACCCCACAACAAAAAACAAACCCACAGACATTTTCTTCCACTTTCTCCTTAGGTGGTTTTTAAAAAGGAACCACAAGCCACACTGATGGACAGACCTATTAATCCTGTTTGTGCAAGTTCTTGCACAGTGTTTTGTTGAGAGTGCCAAAATCTGCCAAGAGGAAACCTAACAAATGATTGGAGCCGGTAACTCTGATTGCTATAACCTGGAAATCAGAAACAAACCACAAAAGAAACATCTGAAAACAATCCCAAAAAACACAAGCATGAGAGACAAAATAACAATTTATATGAGAATAAAAATCCCTAGAATTTAAACTTGGATGCTGTCCACACACAGTAATTAACTAATTAGATTCAGTTATTATTACTATTACTCAAACTTTGAAAATTATATTTCATATCTTTCATTATCTTTCAAATCAAATAGATCTAGCTGGTGGACATGCTAAAAAATAGGACAAAGACTGATTTACTGGCTTTATAATTTTTTTTCGAAAAATCTTAATCATATTATTTAAAAAAAAAATAAAATTGTTATGGGTCATGGTTAAGGCAACAAAATAATCTTTCTAGATTTAAAAAAAACTATCAACTTTAATAACAAGCCATACTAAATGAATAATAAATACAGATGAACAAATACAACACATCATTTACTGATCTAATTTAAAATTCTGTTTCTATTCATTGAATGTCTGTGAACAGCTTATAAAGTCATTGAATGTACCTTTTCATTGTCTGAGTTTAGTTAATGACATTTAAAGGTACTCTTTGAAATCTGAAACTTGTCATAAGATTATGATTAGGAAGAGGTATTTTTGCAAATTATTACTAGTCATTATTGTTCAAGGGCTAATTAGTCATCCCTTGTATTTGCATTAATTTTTTTTTTCTGGACAAATCACACCGTGTGACACAGCACCATTCCCTGACAAGACTGTTGGTTTTTTCTAGAATCCGTGTTCAAATATGAATATTGAAAAATTAGGAAGTTCAGTGAATACGCTTAATTAAGGCTTACGCTCTTCTAGAAAGCAATTACAAAGTCACACAAAATCATTTTAGAAACTCAGATGAGTCTGAGTTGTGTTTTTCCTTTTTTAAATAACTCAGCCTTGTCATGTTCAAGGAAAAGCTCTGATCTCTGTGCCTGAACTCTATCTATTTGTAAAGCAGAGACTTTCTCACTTTGCTTGTTGGATCCTTGTTTATTGCACCTTTTTTTTGCCCTTTATTTCCTATGCTCACTGCCCTTTGTGTATGATCTGTCTCTCTCAGAAGATGCTGACAGCTCATTCTGTGCTACATGGCTGGCTTTAACTCATAGGTTTTGGCTACCACTGTTCTAGTTCTTAAAGACTGTAATTCATAGTGACCTAAAGGCCTGCTGATCTCCAGGAAGAACATCATCTGCAGCTTCACACTGAATTTAAATGCGCTTTTCCCGATACTGTAAATATTTTTTTCTGTAAAGCAGCCCAAGAGCACTGCAAGCATTCGTGTCTAAGCTCAGCACACACTTTAACAGAAGATATGCAGCAGAGTATATATGCAGGGTGGAGAGCTTACTGTGGATCTTAAATGTACTCTTGATTTTAATTTGGGAAAGTATATAACTCCAGAGAGTGGACACTGATTTATTTACATTTTACAAAAAATCCCCCATCTATTTCCAAACATGCACCAGAGACTCAAGCGCAGGCACCATAAAGCTGGAGCATGAGATCCCATGTCATTGGAAGTTCTTATTTTCTCCTGGAGTAGTCACTGATAAGGTTGAATGTTTCTAACAGTATCCATAAAATGTCACCAGGCTGCTGAAATTTATGGAATTTGATGGAATTACATATGTTCACTAGGGACTGCTGTTCTCACACAAGGGAACTTTCAACCTGGGTTTTGGGACAACCCCAGAGAAAGTCAGATACCACTCCCAAAGGCAGTGCATTTGTAAGGAATATTTCTGTGAACTACTGTCTCCAACGTAGACTAAAGATACAACAAAAACCATATTGTCTGTTAAATATTCACTTCTATATATGTATAGGGAGCCCCTGGTGGTCTAGTGGTTAAGGCGCGGCGCTGTCACCGCCGAGACCCGGGTTCGATTCCTGGTCAGG
>JAYRBT010000082.1:82922954-82933536 GCA_036023395.1 Myiotriccus ornatus | reverse complement strand
CTAAAAAATCCAATGCGCAGGCTGGAAGGTGTAAAGACCTTCCCCGGTTCTTCGTTCGCGAAGACTGGCCATTACCTTACCTTATATATGTATGTATATATGTATGTATATATTCATGCAGTATCTTTCTATATAATATATATACACAACTAAAATATTCATACATAGCATGTATTTAGTATTTATACTGAACATATATATAAGTGTAATAAATAAATACAGATAAAATAAAAAAAGTAAACCCAAGAGCACTGCTGAATGTGCCTCCTAGAAAGATAACAAGAGATCAAATTGAAGAGAGATGTTAATGATATAATCTACACTGCAGGATGTCTCATAAGATGTACAGAGGAATCCGTGCACTATGAGTCCACACCCTTGGAGTCTTCTAATGTTCCTTATCTTTGTAGCTAAGACATATTGTAAGATTCCATAACTCATTTTTCCTAGAGCTGAAAAAAAAAACCCAAATAGCATAAGGAAATAAAAGGAATGCAAATAAAACTTATTTTTTGACCCAAGTAAGTCATGGAACTGGCTTATGTAAAATTTATCCCCTAGTCTTTAAAACTGACATAGAATTAGCTGCTTAACTCTTTTTAAGTTTTAATAGGGTTTAGGTGCATTATTCCATTTAATCTCTGATAAACCTATATAAATCCATGATATAATACATTTTAAACAGTTACCACTTAGAAAGGTAAGCCAAAAAAGTGAGGCTATAACATTAAATAGCTTTAGTTCATTGCTGAAGCTAACTTACATATCCCATGTGAGTCTACACATGAACGTGAAATTGAAGTTTGTGAATACTAATGTGCTTCTGAAGAACAGTGATTATTTTTAAAGAGAGTCTATTATTTCAAGCAGTATATTGTATTTAAGTGTCCAAGTCAGCATCTAATCACACCTTTATATAAGTCAAACATAAGCTTTGTTGTCAATGTTTTCATGACAGTAAAATATCAATGCGAGATCAGAATTTGACCTGCTCATGAAAAACTGGGAGGGAGAGAGTATTTTTGTCAGTGGTCCACAACTACATCTTACATGCTATTTTATGGAAGAAATCTTATTTTATCAGCACAGATAATAAGAATATGGAGGCTAAAACAACCTCAGCTGATATGATTTAAAAGATATTTTAATTTAGAAGAGTACTTAACACTGAAGGTTATTTTGAAGGTAAATGATAAAAATGAAGATTCTGCAGTACAAAACATGACAATTTCCTACCTGATTCCAGTTTCTAACGTAATGTATTAGGGTAGAGGTGACAAATGAAGTTATATTCATTAGGGAAAGCAGAGAACAAATATTATGCAGATATTTTTGCTAACCCTATTGCTTCACAAAGTAAACATGCCATGATCCTAACACAGCATTATTAAGTTGTGAAAGTTAAATTCAGAAAATTAAGGCTAAACTACGGTTTCTGATACAGCTCTAATTCTGGTCGGTGCACCTGTATTATGAGGAAACTTGTAATTACCTGATCACACTCATTTTTGCATTGTATCTCTTTCACTGTTAGTGCATGACCTTCTTTAAAGAAGGAGTAATTAATTTCCTTGTGGATTTTTCTGTGCTGGTCATGACAACAGTATAGGAAGGCTTGATGAAAATTATTTGTTTTCTCAACATTGCTATTCTTTCTATCTTAACAATTGCAGTGTTTTGCACAGCCTTGTTCCTGGGAACAACTTCATTGTTCTGAATGAAACTAGCTAGGTATATCTTGAGACAGAAATGCAGCATGAAAAAATCCATACCTAACTTCAAACTTTTGCAAAGTTATAAACCACTGAAAAGAGGATCTAATAGGTGGATGTGTCAGGAAACCTCCATAGTAGATACCACAAGCAATTTCCCATAATATACCCATATTCTCAACTGCCATCAATTAGCTTCCATGATTTCAGTATTAGTCATAAGACTTCAAATCTGTCTAAAAAGCTTATATTTGAATAAAGATGGAAAAAGGCAGAAGGTTAGAAGACTACTCTATAACTGAGATGAAACTAGAAAAGGATATTCATATGAAGACACTGAAAATCCAGGTTTAGAACTCAGAAAACAGAGATCTAAATTACCTAGACAAGAACTGGTAACTAGCTTGTAGTAGAGAACTGCAAGCCAAAAAAAAAAAAAAAAAAAGAAAAAGAAAGAATAGAAGAAGAAATGGGAAATCATAATAAAACCAGACTAAATAATAACCTCACTGGAGACAGTCAGGAATGGGAAAGTCAGAAAGTCAGATCAAGAGATAAGGAAAAGAGAAGCTCAAAAATCAGGGGAAAGTCTGAAAAGATGAAGTACATGGAAGAACAGGCACTAAACTGTCCTAATAGAGGGTACTGAGGCAAAAAGGCTAGAATCAGGGAAATTTCATTGTTTCAGGGAAATGCTGACACATGCTCTTCTCATCTCATGGATGTCTCAGATTTACTTGATCCTCTCTTTACCTCCACTTGGTTTGTGCACTAAACACAAGAGTGTCAATGGCAACATAAGTTCAAACGATTGCACAGCAACATTGATTCAGTGGCATGGTTTTGCTGGTTCCTAGAAACTAAGGAGGAATTTTTCCCTTCCCCCTCCCACTGCGTGGAGGGATGTTAAATGGGCAGTTAAGAAACACAAAAGAAGCTGATGGTAAGGCCACATTTCTAGTTAATGGCCCTCAGAATCTTGCTTTTGGGGAAGGGGAAGAACTTCCTTTTTACTCTTGTTTTTCCTCTTGTCTCCTGGGAAACAGGGGGAGGAGTTCAGGTAGCTGCTAAAGCTGGAACAAGGTTGGAGTAGGAGCTGGGAGTGGGTTTTGTTCCCAGCCTAGCTGTCAGGTGTGGATTCTGCTTGGATTTTCATCAGAGAGGAACTGTTTCCAGAAGTTTTCCGCTTCCCCATTCCCGTTTGTTTCTTTCTTAGAAGCGGCTCTTGTGCACATCAAACGGAGAGGGAAAACTATATTGCATGATTCAGCCAGCAGGACAGAGTGAGTTCCCACTGAAGAGAACTTTTTTTGTTGTTTCTCTCCCTCCTCTCTCTCCCCTTTCCCAGTGTGTGTGGGGGGAGGGAAACCCATTTTAGGTTTCTCCAACACACCCTGAAGGGTGTTCCCCCACATGGCAATGACCAGTGATCCCACAGTGCCTCCTGTGCTGACCAGCACAAAACACTGCAAGCTCTGCATTTCCAGTGATCCAACAGCGCCCCCTGTTGACTGTGGTTAGAATTGCACCAAAGGGTGCAAACTGAACTGTTTACCATTTTTTTCTTTGTTTGTTTATGGGTTTGTTTTGAAGGGGATTATTTGTGGGTATAGGAGTATTGTGTGGTTGTTTTCCTTGTTTTCTTTTGTTGTTTCTGCCTATGCATATATATCTTTTAATAAAGGGCTGTTATTTTTCCTTTTTCCACATTTTTTTCTCCTTAATTGGAGCCTCTTAATTTCAGATTTACAATTGCTTAGAGGGAGGAGTTTGGGTCTTCCTCATAACTCATCCTCAGCAAAACACCTGTGTCTCATTTAAACTGAGACATTCAGATACTTCTAATTTCAGTATTCTTTAATTTAAAGTGGCAATGTTATTCTTGTAACTTAGCTTTTCATTTGTTATTTCATTATTTCAGCTTTGTCTCAAACCTGGGCTGGATGTTTTCCAGCAACAAAGGCCATTGATACATATCTATAAAGGTTTTAATATTTAAAAATTTCCCTTAAATACTTTGTCTTACAGCTACTTCTCAGCTTAATACAGTTTTTTAGGCTTTTTTATGCTTATGACTTTCTTGTGTTTTCTGAAAACACTGCACTCATTCCTCATTTGCATTATTTATACCTTTGGACATTGTTTTTGTTTCTGTATTCTATTTGTACTTTAATTACTGGATTTATACATGTACAATGGACTTGACTTTATTTTTCCAGGATTTGAAACATGTACCTTTTCTGTTTACTGTAGTTATTTTTTACCCAGTCAACATTAATTAATGCTAGGTATTAGAATGGAAAGAGAGTCTGGACAAGTGTCAGATTTTTCCTCAAGGGAGCCTGCTATTTTTCATTTAATAAACAAAAAGCTTTTGTATACCCCAAGCAGCCCTGAAAGTTTTGGTTCTCCAATATATTTGCATTTGTCTGAAGCAACTGTAAAGTAAACATCACATCACTAAAGATAGGAAAGTTAATATATGTTAAATATGTGTTTCATTTTTTTCCACTATCACCTTCCAATGGATTTGATTTTAACTATTCCCCTAAATACATTTGTGTCTAACGTACAGCAGGTATTTTTAATAATTAATGTTTCTAAATCTATGCATTAAATATTCTGTCTTTTGGGGTCCTTTGTAATGGTGGGCATTTTGAAGCTTGAATTGCACCAGCAGAATTGATGGATTTAAAGTTTCTTCTTTGTGTGGAAAGGGAAAGAGTTCTCCTGTTCTACAAAGTCTTTCAGAGACAGATACAGATATACAGACATGCACGTACATAGACTGTAGTGGGTTGACCCCAACTGGATACCAAGCACACACCAAAGCTGCTCCATCACTCTCCTTCCCAGCTGGACAGGGGAGAGAAAATATATAAAGGTTTATGAGCTAAGGACTTCCAACACAGGAAGCAACCCAAATGGTTGTTGTTTTATTAATGAATAAAGAATGTACATCAGCAAGGCTATAGCTCAGAAGGAATATTCAATTAATTAGCAAATAAAAGTGTATTTTTCTAGAGGGCTAAGTAATTTAAATGAGGTATCAATAATTTAAACATTACTCAGCTCTAGCTATCAAGCTTTATAATGAAGTTATTTGAGTCTTTAAATATTTCCTACTAATTATTCCCCACACACAGTGAAAATTATCTGTTTTGTAATAGATTAGGTGTCAGGATAACTGACCTCATTAACTGAAAATAAAATTTCCCCACCTAGCAGTGTATTGTAGCTACTGCAGGAAGAATAAGCAGAAAGTCACAGAATAGTTATGTTTAAGACCTAATCTTGCATAAATTCATGTAAACCAATAAAAGATATATATTCTATTAATTTGATTCAGCAAATTGAAATCAACAGCCTATAAGTATGAATGCTAATTTATGTAACTTACCACTTGAATTTACCTAAAGATCTGTGACACAGAATATGAATAATATTTCAGGTAGTATTACTGAAATATAGTGTATACATTTCCCCCAGTCTCAGAAGTTTTTTTTTGCCTATGCTGCAGATTTGACACTTTGAGAATTATATTCTAATCACATATACATGAGCACCAAAAGGAATAACTGCATGGTCCAAGCAGAATTTTTCAACCAGCTGCTTGCATTTTGGCATACCTGAGATTAGAATTGAGCTTTACGTTTTTACAACTGGGCTTTACAGTTCTACAGACAGGAATAGCAGAGAAAACAGTTGAGCTCCCAAACAGACACTGATCTATCATCTTAAAACAAGACCTGGTTAGTTCACTTTTTTCCCCGAGATAAATAGCCCTAAGGCTTTCAGAAGGACATGTTAAATACCATTGCAATACCATTGCTTGTATTTAAACTCAAATGTGAATAGTGGAAATGACCATTCAACACCCCAAATCCTCAGCAGAGAGTGAAGTTTCTCACTTAAGCATTTTTCCGTCTTCTAAGTGGTTATTATCACAAAATCAGAGAGAACTAGAATTTAAAGAATATACCTTAGATACCAGTTTTAATCTTCTCTCCCTGGAAAGGAAAATAAATTCCCTTATCTTTTTTTTTCTTTCCATCTTCTGTCACCTTGTTCTCAGCCTCCATTTTAGATAATAAAACAGCTCCTCCACATCCCTGCAAAACCAGACAATACGTATCGTACAGTTTGATTTCCCAAAAGAAATCTCAAAACCTTCTATGAGGTATTTCTGTCATTACCTTTTTTCCTATCTTTTTCTTTTTTAAGGGGAAAAAATATCAACAAAGATAAGAAACAAACAGTATCAAATGCCTCCATGCAATTATCTCCCATTTTTATGACATTAGAAATGAGAATACCACTGCTCAGAGGATATATTTTTTAGTACTTTTGTTATGCAACTTTTTGCCTTATATTCGACCCAAATTGTCTCTGAAATATCAAATGCCTTCTTGACTGGAAGGGTCACAGACAACCATAATGTGAATTACTAATGTTTTGCTATGATAAAGGTCAAATAGCAGTCTTCTTACAAAGCTTAGTTATCAGATTCCTTTTCTATGTTCTTCAGGGCAGATCTCAGCTGGAGTAAGCTGCCCTAACTCCAGGAGCCTCGATAATTTTCACAAAATGAGTAGCTTTCCAAAATGTAAATAAAGAGATGGCTATATATATTATAGAACAGAAGGCATTTGAAAGAGACGGTGTCTAATGTGACATTTCCACACATGAAATGTGCAATGGAAATAAAGCACAACAGCAGCTCTTGCTACCTTAGGCTCTATATCCACTAAATGTTATGCACCCCCTGCAAACAGCTGTGACACCTTTTTGCTATCTGTCAAAAATTATTCAAAAGGGGGAAAAAATCATCTGTAACTGCAGTGGCTTGTTTTGGCTACTTCCATAAGCACCTCCCACAGAGAGTCAAAAGGACTGTGGGACTGCATCATTAAACACTGCTCTCTTCCCACACACTCTTCAGTTTTGTTAATATCTCTGAGAACACACATTTAGAGGAGCTCTCTCAGCTTAAACTGTGGTGCCTAATAAATGCAAATGCACCAGGCAGAAGTAAATCAGTAGAATTGGAAACTGGTGATGGGCATTTTGATCATTATAGCAAAATATAGTTTATTATTTCAAACTACTAATACTAGATAGAAAATTCTAATTAAAGAGGAGTTTGAAATCTGAAGGGAAGGAGAAATTAAAGGCATTCTGTGACTTCTTTTATGCTCTGGCTCATTTTATATATTATTTAACCCATTACAACTGGGAATAAGTTCTAATATTTGAAAAGTTTGATGATCTATGTCAAATGAATATGATTGCTTTACCCTAATTCATCACTTAACAGATATATCGTTACAATAGTATATGCAACACTAACTGAAAACTACTTTTTTTTTTTTCCTCAGAGGAAAGATAACATTTATGGTCTAATGTTGTAGCCATATGTAGCTCAGAAGAAGAGTTTGTGGATAATGAATTCTGAGTTTATGATTTTTAATACAAAGGGGTAGTAAAAAATAGACATGAGGCAACATGAGACTGCACAGTGAAGGGCTTTGCACAGGGAAAATGTACAAATTATTTTATGCTTACTTTTTTCAGATTTCCTAGTTAGAGGAAATTGCCTCACAAGCAGGATATTTTTCCTCCGAAAGCAGAAGATTACAAAGTGAATGTCATAGTAGCAACAGGATGGTGTAGCTTCATTTTTAGAATTATTAAAAAGTTTGAAGTGAGTTGAGGGAGTTCACTCTGACAGAGGAGTTAGTACTTTGCTTTGGTCTGTATCCAGTTGTTTAGCTACCTGAAATCGCTCGAGGAGCAAAATGGAAATGACAAGAATAGTGTATTTGATCATAACCAAAGAATAGGAATTAAAAGTGAAGCATGGACTTTCCTGATATTTTCAGGTTACTAGGCTGGCTAACAACTTCATCAAATGAAATATTGATT
The DNA here is from genome assembly GCA_036023395.1 of Myiotriccus ornatus. Classification (NCBI taxonomy): domain Eukaryota; kingdom Metazoa; phylum Chordata; class Aves; order Passeriformes; family Tyrannidae; genus Myiotriccus; species Myiotriccus ornatus. The sequence continues at coordinate 82,925,899 of JAYRBT010000082.1, read as the reverse complement.
TTTCTGATGATAGCTCCAAGCAGAATCCTATTTGAATTCAGCTCAACCTAATTGCTTTTTATCTGGCATTAAGAGAAAAAATAGCAAAAAGGTTTTCCAGTTTAATGTACCATAGCCTATGAAGCTATTTGTAAGCTTGACTGTACTCTGGAGATCCCTTGTGAGAGACAGACAGATGACAAAAAAAAGATAAAAAATATTCAATTGGCTAATTTTTCTAACCTTTTCTACTACATCTACTGCTTTTCCTTTGAATTCCATAACAAGGAAAAAATAAATAACACAAACAGCTTTAGGCATAGTACTTCATTGCATAATATTCCCCGAGAATGTTTTGCATATGTTATTGATGAAGGTATGCACAGACTTATTTTGAGAAATTATGCATGAAATGTACCATATACAATGAATGCTACTAGGGTATCCTGCAAGGGGAAAACACATTTTCTCTTTAGGGTTTTGGAACATTTCAAGCATCTTAAATTGGACACATAGAATTATAATCAAATTCAAAGTCTGAATAATTAAACTGTCATAAACCATAACAGTTAATAAATGTAATATTTCATACACATTCACTATTTTGTATTTCAGATCCAGAAACCAAATTCTATTTCTTATTGCCTATGAAAAGACAGATTTCAACTAAACTCTTAGCTGTCCAATAAACAATTAACTGAGGCTTACAAACAGACTGACAATTAAACACAAAGAGTAAGAGATGCTGGAATGTACATCACAAAATCTATTTCACTAATTAATTGAGTTTAGCTTTAGTTATTCATGCAAATATCTCAAAGCATAATAATTAGTGTTTTGTAGCACATTTTGCAAAATAAGCAATTTGTATGCAACTGTGGTACAATAGTTCTTGAGGGCAAATACAGTTAAAATATATTCCTCATAGTGATGGTTTAATCATATTTGTCTTCAGTCAGCAATAATTGTGAAAAACCCAAAAATCAAATTTACAGTGACAGTTGGGAGTATAATTTTGACTTATGTCATTTGCCAGGTTTATATAAACTCACATTTTTTCAATTTTTTTCCAAAAATGAAGGAAAAAATTTTGACCATCTTAGTCAGGCATGGTTTGGGAGTGGGACAGTGGAAGTGGGGAACAAAACAAAGGCAAAAAAAATCTTAAAAACTGAGTCTAGTAAGCATGAATCACAGTGTCGCAGAATTATTTAGCTTGGAAGTGATGACTTGAGAGCATACAGTCCAACCTAATAGAGACATACTATTTTATCCTGAAGAGATATTTTTAATAGATGTCATCATGCAGGCTGAATTGTGTACTGCTGCTTTTAGAAGAATATTAGGCTTTTTCCTGTTTTGTATAAGATTATGAAAAATAGCAGCAAAAATATATCAGAAAGATACTTTGTTTAGAACACAAAGAGGATAAATAAGGATTCCATAATAACCTGGAAGTGTTTTTAAATCACTTTACCAAAGAGTTGTAATATTAGATACAAAAGCAAAATCAGGAAGATAGAAAACAATCTTCTCTTTTGAAGAAGAGCTCCCAAGATTTACTGTCCAGTCGTCAACATTACAAAAAAAGTCACACACTCTTTAACTTCAGACTTGAAGTAGCAACTTTTCCATTTCATGGTCTAAAAATTCTTGGGATGATTGACCATGAGATTTTTAATTGATTTATTTCCATACCATAATGGCAAACTCACTTAACAGCTTCTATGGAAAGACATTTTCCTTCAAAAGAAATATCCATACAAATGCATGTCATCAGGAGACACTTTCAAGACTTTTTCCCCCAAACTTCACAAAATTACTTCCTACTCCTACACATCAGAAAACTAAACTGACCATAAAATAATGTGTGGCTTTTCATAAAAATTTTCTTCTTCCCTTAATATCTCAGAAGATTTGGTCTCAGAAGATATTCTAACTTTTTTTTTTTTCTGCCCACCACCTCAATTTCTAGAATCATCCATTCAGATTTCTTCTTCAGCAGTATGCAGTTGTAAACAAAATCTTCTATCTAAATAGCTGTTAATCTGAAACAGTAAAGTCCAATCACACATTCTAACTTCCAACTTTTATTTTTTGTTTGTTTGCCTTTTTAGTCCTAATGGTTCTCAAAGATCCTATTAGATGGTAAAAAAAAAAAAAAAAGGAAAACAGAAATACCCAAATCAAGGTTTTACTTGATCCTATTGATTGACTGATTTCTTTGTTACTTAACAGTATCTCTTCTATCTGGGTCTTTGAACAGATTTTCCTTAATAGTAACAGAAAAGAATTTTTCATGATGGGTAAAAACAGTGTTAGTCTAAAAACTACCTAATATTTTTTGGGGGGGCAAGTATATTTGAGATATTTTCTGCTTAATACATAGTTGTTCCTCCATTTTATGCATTACAGTTAATACATATTAATTGGTATTGATGGAAAAGTCTTCTCTCTTATCCCTTCTCCCCTGCAAAAACAAAATTAAAGTGAATCTTAATCTCTCCTTTTTCCCACACGCTTTTTTCCTACTAAGCTTCATACACTATCTAGGATTTTCTATCCAAATTCACCTCATTCAATTGTCTCATAAGACTTTCTAATCACTGAAGTTTAAAATGATTTAAGTATCTCTCTATGTCTCTGAGAGGATAACACTAAGGAGAGTCACAATGTTTTCTTTAAAAAAAATGCTGGAGAAAATATTTAGTAACATTTGGATACTACCTTGAAACTTCAAAGAAAAATCACACATTTTGAATTCAGTGAAGAGTCCAGATTGGCAGAAGAGAGTATGACTATTGTCGTTCGGTCGGCGGCGGGAAGAACGACACGGTGACCAGGGATACCAGCCCCCCTTTATTACAACAGTGCTTCTACTTATACACCTCTGGGTGTCACACATGTACATGCACTATTGGTTTAGCATAAACATAACAACTCATGATTGGACACACAGCCACATG